>OZ024745.1:23705601-23715601 GCA_964016885.1 Eledone cirrhosa | reverse complement strand
AAACGTTAAGACCCTCTTCCTGCTATTTCAAGCGTTAATCTAATATATTCCTTCCATATACTGTACCGATTGTGTTGTTATTTCTGTTTACCTTTTACACACACACACACATATATATATATGTATATATATATATATATACACTGTGTGTATATATATATATATATATATATAGAGAGAGAGAGAGAGAGAGAGAGAGATCTACCAAATCTAATATATTCCTTCCATATACTGTACCGATTGTGTTCTTATTTCTGTTTTACACACACACACGCACATATATGTATATATATATATATAGAGAGAGAGAGAGATCTACCAACTCAATATTATAATACTATAAAATTAACTCAAATTATTTAGAACTACAAGTGAAGTCATTCTTTTCCTTTTTTCAAATATACCTAACTGTACCATATATATATATATATATATATATATATATATATATATATATATATATATATATAACGAAGGAAATGTGGTAAGGAACCAGGTGGATCATAACGCACCAAAGTACTCAATACTTAGGGTAGTAGAGTGGGTAATAGGAACGGGTAGGATCCCGACGGCTGAGCTCAAGCCGTTTCCACGGCTAATTCTGGACATTTTAGTCCAGAATTAGCCGTCGAAACGGCTTGAGCTCAGCCGTCGGGGTCCTACTCGTTCCTATATATATATATATATATATATATATATATATAGAGAGAGAGAGAGAGAGAGAGAGAGAGAGAGAGAGAGAGAGAGATTCGAAAATAATGTTATTTTAATATATCCTACACGGGTAAAAATATAGGAAAAAGAAGTTGAAAGGCAATTGTAGACTTTAAGAAGGTTTATTCACAATCACTTATAACGTAACCAGTTTCACAATTCCATGATTTTCAAAAGTTAAGAGAGATGAAGAGATGTGTAGTTATGCCTATATATATATATATATATATATATATATATATATATATAAATAAAAGTATAGAAATTATTGTGAGCGTGAAGTCAACAGTGTTTCATAATATATAAGTGACTATAACGTCAAAATATTTAAAAAAAAAAAAAATGTATAAGTATATATATATATATATATATATATATATATATATATATATATTTATATTTATATTATATATATATATATTTATTATATATATATATTTAAAGGTTAAACAAGGTTCAATGAATAAATCAAAGAATGAGTTTTACAATAGATTGGAAGCACTCAACAGCTTTCCGGAATTATTAATATTAATTCAAAATATTAACAAAATAGATATTCTTGTGATCAAGTATATATATAAAGAGGAAAATGCGAAGTTGTATGTGTTAGAGTCTTTTATAAATTGAGCCGTTATACATATTTCCATGACCATATATATTGTGATTTTTTTTTTTTTTTTTTTTTTTTTTCACGCATCCATGCGTATATACTAACAACTACAAACACAGAAGCATTTGTACATCTGCAAAAGTATATAAAAATAATATCCATTATGTGCGTGTGTGTTAGTCACTTTGTTTGTATGTTTGTATGTGTGTGTGTTTGTGTTGGACCTCCGTCAACTTAGACGATGGGTGTTCCAGGTGTTCGAACAACGATAAAGCTTGCTTGTTTGTGAAATAAACGTGAAAGTGACAGAGCTTTAACCGAAAATTACTACTTATATATATATACACAAAGCCAATAAAATATGGCTATTAGCTGTAGAGGGTAATGGAAGCAGCTGAAAACATGAAGAATTCTATTATACTCTTTTATTTCGAAATCAACTTTACAACAACAATAAAAGGCTGTAATAACAGTAGAAAATATTAAAAAGCAATTGAAGATCAACTCATAGAAATGAGTATTATAGTAATAATAGAAGTAGATATCTGGCAAATATAAGGAAATTACATTTACTTATATCTATGTCTTAGATATATTCTTTCTATTTTATTTTTAACATCGATGTTAACGTCTGCTGGACGGTTGCTTTTACTACTACTACTACTACTACTACTACTTTTACTACTACTACTACTACTACTACTACTACTACTACTACTACTACTACTACTACTTTTACTACTACTACTACTACTACTACTACTACTACTACTACTACTACTACTACTACTACTTTTACTACTACTACTACTACTACTACTACTACTACTACTACTACTACTACTTCTACTACTACTACTACTACTACTACTACTACTACACACTCACACTCACACTTTCTTTTCCACCTCAAAGATTAATATATCTGCTCTTTTATTTATATATATATGATAGAGGCTTTGACAGTATGTATGTATGTATGTATGTATGTATGTATGTATGTATGTATGTATGTATGTATGTATGTACGCATGCATGCATGTATGTATGTATGTATGTATGTATGTATGTATGTATGTATGTATGTATGTATGTATATATATGTGTGTGCGTGTATGTTTGTATGTATGTATATATGTTCGTCTGGTTTTATGATTTTATACATTTTTGCCAATAGAGAGAGAATCGGTTTCTAACGTAGACACAAGAATTTACACAACATCAACTAGGTAGATATGTATGCATGTCAGTATGTATGCATGTGTAGATATGGATGTTACTGTATGTGTGGATGTGGATGTTTTGAGTTGTATGTGTGCATGTGTATATGCTTTGTATCTCTACATGTGTATATTCAGTTATTAGATGCAACATTTTTGGAATGTTTTACATATTTTTACTGTTTCTTTAATGGATTGTACTTGTAATTTCCCAACTAGTTGTGTTCTTTCTGTTCCTGTGAAGCCCAGCTTCTCAAGATTTGTATTGAGGCAGTTACTAACATATCCCAGTGCCCCAATAATCACAGGTATAAATCTGAAGGTATAATCAGGGTGGAATATCTGCAGATTTCTCATCAGTTCTGCATAAATATTCTCCTTTTCACTAATCTTTGATATTATATTGGCATCTGCTGGGCAGTTAACTTCCACTACTGTGCATGCTTTCTTCTCCCTGTCCCATATCATAATATCTGGTCTGTTATGCCTGCATTTTATTGGGGTTTTTACTGGAACATTCCACCAATGCCCTTTCATATTATATATATGTATGTCTTCCACATTGCTGTATCTTTTAATGTGTTTATTGTCGGGACTATCTTTTCTACGGATTGCATTGTACAGTGTTTTAGCCACTACATCATGCCTCATAGGTAGATAGTACCGTGATGACATCTTTGGACATCTGTTTATGTCAAGAGGGATATCTTTGATCTTAATTCTGCAGAGTCTGCATTTACTGTCGCACATTATATTATGTATATGTATATATATATATATGTGTGTGTGTGTGTGTGTGTGTGTGTATGTGTGTGTGTGTGTGTGTGTGTGTGTGTGTGTGTGTGTGTGTATGTGTGTGTGTGTGTGTGTGTGTGTGTGTGTGTGTGTGTGTGTGTGTGTGTGTGTGTGTGTGTGTGTGTGTGCGTGTGTGTGTGCGTGTGTGTGTGTGAGGGGCCGCGTATGTGTATATATATATATATACCAATCGCTCTCTCTCTATATATATAGGTGTCTATGTGTGTGTATATGTGTGTGTGTATGTGTATGTGTGTGTAAAAACAAAAACTAGGAATAAGTTCACATGTACCATACCAACCCTGCAGACAAATGAAATAAAAATAAACATCAAGCAACAAAGAAACGAAGAGATTAGGCGACGAGAGACAAAATAAAACTAAAACATGCAAATATCAGTAGTGTACATGTATTATAAATCAAGCAATAAAATAGCAGAGAAAGTATTTAGTAGTATCGACAGTTTTAACAATGGCCACATCAAACATGAGCGAGACCTAACACCTTAAGACAAGGACCTTGACACTTTACACTCATCAAATAACTGAAAACCGATGGGGAATAACAAAAACACATCTAAAACCTCTAGAATTTGATGGATTTATTACTTTTACCAGCATTCAAAGGCGGCGAATTGGCAGAATCATTAAAGCGAAAACCAAATCTCCTTTGGGATATTTGTTTGGACTCATTGTGGTCTGAGTTCAAATCCCACGAAAGTAAATTTTTGCTTTTCTTCCTTTCGGTAGATTGACAGAATTATTAGAGCTTCGGGTGAGATGTTTTACGCCATTTGTTAAAATTCCACCGAGGAATTCTTGTGTTGTCGACATAACTCGTCCCCGATTTAGCACAATCACCAGATTCTTGTATGCTTTTATGTACTTGGAAAAGGGTTCCCGTTTTAAAATACTCCCCCCACCCCTTCTTCCACTAGTATCGGAGGCCTCGTGATGAATCATGAGTACTGTTCTTGCCTCATAGACTTGCCTCGCATTAAAAAAAAAAACATTCTAAATTCTCAGAATTTGAAAAATGAATAAAAACTAAAATACAAGTAAACCTATGAAAAATATAACCAACTTAGTATCGTACTCTACGCACCCCAAAAGAAAAAAAAAATCGTAAAAAGGCTCATCCTTGATATCACCCTTTAACAAAATCCCTTTGGCAACTTAAATGAAAACCATCTCCAGCTGTTTGGCTACCAACTTAAAAACTGACACATCAAATAATATAAGTTCAGGGTAAATTATTATTGGCGGTGGTGGATTGGCAGTATCGGTGGAGAGTCGGACGCCATGATTTCGAGCATAGTTACGTCCCTTTACGATCTGAGTTCAAATCCCGCTGAGGTTGACTTTGCCTTTCATCCTTACGGGGTCGATAAAATAAAGTACCAGTAATGTACTGAATAATTGATGGCCTTGTGCCTAAAGTAGAAATAATTATTAAGGTGGTGGATTGGCAGTATCGGTAGAGGGTCGGACGCCATGCTTTGACGCATAGAGTTACGGTCCTTGCCATTCTAAGTTCAAATCCCGCCGAGGTTAACTTTGTCTTTCATCCTTACGGGGTCGATAAAATAAAGTACCAGTAATGTACTAGGTAATTGCTGGCCTTGTGTCTGAAGTAGAAACAATTATTATTTTTCATTCCTGAAGGATAAATAGTAACGTTTACTTCGGTGGGGTTTCAATTCAGAACGTAAAGCTCCGAAGCTAGTTACAGTAAATCAATTTGTCCGACGCACCAACGATTTTGTCACTACAGCATCTCTATTTAATCATATCAATACTATATCATCATCATCATCATCATCATTACCGTTTTACGTCCATTCTTCCACGCTAGCATGGGTTATATATACATATATATGTATATATATGTATATATACATGTATACATACACCTCCATATATATATATATATATATATATATATATATATGGGGGTGTATGTATGCATGTATATATATATATACATGCATACATACACCCCCATATATATATATATATATGTGGGGGTGTATGTATGCATATATATATATATATATATATATATATATATATATATATATATATATATATATATATATATATATATATATATATATATTTATATATATATATGGAGGTGTATGTATGCATGTATATATATATATATATATATATATGAACCGTTACAAAACATGTGATTTCTAAAGTATATAATCGGGTGTTCATATTTTTTTTATCTCAGAGACATCTGCCTTTTCTTCTATCTTTCCTTTCCTTTTTCTTTTTTTGCTCTCTGTTTAATTTCTTTTTATTAATTTCAAATTTCTTAAAATATGTGGCACATTCTTTATTTCCTTTTTCTGGAGTACGCTTTATTTCATAGTGAAGAAAGTGAGGTCTATTTTGTTTTTTATTTTTGTTCATTATTCAGTTTCCATTTTATATTTTTTATTGTCTCTTACCATAGGGATTTTATGATTTGTCTATTTTCTAATTGAATTTTTCAAACAAATATTCTGCGGTTATTTCTTTTTTTTCTGTTGATATATGAGGCAGGTGTGTGAAGAATCTAGTTCAGCGTATATATTCCAGCATAAATCTAGTAAACTGCCTTCTTAATTTCCAATGGTCGTTTCATTATTGTCTCATTTATTTTCCATTTTTGGTACTTATACACTATCACTCTTTCTTTCTCTCCCCCTCCCCTCTCTCATCTTTTTCCTATTTGGTGATATTTCAACACGCGCGTTTTTTTTGTTGTCTTTTGGGGAAGATTTAAAAAAAAACCTCATTTCCAGTTTTATAATATCTTCTGATATGACGTATGAGCCAAGGGTATAATCGAGGGTCAATGATCATCAAAGATTGTTTGCTGCACTCCAACCCACAGATATTCTAAACTATTCCTTGCACTTCACCCATATACTCTATATCAAATATCTTTTTAAATCCTGCACAAAATAATGGTTTCTTTTTGACAGTGTATACAGGCATTAGATTTTAGTGGAAAAAAAACGAAGGAATTGAATATTGTGGTAGCCATGCTTTTCCCAAGATCTTTAGATATGAAAATGAAGTGAATTTGCCTCAAATGGGAATTAAAAAAAAACAGGCCATGAATTAAATTCATTAGGAGTTTACCACATTCTAAATATCGCTACACAACACTAAATAGTGTAGGTATCGCTAGTATGTCGGATACACTTTTACGTGGCATAGAGTTATGACCCTTTACATTCTGAGTTCAAATCCCGCCGGGGTTAGCTTTGCCTTTCATCCTTACGGGGTTCATAAAATAAAGCACCAGTAATGCACTGGGGTCGATTTCCCCTCCTCCCAAATTGACTTTCCCCTCTCCCCAAAATTGTTGGCCTTGTGCCTAAATCAGAAACCATTATATAAAATATATATACACTATATCTTCAAATGTAGTCATAGATGTACTGTCTATATAAAATATATATACACTATATCTTCAAATGTAGTCATAGATGTACTGTCTATATAAAATATATATACACTATATCTTCAAATGTAGTCATATATGTACTGTCTATATAAAATATATATATACAACAACACCACCACATTTCCAACATCACACTACCAACAACACCACACCACACTACCAACAACAACACCACACCAACAGCTACACCACCAGACCACTAACAACACCACCACACCAACAACACCACCACACCAACAACACCACACCACCAACAACAGCATCACACCAACAATAACAACACCACATTTCCAACACCACACTACCAACAACACCACCAAACCACTAACAACACCACACTACCAACAACACCACCAAACCACTAACAACACCACACCACACCAACACTACCACCACACCAACAACACCACTACCACACCACCACCAGAAAACTAACAATACCACTCCACCAACAACACCAACACCAACACCACCACTCCAACAACACCACCAGACCACTAACAACACCACACCAACAACACCACCACACCAACAACACCACCACCACCAGACCACTAACAACACCACACCAACAACACCACCACCACCAGACCACTAACAACACCACACCACACAAACAATACCACCAGACCACTAATAACACCACACCAACAACACCACCACCAGACAACTAATAATACCACACCACCAACACCAACAACACCACAGCAACAATACCACCAGACCACTAACACCACCACACCAACAACAATGCCACCAGACCACTAACAACACCACACCACACAAACAATACCACCAGACCACTAATAACACCACACCAACAACACCACCACCAAACAACTAATAATACCACACCGCCAACAACACCACACCAACAACACCACCACCAGACCACTAACAACACCACACCACACAAACAATACCACCAGACCACTAATAACACCACACCAACAACACCACCACCAAACAACTAATAATACCACACCACCAACAACACCAACACCAACAACACCACAGCAACAACACCACCACCACCACCACCAGAACACTAACAACACCACACCACACCAACAATACCACCAGACCACTAACACCACCACACCAACAACAATAGCACCACACCGCCAACAACACCACACAACCAACAACACCACACCACCAACAACACCACCACACCACTAACACCACCACACCAACAATATCACCACACCAGCAACAACACCACCACACCACCAACACCTCACCACCACCACTAGCAACACCACACCACCAACACTACCACACCACCAATAGCACCACACCATATCTACCACGTCATAACTTTAATCAGAGATTTATGTGTCATTTTTATGGTACCTTGTTCGCCTGCTCACCTTGAGTTTTGCCCTATCCCATCATTGTTTTATTTCCTCATAACTCTCTTATGCACCATAGCCACTTCTTATTCCATACTTATGTTCTTTCTATCCCCCCCTCTCTCTCTCTCTCTTTCATCACACATACATACACATGTATGTATATACACATATGTATGTATATGCATGTATATGTATGTATTTATGTAAGTATGTACGTTAGCATGTATGTATATTTATGTATGCATATATGTGCGTATGCGTACATATATATATATACACTATATCTAGAAATATAGTCATATATGTATATATATATATATATATATATATATATATATATATATATAATACATAATTTAGCCTCACTGTGTAAATAGTTGAAAAAAGCTTGAATTTAAAATGCAAACATATCTTTGAATTACTCGATAGCATCTCGATTATTATCTTGACTTTGTTGTGGAGAAACAGAATGTAGCTCAGAACTCATGAATAGTGTATTCGCTGACAGCGTGAATTGATTAACAAACTTACTGAAAAGAAATCATTATTCTTCTGGAGCTATGAAATGCTTTTTCCTTCTGAAAGATTATCTTACGTGGGTCCAGATACTACCCGTACAACGAAGGTGAATGTATAGTTATTAAACGTGTGACACCGAAGTTAGTTAGAGTTTATTCATTAATCCACACACACAGTGTTCAATACGTTGGTAATAAAATACATGCTGCCAGTAAGACAATACAAGTGTATTCAGTCAGTTTTATTCATAGAATAGCCATAGCATTCATCAATATATAGCTGTACATCTCGGATATTTATGTATGTATCGGATAAATTCGATGTTTCTTTTCCGTAGACAGCCAGTCAACTTATTTATCGGCCATATTGAAATAGGAATATGATATAACAACCTTATTACTTATTGGCAGTATCGGTATAGGGTCGGACGCCATGCTTATGACGCATAGAGTTACGGCCCTTGCCATTCTGAGTTCAAATCCCGCCGAGGTTAACTTTGCCTTTCATCCCTACGGGGTCGATAAAATAAAGTACCAGTAATGCACTGGGTAATTAATTGCTGGCCTTGTGCCAAAAGTAGAAACACTTATTACTTAAGATACTGTCTGATGAAGTCGTGTTGGTGGTTGTGTGATGAATGCATTTCATTATCATGAATACCTCAGAAATATGTATTAGGGCAGATTAGGAATAAAATGAATTATAAATATCCACATTAAAGTCTTCGTAATTATCATTATTGTGGGTATATTCTGCCATGGGCAACCAAATCACATTTGTACATATGTAGTTGAGTGCTTGAACCGAATTGCATCATCGTTTACTGATTGGAGTGTTGCATACACAGCCCGGTTGGCTTTTGTATATATTTATATATATATATATATATATATATATATATATAAATTATATATATATATATATATATATATATATATATATATATATATATATATATATATATATTAGAAAGTGAGGTTTTTTTTACAAAATGAAAAATAACCGAGGTGTCCTACACGAGTGAAAGTATAAAGAAAAAGAGATGAAATCGAAAATGCAACTGAAGTCTTATTTTTAAAAAAAATATATATATTTATTTGGTTCCAAATAAATATATATATAACAACACACCCAGGAGCTGGACATATCGATGTATTGACGGAGTGAAACACACCTCAACAACATGTGTACCTGTCTTTCCCACACCAATTCGGACTGCCTGAAGAAGTCACAGCCAATGATGGCTGTCACCGAAATATATATAGCAGTAAATTTATAATCTATAATAATCGAAGTCAAATTTTACATATTTAACT
>OZ024745.1:23688101-23698101 GCA_964016885.1 Eledone cirrhosa | reverse complement strand
ACTTGCTGCGGACCAACCCTCTATAGAATGACGAAGTGGAGTCTCCACTGATCGCCGGGTCCGCCTGCCAGAGGGCTGTGAGCGCCTGAGCACATTCGATGTGCCAGTCGCCCATTTTCCTCGGTCTCTGCTTGACCCAGGACTGCAGCTCGGTCAGTGAGACGAGTCGTGGGAAGGCTCGCCTCACGAACGGGGCCCACACCGGTTGTCCGGTGAGGAATACGTAGAGATGCCGCAGCCTGAGCGCGTGTTTGCGCATCGTCAACCACGGCATCCCCAGCCCTCCGTTAGAAGGGTGTTGGCAGCAGATGGATCTTCTTACCAAAGGAGCCCGCCTCTTCCAAAGGAATCGGAAGAGGGCGCGCTCCATTTTGGCGAGCGTTTTGGCTGGACAAGGCACGACGGTCAAGCGGTAGTAGATGGCGGACGCTATAAAAGTGTTCGCCACCTCCGCTCGACCTTTCAAGGATAGTTTGCACTCGGCCCACTTCTGGGTGAGTGCAAACACCTTGGCCGTCACTTCGTTCCAGTTCTTCTCCACCTGGAGGTCCGGACCAAACCAGACCCCGAGCAGCTTTACCGGTCCTTCCGTCCAGCGTCCGACGACGCCATCGGAAGGCATCGGTCTGCCTCTCCACGATCCGAGTTGCAAACCGATGGACTTGTCCCGGTTCAGCTTCGCTCCTGTGAGACTTTCGTATTCCTTTAGTAAGGTGCCGACTTTCTCGATTTGCGAGGCGCTCGACACCATTACTGTCACGTCGTCGGCGTAGGCCGACGCCGCTTTCCGCAGTCCCGGTTCCAGAGGGATGCCCTGCAATAGCTCCAGCTTCCGCAGTAGTGGCTCGAGAGTCAGTACGTACAGAAGGGAGGAGAGAGGGCATCCCTGTCGAATGGATCGCGTAATATGGAACGGCTCCGAGAGGTAACCGTTCACCTTGACCCTTGAGCAGATGTTGCTGTTGTGCATTGCAGCAATCCAGCCCCTGAACACGGGTCCGAAGCCTGCCGCCTCGAGCACCGCATCCAGGTAACGATGGTCAACCCTATCGAAAGCCTTAGACTGATCCAAGTTGATCAGGGCCCCACCGAAGCCGGGTTTACACCCTACCCTCTCTATGATGTATCGCATGAGGTGGAGGTTGTCGTGTATGGACCTGGTCGGGATCGCGCATGTCTGCGCTTCTCCCACCAGGTTCTCGACGACAAGCGCCAGCCTCTTTGCCAACACCTTGGCCAAAATCTGTAACTCTGTGTTTAGCAGAGTTATGGGCCGGAAGTTGCCTATGTCATCCCCCTTATTCTCGTCCTTCCTGATTAGTGTGACCACGCCCCCGGTTACAGAACTGGGAATTCTCCCGTTCTGTTGCCAGTTGCAGTAGACCGCTTCCAGGAGACCGGAGAATAAGTCCGGCATTGCTACGTAAAATTCGTAGGGTAGACCGTCGAGACCTGGTGATTTGCGTTTGCCGCATTGGCTCAGCGCGTCCCCTATCTCAGTGGCTGAAATCGGCTTTTCGCAGAACTTCGCCTCGCTGTCCGAGAGTCGCGGTAGGCCGTCGAGGTATGGACCGAAATCCATAGCCTCTCCCGGCGCGCCGCTCCCCCCGAACAGCCGAGCAAAGTGCCGCTGAAAAGCCGCACACATCTGCTTCGGCTCACGTATCACGCGTCCGTTTTGGTCCTTCAAAGACCGAATCGTGGACTTGTTGCCACTTTTTGCCTCCGTCACTCGGGCCCAGCTAACACCTTTGGCTCCCTCGTTTCCCAGAGCACGTATTTTGCTTCTGACAACGCAGCCCTCGTGCTTTGCGTCGAAGAACTGGTCCAAGGCCGTTCTCGTTGCTAGCACGCTGGCTACGTTGCCACTTCTAATAGCCTCTTCTACTTTATCTACCAGTTCCTTCTCGGTTCTATTTCTATCTAACGCTAATTCTTTACTAAAAACTATCGAGTCTAATCTAACTGCCCTCTTGAGAGAGTACCACCATCTGTTGTTGACAATGGCCCCTGTCAAGTGCTGTTTAACTAAAGTGCTAATCCGTCTACTGTAGGCTTTGCTTGTCGGTAACGACAAGTTCAGCTTCCAGTAGCCGGGTCCTTGTCTATGGGTTCTATCAAGGTTGGCCATGCAGGTCACTAGTTTGTGATCTGAATAGGCAACCATGAACATTTGTGGACAGCTTAACATGTCCCTATCCTTATTTCTAACTAGAACCCTATCTAGGTACGATCTAGATGTTCCGCTACGATTACTCCACGTCCACAGTGGCGCAGTCGGAAAATCTAGTCGATATCTATCGGCCAGGTCAAATCGGTCGATTAACTGTTTGAGGCTGTTACACCCCCTTTATCGGGACATGCTCCCACATAGTCCCAACGTGCATCTAGGATTCCATTCCAGTCCCCCACTAAAAGCAAGGAGCGGGACGTTCCCAGAAAAGTCTCTAGACGTTTGAAGAAGTCTGGCCGCGGTGTCCCGGATGGGGCATATGCGGCCACCAGCCTGAACGCTCCACCTTCACTACCGTCAACGTCTAGGACCACCAGTCGACCCTCCGGGTCCAGATGTACCGTCTGTGTTACGAGGCCCAGGTGTTTCCGCAGCAAAACGGCAACTCCGCCCCCACCCCCCGGTTGACAGAGAGATGCGTAGATCTCAAAGTCATCGAAGATGGGGGCCAGCTGTCGCTCGCCGTGGATCCTGGACTCGCAAATGGCTACCACATCCAAACTGTGCGACCTGAGGTCGTTTAAGAGTTTGCCCTGTTTCCAGGGCATCCCCAGGCCGCGTACGTTCACACATCCAACTCTTATATTGGCCATGTTGGTGCTGAAAAGTTAAAAGAGGAAAAGAGATCACTCACCCTTCGCCTCCTGGGGACCAGGCCGCACGATTTCCATGGGGGTGTTGGAGGGGTTGTCTGGATGGGTGGTGGTTTCCGGCGGGGTGGGGACGCAGATGTTTGGTGGGGTGGGGTCTGGTGGGATGGGGGTGTCTGGGGTGGGGAGGCATTTGAGAAGGACGCGGTTGAGTGGTTTCACGCAGGAATTCCCCACATCCTTCTCAAATGTTTCTTTTAGGGACCTATAAGTTTGTATAGGGACCCTAATCAGTTTTAGGTTCATTTTTTTGCTATTTTTTTATAGAGTGGGGTCGTTCGTAATGGTCTCCATTAGTGTTTTGTTTTCAGTGTTTATGTAAGTGTAAGTGTAATTTTCTTGTGTTGTGTTTGTTTTTGTCTGTAGTTCTTGTGTGTGCTTTCGTTTTGTTGTAGGTATTTTGTTTTCAGGAGGTGGGGGTTTTGTTTGTGATATTTTTGTTGTTTGTGTTGGTGGTTGTATGTTTGTGGTAGTGTTTGCTGGTTTTTTGCTTTTGTGATGTCTTTTCTTTCTTTTCGAGCGATGGGGTTCTCCCTCGTCTTCACTGGGTGATGGCGAGATAGCCTCATCTGTTGTATCGTCTGTGTGATTGGGGAGGGGTATGTCTTGGGGAGCTGTTGTGTCTGTATGTGATTTTGCAGTGGTTTTAGGTGGAGTGAGGTTGGGTGGGACTGTGTTTGTTGTGGTTATTTTTGTGTGTTGGTGTTGTTGTTGTAGTGGTGGTGTTGGTGGTTGTGTTGTTTTGATGGGTGTTGGCAGAAGAGCCTTTTTTTGGTTCATTAGTTTAGGACAGGAAGCCCTCAGGTGACCCCTGCTAAAGCAATGGTAACATGAAGGCCGCCTACCCTCAACCGAAAGGTTTATGTAGGTAAGTCCGTCCAGGAGTACACGCTGTGGGATCATAGCTATTCGCTCTGGGCTCATTTGCACCAGAACTTCAATGCTAGTCCCATTGAATACATCTCTGGGGGACTTGCCTACTGACAGTATTCTGTCTTCATCAAAATTGATGAAGCCGCACAGTATCCACCATATGTTCACCTTTGGTGTGACACTTGTGATTCTGATCTTTTGTGTCCTTTTTCCCATGTATGTAGGGAAAAAGGTGTACAGGTTGGATACAATTGGCGACACAGAGTAATTTTGGGCCGTCAATTGATCCTTCATCAGTACCGAAATACTCCCAAAAAGTTTGCTTCTTTGAATGAATGCAATATCATTCATTGAATCTTTGAAAACCAGTCCAATATCTTTCTGTGACAATTGGACTGGTTTTCGGGTAGAATTGGAAACTGTCCTAAAAACTATCGTTTTGAGAGCAGTTTCCTTGCGAATTTCTACCGGAGAATTGATGCTGAAAGCACCATTTTTTTCGAAGGTGACATATCTCTTAGCGTCCTTTAAAAGGTGTTCAGCATTTGTTATGTCGAGATATATCAATTGTTCTTTCTTTTGAACTTTCTCCGCAAAGAAGATTTTTGGTTTCTTTGTGGAATCCGTATTGGTGGTGTTGTCATTATTGTTGTTATTCTTGTTGTTATTCTTGTTGTCATCGATGTTGGTATCATCCGTATTTTCCTTGGTGTTGTTGTTGTCTTTGATGCTGGTGTTATTGGCGTTGTCTTTATTTTTTTCTTTGTTGTTGTTATCATTGTTGCTTTTATCATCATTATTGGTTTTGCTGTTATTTTTGTTGTCATTGAGCTGTTTGGTGTCATTTGTGTTGTTTGGATGTGAATTCGTTTTTTTATTTTCATTTTGTCTTTCCATCTCTATAGTATCTAGTGAAGAAGACGTTGTTGACTGCGAGCTTTGTAGTCTTACCGCCTCTCCACCACCATTATCGTTGGACGCAGCGTTCATAACGTAATCAAAATTTTACAATATTTTTTCCAAGATTCGATGGAGAAAATTTTTTTAAATGGATATTCCGCCCCTGAAGGGGCGAAAATGAGTTGACCCACCACCTGAAGGTCCAGACGGGTGGTCAAGTTACACAATGATATAAAATTGAACTAAAAACTCACGTTTTTTCCTTACATAAATTAACGGAAACTTCTCCGCGAAGTGACACACGACTGATAGAGAGATAGATAGATAGATAGATAGATAGATAGATAGATAGATAGATAGATAGATAGAATAGATAGATAGATAGATAGATAGATAGATAGATAGATAGATAGATAGATAGATAGATTTCTTTAATAGCCACAAGGGCGCAACAAGAAAGGGGACAATACAAAGACATGCCGGGGATTTTACATACAGTCGTGTAAAAAATATAAAAACAAACAATTTCAACAATCGAAATCCCCAATAGGGGGGAGGCGCCACAAATGGGTTGTTTAATACCCCGTCGATAGAACAACCCTCAACTCAAGGAGCGTGTTGTGCAAGTGCTCCTTTCTTCCTTTTGCTCTCTTCCTCAACCTACAGGCTTATAAACAGAGAAGGCCCAATCACTCGGCACATTTTCGCTTCATTCACCCACCTTTCAGTAAATTTACTGGGGTGCAGTGCCTCTCTCTCCACCCTGATTCTCCTTCTAAAGTGATATTTAAAGAAGGGAATTGTTGTCCAGAGAGAAAGGCATCTGTCCTCAGTCCTCTCAATTTCGTCCACCATATAATTTCTTTCACCATAGCCACCGTACAGAGGAAAACCGCCTCTCTTTCGTTTTTGAAAGAGGCTGGCGGTTTGATCCTTACTATGGACTCGGCAGTCAACTGGATTTGTTCCATACGCGACAGCAGTTGTTCTGCATAGTTCCACAGGTCGGTTACGCCCGGGAAGTGTTTAATTGCGTGCAGGCCTGTTTCAATGTCCTGCGCGCATCTTGGACACGTCTTCTTGGAAGGATCCCTGCCGGGGCGTCCGTGCCTGTAAATATTGTCACGAACCGGTAGAGCTCCTCGGTAGCACTGCCAGGCCAGGGACCTCTGGAAATTGTCCATAGGTCCCGGGCGGAAGTCCTACCAAACAGACTGGTGAGCTCATCGTCATTGACGCCTAGAGTCTCTCCGAGCACGTCGTCGCCCTTGTAACGTACAATCCCTCTATAGAATGTCGAAATGGAGTCTCCACTGATTGCTGTGCCCGCTTGCCAGAGGACTATGAGCTCCTGAGCGCATTCAATGTGCCAGGCGCCCATCGTTTTCGGTCTTTTCTTCACCCAGGACTGCAGCTCCGTCAGGGAGACGAGCTGTCGGAAAGCCTGTCTCACAAACGGTGCCCACACCGGTTGGGGGTCGGTGAGGAATACCTGGAGATACCGCAGCCTCAGCGCATGTTGGTGCATCATCAGCCACAGCATTCCCAGCCCTCCGTTGGAAGGGTGCTGACAGCAGACGTATCTCCTCACCAGTGGAGCCTGCTTCTTTCACAGAAACTGGAAGAGCATGCGTTCCAACTTGGCGAGGTGTTCACGGGGACAAGGCACGACAGTCAAGCGGTAGTAGATGACGGACGCTATGAAAGTGTTCGCCCTCTCCGCTCGACCTTTCAAGGACAGTTTGCACTCTGCCCACTTCTGGGTAAGTGCAAACACCTTGGCCGTGACCTCGTTCCAGTTTTTATCCACCTGGAGGTCTGGACCGAACCAGACCCCGAGCAATTTTATCGGTCCGTCCGTCCAGCGTCCAATGACGCTGTCGGACGTCATCGGTTTGCCTCTCCACGTACGGAGTTGCAAACCGACAGACTTGTCCGGGTTCAGTTTTGCTCCCGTCAGCGTTTCGTATTTTTTCAGTAAATTACCGATCACCCCGATTTCCGAGGTGCTCAACACCATTACCGTCACGTCGTCGGCATAAGCCGTCGCCGCTTTGCACAGTCCCGGTTCTAGAGGGATGCCCTGCAACAGCTCCAATTTCCGCAGTAGTGGCTCTAGAGTCAATACATACAGAATGGAGGAGAGAGGGCACTCCCGTCGAATAGAACGCGTGATTGCGAACGGCTCCGATAAGTAGCCGTTCACATTGACCCTCGAGCAGATGCTGGTGTGCATCGCCTCGATCCAACCTCTAAAAACGGGACCGAAACCGGCCGCCTTGAGAACCGCTTCCATGTATCGATGGTCGACCCTATCGAATGCCTTAGACTGATCCAAATTGATCAGAACCCCACCGAAGCCGGATTTACTACCCACCCTCTCTATGATCTATCGTATGAGGTGGAGGTTGTTGTGTATGGACCAGGTCGGGATTACACACCATTGCGCTTTCCCTACCAGATTCTCGACGACAGCCGCCAACCTCGTCGCTAGCACCTTGGCCAAAATCATTAACTCTGTGCTTAGCAGAGTTATGGGCCTGAAGTTGTTAATTTCGTCCCCCTTGTTCTCGTCTTTCCTGATCAGCGTTACTACGCCCTTGCCTGCAGAACTGGGAATTCTCCCGTTCTGCTGCCAATTGCAGTAGACGGCTTCGAGGACGCCAGAGAACAAGTCCGGCATGCCTATGTAAAACTCATAGGGTAGACCATCTAGACCGGGTGACTTGTACATTCGTGGACAGCTTAACATCTCCTTGTCCCTTTCTCTAATGAAGAACCTATCTAAATACGATCTAGATGTCCCGCTACGGTTTGCCCACGTCCACTGTGGTGCAGTCGGGAAAGAAGTGGTGAAGAAGAGCTGGAGAAAAAGGACGAAAGGTTCATTTACCTTTTCGTTTCCTGGAGATCGGATTGTTCAATCTCCATTTGGGTGCTGGATGGGGTGTTGGGTGGGGTGGGGAAACATTTTAACAGGACGCGGTTGATGGGTTTCTAGCAGGGGTTGCCCACGTCCTGTGAAAATTTATTTTTCAGGGCATTATAGGTTTCCATAGAAACCCTTATAAGTTTAAGGTGTGGAGACGATTCTGCCTTGACAAAAGTTTTGCCCTCCATCTCCACCTTGGGGTTTGGGGAGATGACCTCCATCAAACTCTTGTTGTTTGTGTGTTGATGTATGCGTATTGTTGTTTGTGTTTTTGTTGTGTTGTTTTAGTTTGTTGTTCGTCCGGGAGTTTTCTTTTTATGGTGGGTGCTTGTGTTTGGGGTGGTGTTGGTGTTGGTTTTGCTGGTAGGGGGATGTTTGACTGTGGTGTTGTTTGTGTTGTTGTTTGTGTCTGTGGTTGTGTGTTGGTGTTGGTGATTGGAGTTTTGGGGGTTTTGTGGTGTCTCTTTTTTTTGTTTTTTAGATTTCCGCGGCTCTCCCTCGTCTTCACTTAAAGAAGGTGAAGCAGCTTCATCTGTCGATGAATAATCATCGTCAGGAGTGTGGGGTAGGGGTATGTTGTGTGGTGGTGGTGTTTCGGTGTGTGTGTTTGTGGTAGTGTTTGATGGAGTGGGATGGGATGGGGCTGTGTTCTTCAGGGTTGTTGTCTCTGTTTTTTCTGTTGTTGTTGGTTGAGTGGCTGTTTGTTTTGGTGTGGTTGCTCGTTTCGTCTGTCGTTGTACTTGTGGTGGTGGTGGTTGCTTTGGTGTTGGTAATAGTGTTTTTTTAATGATGTTGTTGTGGTGTGTTTGTGAAGGATAAGAGGCTTTTAGGTGTGCTGTGCTATCACAGCGAAAGCAACGAAATTTTCGTCCTTCTACCGAAATGTTTATTTTGTTGTTATCATCGATGACGACTCTTTCGGGTATTTTGGAGATTCTCTCCGGCCTCATTTGCAAGAGAATCTCCAAATCAGTACCCGCCCACCTTTGTCGAATAGACTTTCGTATCGAAAGAATCATATCAGTTTCTGGCACTACGAAGCCAGCTAAGATCCACCAGATGTTAATGTTTGGTGGTATATATATATTTTTTTTTGTGTCCTTTTTCCCATGTATGTAGGGAAAAAGGTGAATGCTTTTGACACTATTGGTCTCACAGAATGTTTTCAGGCGAGTGCCTCGCTTTTAAACAGTACGGAAACACTTCCGTACTGTTTTCCTCGTTGGAGAAATTCGATATTTGCTAGAATTTCTTTCAATGTATTTTCTATATCTCCTTGACTAACAAATATCGGCTTTCTCGTGGTATTGGACTCAGTCCTAAAGGTCACTGTTCTGCGCACTGTCTTCTTTTATTTCAAGGGTGATTTAATTCTAAACCCACCATTCTCTTCGAAAGTTACAAATTTTCTCCCTTGCTGGAGCATATCTCTTGCATTTGAGATGTCAAGATTTATACAATCTTGCTTTTTGTTCACTGTTTCAGCGAAAGACATTTTCTTTTTTTGTGTGGTGTTGCTGTTGTTGTTGTTGTTGTCATCGTTGTTAGCCTCGGTGTTGGAAATCTCAGTTCCTTGACGAGGTGAAACTTTATGTGTAGATGTATCTGTGTAGTTGTTGATGTTGTTTTTTTCATGTGTATGTATTTTAATGGGTTAATTCCTGTGTTTTCATGTTTTTCTGCTTCGATGGTAGAAATTGTACAATCTTCAAGTGGCAATATTTTTTTTTCCTTTGTTGACAGTCGTATCTATGGCGACGTCCATAGTAGCAGAAGCAGATATCGTTCTTGTCGTGTTATTCATGTTTTATAGTTGGCAAAATTTGATATTTTAAAACAATTTTTAAATTAAATGTTCGCCCCCAAAGGGGCGAAAAATGGGATTACCATACAGCTGACAATTCAGCTTGGGGGTTAATCTCCAAAATAATATGTTTTTTCAAACAATTCGTTCTGTTTTTCGTATATAAATTTACAAAAAATCTCACCGCCGATGTTCCACGCTTCAGGCAGAGAGATAGATAGACAGATAGATAGATAGATAGATAGATAGATAGATAGATAGATATATAGATAGATAGATAGATAGATAGATAGATAGATAGATAGATAGATAGATAGATAGATAGTGAGAGTAATATAGTTAAGGAAAGTAGTCTATCTTGGACCAACAACCACTATATTGGCTCCCACTTTGAAGGATACGCTTTTGCAATCCAAGAACAGGAGATTAACACGAAATACCTGATTCACAAAGAGATAGGGATGCAGGTAAAACACCTAGATGTGATAACAAGTGCAGACTCTGCAGAACTAACATCGAGGATTTCACCCATGTCATCAGCAGCTGTCCAAAGATGTCATCGCGGTACTATCTACCTATGAGGCATAATGTAGTGGCCAAAACACTGT
>OZ024745.1:23668101-23678101 GCA_964016885.1 Eledone cirrhosa | reverse complement strand
ATATGTGAGATAATTATGTGAGATAAAGTGTTTACAGTAAAATACAATAGTAAATATAGAGTAATGCAAATGCTAAAGGGTTAAATAAACATTCATATATTTCCGTCACTAATTTCCTCCTAATGCAGTTTGTATATAATATCGTCTTTTTTTAATGTATCATGGATTATGTTCCTGATTACATAAGACAGTGTAACGCAGTCTTCGTTCAATTTCTGTGTATATTGTCAATTACGATGTTATTTGATGTATCATATCTACATGCATATATACATGCGTATAATATCAATATGCACACTACACATGCTGGCAGAAAACCACCCGAGGGGTGGTTTTTTTCTGCTAGTTGGCATAAACTAGTTTTAAGCTGCTCAATGGCAATAGGGTAGAGCGGGTGCTGAGTGTAAAGATTGGTATGTAGGAATGAACCAATAAACGTGTCCCCCACCCACCGGAAGATAAAAAAGATATTAATATTGGGGATAACATTTCGTAGAATATTTGGTTGTTAGTTTCAATTCTTAGTTATATAAAATAATACAAATAGGCTACTTTACCGGTCCCGGTAAAATAGACAAACAGGCTTTTAAAGCTTATTTTACCGATCCCCAGTGAAGGCGTGTGGCTGATTGGTTAGATAACTGGATTCACAATCGTGAGGTTGTCAGTTCGATTTCTGGACCGGGCGATGCGTTATGTCCCTGAGGAAGTCATTTTATGTTGCTCCTTCTACCTGGAGTTGAGACCGATAGATAGTATTAGCAATTGGAAAGATCAATGGAAACGTTGTTTCCTCGGTCCGATTTGACGAATGTCGATCGACAATTTTTTACCGATCCCCGGTAAATATAAATAGTATTAGTGTTGGGTTTTTGTTTGAGTTAGGGCTAGGGTTTAATTGTCTTAATAATTGGTGGTGAAAATAAATAAACTTCTGTGTTAAATCTGTGTTGTTATTTTTAACGTTACCTGCCTTCATAATAATGGAATAATGATTTCTACTTTAGGTACAAGGCCAGCCATTTTGGTAGAAGGGAACGTCAATTAAATTGACCCCAGTACATTACTGGCGCTTTATTTTATCGACCCCGTAAGGATGAAAGGCAAAGCTAACCTCGGCGGGATTTGAACTGAGACAGTAAAGGGCCCCAACTCTATACTGCAGAGCATGGTATCTGACACTATTACCTGCAAAATAGCCTGGAGGTCTATTTTACCGGGACCGGCAAAATGGTCTCTTCCAAAATAATATTGCCTTTGGTTTTTAATGAGATCAAAATTTATTGCTATCGTAATTTTAAATTATATCCAAAGGATTGACTATACTAGAATTAGTACCAACTATAATTCATAAACTATAGTAATTGTTTCTACTTTTGACACAAGGCCAGTAATTATCCTAGTGTATTACTGGTACTTTATTTTAGCGACCCGTAAGGATGAAAGTAAACCTCGGCAGGATTTGAACTCAGACCATAAAGGGCCGTAACTCTTTTCTGCAAAGCATGGCGTCCGACCCTCTACCGATACTGCCAATCCACCGCCTAAACTATAATAATGAAATATTTTCTAAAGTTATGTTGTTCATCACTAAGAGGGCATCGTCACTGTATAAGCGACATCGCAATGTTTTATGTAAAAGAACCAAAAATATATATTCAAATAATTTCACATAATTCAGCCCAGTCGTATTCTCCTTTGGAAATATCAAATATCTCTTCTCTATTTTAAAAAAAGTATTGATCCAGCATGAGCTATCAACAAATAAATAAATCAATAAATGAAATGGATTTCATTGCGTGCATAATTATCTTAATATCAGATTTACTAATTAGTACATCGGTATTGACATAGACTGAAGCTTTTAAATGGGATTTAATTATGAAAGAATTAAATCCTATATCAAACCTCTAAACATATTATTACCCACGTACGACGAACAACCTATATATGTATCTATCTATCTATCTATCTATCTATCTATCTATCTATCTATCTATCTCTCTCTCTCTCTATATATATATATATATATATATACATGTTGTTCGAAGTGCGAGGACAGACAAGACCTCTCACCATGGGAGTACTCAACACACGGGGCGATGTAGAATGGGTATAGAGATAACTAAAATCCGGAACGCGGTGCCAAGCGATTTTGGCTTCTGTTACAAGCAGAAACCGCTTGGCGCCGCGGTCCAGATTTTACATCTCTCTCTCTCTCCCTCTCTCCCTCTCTCTCTCTCTCTCTCTCTCTATATATATATATATATATATATATATATATATATATATATATATATATATATATATTATCCAATGAAAGACATTCTTTCGTTTGCTCCTTTTGTCTCACAGACGCGCAAAACTACGAGTGTGTTGCTTCATGTTCCCAGCAAACAGAATTTCAAAGGTGTTACCCTGGAGAATATAAAGGGAGATACGCTGAAAGAGTCAACTCGTGGACTTCTTTCCTGTACCTAATTTATCTTGTGTAAATGGTAACTCAACTGATCTATAACGAAGAGTTACGAAGTTCGACTACATTCTGCTTCACATTAGTATTTACAAATAGGACGGTGGTTTGGCAGTGTCGGTAGAGCGTCATACATCTTGCTTTGCAGCATAGTTATGGCACTTTGTGTTCTGAGTTCAAATCCGTCGAAGGTTAACTTTGCCTTTCATCCATACGAGGTCGATAAAATAAAGTACCAGTGTTGCACTGGGGTAATCGCTGGCCTTATGCCAAAAGTAGAAACTGTAATGGCGGTGGATTGGCAGTATCTGTAGAGTGTCGGACGGCATGCTTTGCAGTATTGAGTTATGGTTCTTTACGGTCTGAGTTCAAATCCCATCGAGGTTAACTTTGCCTTTCCTCCTTACGGGGTCGATAAAATAAAGTACCAGTAATGCACTGGGATAATTGCTGGCCTTGTGCCAAAAGGGGAAACAATTACTATTTACAAATGAACAATATTTATAGAGAATATTACTACCAATTAGTTGTAGTAGTAAGGTAGCATTAGTCAATTGTATATTTATAGGTAGTTAATAAACATCATATATCGCACTGCTAAACATTACACACACATACACACACACACACATTTATATATATATATATATATATATATATATATATATATATATATATATATATATATATATATATATATTCATATATATATATATATTTATATGTATATATATATATGTGTATATATATATATATTTATATATATATATATATATTTATATATATATATATATTTATATGTATATATATATATGTATATATATATATATATATATACATATTTATATTAATAATAATAATAATAATAATAATAATATGTGGACGTGTCTGATTGTGGATGTGGCCTGCCCGTTCGATACGAGAGTGCAAGAGAAGGAGAGGGAGAAAATTAACCGATACCAGGACCTAAAGTGGGAGGTGAAAAGGATTTGGAACTGCCATGAAGTCAAAGTGATCCCGATTGTCATAGGCGCACTGAGGACTATCTCCAAAAGTTTCCAGGGATGGTTAAAGAAAATCGGCCCCTTCACGCTTTTTGGAACGCTTCAAAAGGCATGCTTGCTTGGAACAGCAAGAACCCTCCGATACGTCCTGAATATCTGAGGCTGCAGGTAGTGGCTTGATATTCAATCCAACGGACTTTCCAGTTAACCAACATCAATGACTGAGATTCAAGGAATAACGACAATAATAATAATAATAATATTAATAATAGTTTCAGAAGATCCTGTTAAGGGTGAAAGCAGCAATTCTTTGCTTAAACTTTAATCTTACTCTACGACTCCTAACCTTGCACATAACATCACAGCTTCAAATTTAGCTAAACTACCTAGCCGTAGGAACACGTGCAACCCTGTAGTTAGTACTAACTGTAATTGTAGGAATCGGGCTGATTGCCCCCTATCCGGGAAATGCCTCTCTAGTAACATTGTCTACAAATGTAAGGTTGTAACACCCACGTCCCATAGGGCCTACATAGGGTTAACCGCCAATAGTTTCAAGCAGCGTCTTTACATGCATACCCATTCTTTTCGCTACCCTCTAAGAAGGAATATGACGTCACTTTCAGCTTATATCTGGAGTCTAAAAGATAACCACACCCAATATAAGTTACACTGGGAGATCCTAGCTAGGGCTAGATCGTATAACGGAAATAAAAGACCATGTGACCTCTGCGCCGCTGAGGCCCTGGAAATACTCTACGCCACAGACCATATCTTAAACAAAAAATCTGAGGCAATTTCGGCTTGTAAACATAAATTGCACAAAACTTTCCTGTATTACAGCCCCACGTTATACCCTAACGGATAGCACGACCTATACGTGGATATTTTACGTCTTGATGTGGGAGCTAAGTATATGTTTTGTTTATTCCTTTACTTATTTGCATAGGTAAGTATATATTACCCGTATGTTTTGTGAAGTTAAGTATACTTTCTCGTACGTATATTTGACTGTTATGGCGTATAATCTTTACATAGTCTGGTATTTAGGGTTTGGCTATGTGCATACGGGAGTTTTGCGTCTGCGTGAGTATGCAGGTTCGTACGTATGGTGGGTGTGTGTATATGTGTACTTCTTGTTTTAGTTGACTTACGTCTCCGAACATTCGTGTATTTATATGTAGGTATGCGTGTGCGCTTGTTATATACGTATTTATTTACTTATATACGTTGATATAATTATTTATTTATTTGTACACAAGCATACACACACACACACATATTTATATGTGCGTGGTTTTGTATACCTATGGTAAGGTTTTGCGTATGCTTGTGTATGTACGTATCTGTTTGCATGTATGTATTTATTTGTTTCTATTACTTCTGTATTGTATTTATTTACTTTGTTCTTAACTCTATAGCGGAGATTAATTTTAGTCTACGACTTCTGCTATACCATTTACGTGGTTTTGTCTTTGCGTGCTATTGTTCTCCACGCTCCACATATGACTTATTATCTTCGTTTTTTCGTTCATTGCCAGAGAACGTCTCTATGCACCACCTAAGAGAACATTAGTCTACGACCTCTTTTATACCATAAACGTGGTTCTGTCTTTGCGCGTAATTGTTTTTCACCGCTCCTATTAATGACGTATTATTCGTTTTTCCCCGTTCTTTGCCAGCGAACGTTACCACGAACCAAAGTATCGTCTGCCTGTCTTCCTCCGGTTGCAACGTTTTTTGAAATATCCAGTTCTGCGTCTACAGATTGACTTTGTTAGTTTCAGAAGATCCCGTTAAGGGTGAAAGCAGCGATTCTTTGCTTAAACTTTAATCTGTTATTTTAATAAATATATATATATATATATATATTTATATATATGTAGGAGGTGAGTTTTATTGTAGTACAATAAAGCAATTCAGATATCGGATAAGAAGCACTCTACAGTTTGTAGGACTGGAGTATACATAATATATAAAATCAAAAGATGGTTAAAAGAGTACCATGTATTTTATTATGCGCATTTCTCTCTCTCTCTATCACCCATCTCTCCTCCTATCTCATCCTTCCTCATTATACTCCTCCCCCTCCACTTTTTACTCTCATCTCCTCCTCTTTTTCATCCTTTCCAACCTCCCCCCACCTCAAAAAAATATTTTCCCAATATCACACATCAATCTAAAACTACTTTTCATATGTTGATTTAAAACTGCACTATTCACAAGTGTTTTTTAACCTTCATATCATGTCTTCCTATTTTATCTGATGAAAACACAAATATTATTGTATGATGATATTTGTTTTTGAAATGCGCATAATAAAATACATGGAACTCTTTTACCCATCTTTTGATCTTATATATTATATATATATATATATATGTATGTATATATATATATATATATATATATATATATATATATATATATATATATATATATATATATATATATATATATTATGTATATATATATATATATATATATATATATATATATATATATATATATATATATGTATATTCATATATATATATATTTATATGTATATATATATGTGTATGTGTGTGTGTATCTTTATATATATATGTGTGTATATATATATATATATATATATATATATATATATATATATATATATACGATATTAACAAATGGAAACTATATTTATAAAACCAGATTTATTTCATTATACATTTCAAGGACATCAAGTTAAATTATGGTGTGCTTTCATCAGATAAAATATAATATAGATCAATTTTATAAATATTGACATACCCTTAAAGAATGCAACCATTACTGTTGGAAGCTCCCAGATAGTGGAGTTGTAGCTTTAATTATTAGGTAAGTCAGTATTGGATATTTTTAAAATAAGCCGTTGGGATTACGGAGAAAGAGAAAGATAGAGAAGGAAAGAGAGAGAAGGAAAGAGAGAGAAAGAGCAGAACAACAGAGAGAGAGAAAGATAGAGAGAGGAGACAGAGAAAGGAGAGAGAACGAAGAACTCTAAGTCATATCTTGTTGAGTTATCTTAACAATTGAGATGAAATGAATAAATAAAATTAGAAATGTTAATAATCATGAATGGAATATACCTATATAATATGAGAAATTTAACCATTGTTTAAATATGATTAGATGTTTAGTTAATCAGTTAAATATTGAGATCAATATATTAAAAATTGGGATCTGTATATTAAGAAATCTATATATTATTATATTGTTAAAGATCTATATATTATATAACACGTATACACACGCAAAAATACATACATATAAATATATATACACACTTATAAAAATATATATACATATCTAACTACGTATATAATATATACATACAAAATATAAACGATTCTTTAATTTAAGATATAGGAATCTTATAAAATCAGAGAAGGAAAGGAATGTTATATAGTTATATGAATGCTACAATTGTTAAGATATTAAAGGAAATTTTATGTTATACACACTTTATGTTATTAAACAAAATTTTTTTTATATAAGTTTTATAAGATTACCTGTTATGTATTTATGGCTCTTATTATATGTCTATTTGTCACGAATCTTGGGATAATCATAAGTGCAATCGATTGTATGGATATACACGCACATGTACATACACAATTCTCACATATACATACATATATGTACCCACACAAATAGGTAGATACGCATCACGTATATATATACATACAGATAGACATACACGCATAAAACATATGTACATGTATGTCAATACACACATATACATATATACACACATATAGAGAGAGAAGTATATATAAATACAGTACATAGTATAATTGAAGTACATAAAATACAAAAGAATTATATTACGATTTGGAAATATAATTATAAGCAATATAACTTTAAAAACAATATAACTTTAAAATATTATAGAATATTTCAAGTTATAATTTCAAAATAATAGTATGTTTAATAGATTTAGTATAGAAATTTTCTACGTATATTGTATATTTAACTTAATATTATATCCATAAGAGAAATAAACAGAAACTTTGAAAGGATAAACTTTCGAAAATAGGAGAAACTATCAAACAATAAAAAATAAAAAATATAAGAAATATGTTCTCCTTTTAAGAGCCCTCAGTATATTTCTCTAGAATAGTTTATTATATTTATTTATATTTAGGAAGAAAAGTTATTTTTACTTGAGTGTATAATCAGTCAAAAAGATGAAGGAATCTAATGATTTATCGACAGGTTCAATATATTAATAGAATTAATTAATTATATATTACATTTTAAATTTATATTTAAACTTTGAGTTTAATCTATGTCTACAGCAACTGAATAAATTATTCCTTAAGTTCAGGGAATTTTTGGTCTTTAATATAAAGAATATTTCCTCTATACAAAGATCACAATTTTATGAAGAGGAGTTAAAAGGAGTAGCTTATGAAATAATATTCCAAATCAACGAATATTCAACGTTCTTTAGTTTGAGGTCCCATAATAGGCTAGATAGAGAAGTTGAAGATTTCTTGTTTGGATCTGTAAAAGAATTTTTATGATTATTGAAGCGGGATTTAAACTCTGTGGAAGTGGATCGCACATAATTAAATGAATTTAAATTAGTTTTTACTTTACAATTATATACTATATTTTTAGCTGAGCAATTGTTATTTAACGGACAGTTAGATTTATTTCTACAGTTACATTTATCAAATTGGATATTGCTTGGGTTATTAGTGGTATTTTGGTTAGGTTTTAAATTTCTATTATTAATTCTATTAATATATATATATATATATATATATATATATATATATATATATATATATATATATATATATATATATATATATATATATAAGTATGTATACGTACATACATATATGTATACAGACGTACAATAGTATGTATATATATATACATACATGCACACATATATATATGTACGTATGTATTCACCGAACATTTATTATAATGCTCGGTGTGTTTGTATTAAGCCGTAGTGTCTAGCAACCATCGTTGCTCGTTTTTTTAACACTGACAAAGGAACGCTGTACTAGTTTCAAGCTTATTAGCTATCGTCAGCAACGTATACCTTCCTGCCAGATGATTGAACGTCTGAAAGTATATACTTTCCTTATGCATATTAACGGCTGAGCAGCCTAATTCGTACATCGAGTGGGTTAATCGGTCAGGTGCACCGAAAACGATAAACGGAAAAAATGAAACGAAATTTCATTTCCCACTCTTAGTACGGCTGTTACTTAAATATAAGTATGTATACGTACATACATATATGTATACAGACGTACAATAGTATGTATATATAGATACATACATGCACACATATATATATATATATGTACGTATGTATTCACCGAACATTTATTATAATGCTCGGTGTGTTTGTAAACAAACATCTCGTATTAAGCCTTAGTGTCTAGCAACCATCGTTGCTCGTTTGTTCAACACTGACAAAGGAACGCTGTACTAGTTTCAAGCTTATTAGCTATCGTCAGCAACGTATACCTTCCTGCCAGATGATTGAACGTCTGAAAGTATATACTTTCCTTATGCATATTAACGGCTGAGCAGCCTAATTTGCACATCGAGTGGGTTAATTGGCCGGGTGCACCGAAAGCGATAAACAAAAAAAAATGAAACGAAATTTCATTTCCCACTCTTAGTACGGCTGTTACTCAGCCGTTAATATGCATAAGGAAAGTATATACTTTCAAACGTTCAATCATCTGGCAGGAAGGTATACGTTGCTGACGATAGCTAATAAGCTTGAAACGAGTACAACGTTCCTTTGTCAGTGTTGAACAAACGAACAACGATGGTTGCTAGACACTACGGCTTAATACGGGATGTTTGTTTACAAACACACCGACCATTATAATAAATGTTCGGTGAATACATACGTACATATATATATGTGTGCATGTATGTATATATATATACATACTATTGTACGTCTGTATACATATATGTATGTACGTATACATACTTATATTTAAGTAACAGCCGTACTAAGAGTGGGAATTGAAATTTCGTTTCATTTTTTCCGTTTATCGTTTTCGGTGCACCCGGCCGATTAACCCACTCGATGTGCAAATTAGGCTGCTCAGCCGTTAATATGCACAAGGAAAGTATATACTTTCAGACGTTCAATCATCTGGCAGGAAGGTATACGTTGCTGACGATAGCTAATAAGCTTGAAATTAGTACAGCGTTCCTTTGTCAGTGTTGAACAAACGAGCAACGATGGTTGCTAGACACTACGGCTTAATACGGGATGTTTGTTTACAAACACACCGGGCATTATAATAAATGTTCGGTGAATACATACGTACATGTATATATGTGTGCATGTATGTATATATATATATACATACTATTGTGCGTCTGTATACATATATGTATGTACGTATACATACTTATATTTAAGTAACAGCCGTACTAAGAGTGGGAAATGAAATTTCGTTTCATTTTTTCCGTATATATATATATATATATATATATATATATATATATATATATATAT
>OZ024745.1:23648101-23660601 GCA_964016885.1 Eledone cirrhosa | reverse complement strand
GTGTGTGTGTGTCTGTGTGTGTGTGGGATATAATGGCTGTTAGTGATTATGTCTTTGGTGTTGCAATCATGAAACGAACTTTGTCGCGTTGTGATGTTTGAGGTGATCTTTTGATCATCACCACCACCACCACCATCATTCTCACCAGCGTCACCCCCACCACCACCACCACCACCACCACCACCACCACCATCATTCTCACCACCACCACCACCTCCACCACCACCACCACCACCATCATTCTCACCAGCGTCACCTCCGCTACCACCACCACTACCACCATCATCATTCTCACCACCGTCACCCCCACCACCACCACCATCATCATCATTCTCACCAGCGTCACCCCCGCTACCACCACCATCATCATTCTCACCACCGTCACCCCCACTACCATCGCCACCACCACCACCACCACCACCACCACCACCACCATCATCATCATTCTCACCAGCGTCACCCCCGCTACCACCACCATCATCATTCTCACCACCGTCACCCCCACTACCATCGCCACCACCACCACCACCACCACCACCACCACCACCATCATCATTCTCACCACCGTCACCCCCACCCCCACCCCCCACCACCGTCACCCCCACTACCATCGCCACCACCACCACCACCACCACCACCACCACCACCATCATCATTCTCACCACCGTCACCCCCACTACCATCTACACCACCACCCTCATCATCATTCTCACCACGGTCACCCCACCTAACCACCACCACCACCATTATCATTCTCACCACCATCACCCCCACTACCATAGTATGATGGTGGTAGTGGTGATGGTGGTTGTGTTGGCGATGGTAGTATGGTGTTGGTGGTGGTGGTGGTGGTGGTGGTGGTGGAGGTGACGATGGTGGTATGGTGGTGGAGGTGGCGATGGTAGTATGGTGGCGATGGTGGTGGTAGTAGTGATGTTGGTAGTAGTGGTGGTGGTGGTGGTGCTGGTGGTGGTGGCGATGGTAGTATGGCGATGGTGATAGTGATGGTGGTAGTAGTGGTGGTGGCGGTGGTGGTGAGAATGATAATGGTGGCGGTGGTGGTAGTGAGGCCAATGACAACGGATAATAATGATTTCTTTGATAATGATAACGACGACGATAAAGATGATGATGATGATGATGATAATGATGATGATGATGATGATGATGATGATGATGATGATGATGATGATGATGGTTGTGGTGGTGGAGGTGGTGGTGGTGGTAGTGGGGGTGACTGTCGTGAGAATGATGATAGTGGCGGTGGTGGTGATGAAGGTGGTGGTGGTGGTGGTGGTGGCGATGGTAGTATGGTGGTGGTGGTGGTGTTGGTGGTGGTGCGATGGTAGCATGGTGGTGGTGGTGTTGGTCCTGTAAATAGAAAACTGTCGTCAGTTTGAGACAAAGTGTGTGCGAAGTGAGAGGGACAGAATGAGAAATAAATGTTTCTACTTTTGGCACAAAGCCAGCAATTACCCAGTGCATTACTGGTACTTTATTTTATCGACCCCGTAAGGATGAAAGGCAAAGTCAACCTCGGCGGGATTTGAAATAATGAATGAGAAATAATAAGAGGGGGATATAGATAGATAGATAACTTTCTTTTTAATAATAAGAGGGGGATATAGATAGATAAATTTCTATTTATTTGCCACGAGGGCACAAAAGAAGGGGACATTTACACAGTGGGGGAGTTTACATAAATCGAGTAAAGAAAAAGGAATAACAATAATAATATAACAATAAAAAGTCCTCAAAAGGGAGGGGGCGTGTTGGGGATTGCACATACCCCCGAAAAGTGTGCAACTCTTTTCGCGGGGGAAGCCCAGAGAGGAGGCGCTCCCCCTTTCCTCTTCACTTCTTCACCTACAGAACAATGTAGAGAGAAGGCCCATTTACACGGGCCATTCTCGCTTCTTTCACCCACCTTTCATAAAACTGTCTGGGACCAAGCACTTCTCTCTCCATCCTGATTCTTCTTCCGAAGTGGTATCGGAAGAAGTAAACCAGGTGATGGCCGGAGAGAAAGTCACCCGACCTCAGACCTTTCAGGCGCGTCCACCACACAACCTCTTTCATCATGGCTATTACGCACAGAAAGACCGCCTCTGCTTCATTTCTGAAGGGAGGAGGCGGCTTGATGTTCACCACAGACTCGGCGGTTAATCGAATCGGCGCCACACGCGACAGCAGTCGTTCGACGTAGCCCCACAGATCGGCAACGCCCGGGCAGTGTACCAGTGCATGCGCAACGGTTTCCTCGTCGCGCACGCATCTGGGACAGATCTTTTTCGCGGGATCCCTGCCCGGGCGCCCGTGTCTGTAGAGCTTTTCTCGAACGGGCAGAGCCCCCCGGTAACACTGCCAGGCTAGGGACCTCTGGAAGTTGTCCATGGGTCCCGGGCCGAAAGTTCTACCGAACAGGCTGGCCAGTTCGTCCTCCTCCATGCCTAGCGACTCTCCAAGGGTGTCGTCGCCCCTGCTAGCCACCAACCCTCTATAGAATGTCGAGGTAGATTCTCCACTGACAGTCGGGTCCGCTTGCCAGATAGCCGTGAGCGCCTGGGCACACTCAGTGTGCCAGTTGCCCAGTTTTCTCGGTCTTTGCTTCACCCAGGATTGCAGTTCGGTGAGCGAGACGAGCTGTGGGAAGGCTCGCCTCACAAACGGGGCCCACACCGGCTGACCGTTGAGGAATACCTGTAGATGCCGTAGCCTCAATGCGTGCCTACGCATCAACAGCCACGGCATACCCAGCCCTCCTTTCGAAGGGTGCTGGCAGCAGATGGATCTCCTCACCATGGGAGGCCGCTTCTTCCAGAGGAACTGGAAGAGCATGCGTTCCATGATGGTGAGCTTTTCCTTGGGGCAAGGCACGACGGTCAGGCGGTAGTAGATGACGGACGCTATGTAAGCGTTCGTCACCTCCGCCCGACCTTTCAGTGATAGTTTGCACTTGGCCCACTTCTGGGTCAGCGCAAACACCCTGCTCGTCACCTCGCCCCAATTCTTCTCCACCTGGAGGTCCGGTCCGAACCAGACCCCGAGCAGCTTCACCGGGCCCTCCGTCCACCGCCCGACGACACCGTCTAACGGCATCGGTTTGCCCCTCCACGTTCCGAGTTGCAAACCGACTGACTTGTCCTGGTTCAGCTTAGCCCCCGTCAGCCTTTCGTATTCCTCCAGTAGGGTGGCGATCGCCCCGATTTCCGAGGCGTCCGCCACCATTACTGTTACGTCGTCGGCATAGGCCGAGACCACTTTGTGCAATCCCGGTTCCAGGGGTATGCCCCGCAGCAACTCCAACTTCCGCAGCAGTGGCTCGAGAGTCAATACGTACAGAAGGGAGGAGAGGGGGCACCCCTGTCTGATGGATCGGGTGATTTGAAACGGCTCCGAGAGGTAGCCGTTTACTTTAATCCTAGAGTAGATGTTGCCACTGTGCATGGCAGAAATCCAGCCCCTGAAAACGGGTCCGAAGCCCGCCGCCGCTAGCACCGCATCCAGGTAACCATGGTCGACCCTATCGAACGCCTTAGATTGATCCAAGTTGATCAGGGCCCCACCAAAGCCGGGTTCGTAGCCAACCCTCTCTATGATGTATCGCATGAGGTGGAGGTTGTCGTGAATGGACCTGGACGGGATAGTGCATGTCTGCGCGTCTCCCACCAAACCACCCACCACAAGCGCCAACCTCTTCGCCAACACCTTGGCCAAAATCTGTAACTCTGCATTCAGCAGAGTTATGGGCCTAAAGTTACTTAAGTCGTCCCCCTTGCTCTCGTCCTTCCTCACTAGCGTGACCACGCCCTTGGTCACGGAACAGGGAATTCTCCCGTTCTGTTGCCAGTTGCAATAGACAGCCTCGAGGAGTTCGGAGAACAAGACCGGCATAGCTAAATAAAGTTCGTATGGTAGACCATCGAGACCCGGGGATTTGCGTCTGCTGCATTGGCTGAGCGCTTCCCCGATTTCAGTGGCTGTGATTGGCCCTTCGCAGCACTCCGCTTCGCCGCTCGAAAGACGCGGTAGACCGTCGAGGTATGGACCGAAGTCCACATCCCCGTCCGGCCCCCCGCCACCTCCGAACAGTCGAGCAAAGTGCCTTTGAAAGGTCTCGCACATTCGCTCAGGTTCAAGGATCACCCGTCCATCCTGGTCTCGCAAAGACCGAATGGTGGATTTAATCCCACTCTTGGCTTCTGTCACGCGGGCCCAGCTAACAGCTTTGGTCCCCTCGTTTCCTAAAGCACGTATTTTACTTCGGACAACGCAGCCTTCGTGCTTCGCGTCAAAGAACTGGCTCAATGCCGTTCTCGTCGCTAACACTCTGGCTACGTCTCCGCTCCTAATCGCCTCTTCTAGTTTATCTGTTAACTCCCTTTCCCTCCTATTTCTATTCGCCGCTAGTTCCTTACTGTAACCTATCGAACTTACTCTAATCTCTCTCTTTAGAGATATCCACCACCTACTGTTGACGATCGCTCCCGTCAACCGCATCTTAACTAAGCTACTAATCCGGTTTCTGTAATCTTTCTTTGTCGGTAAGGACAAGTTCATCTTCCAGTAACCGGGACCCTGTCTATGCGTTCTATCAAGGTTGACCACGCAGGTCACTAATTTGTGATCTGAATAGCCAACCATGATCAGTTCTGGACAACTAAATACGTCCCTATCCTTACTCCTAACCAAAAACCTATCTAGGTACGATCTAGATTGTCCACTGCGGTTTGCCCAGGTCCAGGTTGGCGCAGTTGGACAATCTAGTCGAAATCTATCGACCAGGTCGAATCGATCGAGTAACCCCTTGAGGCTGCTACACCCCCCTCTATCGGGACATGCCCCTGCATAGTCCCAACGCGCATCTAGGATTCCATTCCAGTCCCCCACTAAAAGCAGGGAACGCGACGTTCCTAGAAAAGTCTCCAGACGTTGGAAGAAGTCGGCTCTTTCCGCCCCGAAGGGAGCATAAAGACCGACCAGTCTGAAAGCCCCGCCTTCACCACCTCCGACGTCCAGCACCAGTAATCGACCCCCCGGGTCCGAGTGAACAATCTGTACGTCGAGAGTCAGACGTTTATCCAGCAGTACGGCAACTCCCCCGCCGCCTCCGGGTTGACAGAGAGATGCGTGCATCTCAAAGTCATCGAAGGCGGGCGCCAGCTGTCTCACGCTGCTGATCCGACTCTCGCAAACAACCATCACATCTATACTTTGTGACCTGAGGTCACTTAGAAGCTTTGCTTGCTTCCAAGCTGAGCTCAGGCCACGCGCGTTCAAACAGCCAACTCTCAATTGATCTATTTTGGTGTTGAAAGTGAAGAAAGAAAAGCACTTACCTCTCCGGGTTGCGTAATTTCCATGGCATCAGGTGTGTTGGGTGGAGGGATGTTTTGTGGTGGTGTGGGGGTACACGTGTGTGGTGGGGTTGGGGTATTTGGAGTTGTGTCAGGGAGAGGGGCGGTTATGGGGAAATCTTTCAAGAGGACGCGATTCAACGGTTTTAAACAGGGGGGGCTCACGTCCCGTCTAAATTGTTCTTTTAAGGAACGATAAAGGTCCAGAGGGACCTTTATCATTTTTAAATGGGTGAAGTTCTCTGTTGAGATAAAGTTTGGCCCTTCGGTCTGCACCATAGGGTTATTGTTTATTAATTTAACCAGTTTTTTGTTTTCTTTATTTATATATGTGTATTACAACGTCTTTTTTTGTGATGCTGTCAATGTTTCGGAGAGGGGAGGCGCAGATTTATTTTTGTTTGTTGAGGGTGGGGTGTTTTTGATTGGAGTTGGTGTTTGTGTGTGGGTTATTTGTGGTGTGCTGGGTGTGTGTTTTCTTTTTTTTCTTTTAACTTGTCTGAAGGCTTCTCCTCCTTCTTCTTCAGAAGTTGGGGGAAACTCTTCAGCGCTAGGTGGGAGGGACGTGTTGTGTGGTTGTTTTTTTTTTGCGGGAGGGGTAGATTTGTTACTGTTTTTTTTATTATTTGTTTGGAATGGGTTTTGTGGTGGTGGTGGTGGTAATGTTTGTGTCGTGCTTGTGGTTGGTGATGGTGGTGGTGATGTTTGTGTTGTGGTTGGTGGTGGTGATTTTTGTGTCGTGCTTGTGTTTGGTGCTGGTGGTGGTGATGTTTGTGTTGTGTTTGTGGTTGGTGGTGTCTGTATTTTGTTTGCTGTGTGTGGTATTAGTGTATTTTTGGAGGTGGGTGGTGCTGGTGTACTGTTTGTGGTGGGTGTGGGCAATAGTCCTTTTTGGGGGATACGTTTCGGGCAGTTAGCCTTAACGTGTCCCCTTTCCATGCATAAATAGCATGCTGGTCTTCTCCCCTCTACAATTATGTCTATTGGGGTAAGGTCATCCAGCCAGATGCGATCCGGGATTTGTGCTATTCTTTCGGGCCTCATTTGGACTAGTATGTCGAGGCCCATTCCCAGGAACGCATCTCCAGTTGCCTTCCCCATTGACAGCATAGTGTCTTCGCCCATATCAATGAAGCCAGCAATAGCCCACCAGAAGTCCATTGTGGGCAGCATTGTTTTTACTTTTACTCTCTGTGTTCTTCTACCCATGTAGGAGGGATAGAAGCTATATGTTGTCGACGAGAGTGGGCTTAGGGAAAGCTTCTCCGCCGTTTCTTTGTCTCTTGTTAGGACCGAAATGCTGCCATAGAGTCGGTCCTTTCGTATGAAGAGAATATTCTTCATATAGTCTTTTAGGACTAACTCTATTTCCATTTGGCTGGGCTGTGCTGGCTTTCTTGTCTGGTTCAGTATAGTTCTGTATATAACTGTGTTTTCTGCTCTGGCTTTCTTGAATTCTGGGGGGGAGTTAATGGAAAACATTCCGTTCTCCCCCAAAACAATATGTTTCTTTGCTTCGGCCAGTTTTTCTCTGGCGGCAGTTAGGTCAATTGGTGTGTATGTAATGGATTGCTTTGTTTTCTGGGCGAAAGTTGCCCTGTCGTTATTTGTATTATTTTCTGTTTGTTTGTTTTCTGTTTGCTCATTTTCCTTAACATTTGTTTTTTCATTTTGTTTGTTTGTTTCAATGTCTAATTTTGTTGTAATTATTTTTTGTTCTTCAGACTTGGGGGGCGTGGCAGAGCTAATGGCAGACATGTCTGCCATCTTTTCCGCCATGCTGCCAAGAAAGAAATTTTTCGGCAAAAATAGATATTTATTTTACCCCCTAAAAAGGGGGTAAATGCAAAAATGTTTCCCTAAATAACAGGGGTTAGTGTTCCAAATGTGTTGCACTAAAAAATTTATCCGGTACTTACAATAGTAAGGGTAAATCCCGATGGAATAGCGGAGCCGATGCGAAGCGTGTCTTACTCTATCAAGATAGATAGATAGATAGATAGATAGATTTCTTTATTTACCATAAAGGCATAAAAAGAAGAGACAAATACAAAGGGGGAGTTTACATATAATCGAGTAAAAAGGGTGTAACATGAAAATAATCGAAAATAACCTCAAAAGGGAGGGGACGTGATGGGGGTTGCACACACCCCCGAAAAAGTGTGCAATCCTTTGCCCGGGGAGCACATGGAGAAGGTGCTCCCCTCTCCTTTACTTCTTTACCTACAGGATGGTATACAGAGAAGGCCCATTTACACGAGCCATTCTCGCCACTATCACCCACCTTTCATAAAACTGCCTGTGGCCAAGCACCTCTCTCTCCATTCTTATCCTTCTTCCGAAGTGATATCGGAAGAAGTAGACCAGACTATGGCCAGAGTGGAAGTTGCCTGACCTCAGACCTTTCAATCGTGTCCACCAAACAACCTCTTTCAACATGGCTATTACGCACAGAAAAACCGCCTTTGCTTCCTTTGTGAAGAGGGGAGGCGGTTTGATTGTCATCACGGACTCGGCGGTCAATTTAATCGGCGCCACCCGCGACAGCAGTCGTTCGGCGTAGCCCCACAGATCAGCCACGCCCGGACATTGCACCAATGCGTGCGCATCGGTTTCTTCGTGACGCACGCATCTAGGGCAAATCTTTTTTGAGGGATCCCTGCCCGGGCGCCCGTGTCTGTAAAGCCTCTCTCGAACGGGTAGAGCCCCCCGGTAGCACTGCCAGGCCAGTGACTTCTGGAAGTTGTCCATTGGTCCTGGGCCGAAAGTCCTACCGAACAGGCTGGCCAGTTCGTCTTCTTCCATGTCCAGCGACTCTCCAAGGGTGTCATCGCCCCTGCTAGCCACCAGCCCTCTATAGAATGCTGAGGTGGATTCTCCACCGATGGCCTGGCCCGCTTGCCAGAGAGCCCTGAGCGCCTGAGCACACTCAGTGTGCCAGTCTCCCAGTTTTCCGGATCTTTGCTTGACCCAGGACTGTAGCTCGGTGAGCGAGACGAGTCTCGGAAAGGCTCGTTTCACGAACGGAGCCCACACCGGTTGACCAGTGAGGAATACCTGTAGGTGCCGTAGCCTTAATGCGTGCCTACGCATCATCAACCACGGCATCCCCAGCCCTCCTTTCGAAGGTTGTTGGCAGCAGATGGATCTTCTCACCATAGGAGGACGCTTCTTCCAAAGAAATTGGAAGAGCATGCGTTCCATGGTGGTGAGTGTTTCCTTAGGGCAAGGCACGACAGTCAGGCGGTAGTAAGTGACGGACGCTATGTAAATGTTCGCCACCTCCGCCCGGCCTTTTAGGGACAGCTTACACTTGGCCCATTTCTGGGTTAGTGCAAACACCTTGTTCGTAACCTCGTTCCAGTTCTTTTCCACCTGGAGGTCCGGTCCAAACCAGACCCCAAGCAACCTTACCGGGCCCTCCGTCCAGTGTCCGACGACACCGTCAGGAGGCATCGGTCTGCCTCTCCACGTTCCGAGTTGCAGCCCGATGGATTTTTCCCGGTTCAGTTTCGCTCCTGACAACCTTTCGTACTCCTCCAGTAAGGTACCGATCGCCTCGATCTCCGAGTCGGTTGATACCATTACTGTTACGTCATCGGCGTAGGCCGACACCGCTTTGCTCAATCCTGGTTCCAGGGGGATACCCTGCAACAACTCCAACTTCCTCAGTAAAGGTTCGAGAGTCAATACGTACAGAAGGGAGGAGAGAGGGCACCCCTGTCGAATGGATCGTGTGATTTCGAACGGCTTCGAAAGGTAGCCGTTCACCTTGATCCTAGAACAGATGTGGTTGCTATGTAGGGCAGTGATCCAGCCTCTGAAAACAGGACCGAACCCAGCCGCCTCTAGCACCGCATCCAGGTAACCATGGTCGACCCTATCGAAGGCCTTAGACTGATCCAAGTTGATCAGGGCCCCACCGAAGCCGGGTTTGTTCCCAACCCTCTCTATGATGTATCGCATGAGGTGGAGGTTATCGTGAATGGACCTGGATGGGATAGCACATGTCTGCGCATCTCCCACCAGGCCACCCACGACAAGCGCCAACCTCTTTGCTAACACCTTGGCCAAAATCTTTAACTCTGTGTTTAGCAGGGTTATGGGCCGAAAATTATTTATACTATCCCCCTTGTTCTCGTCCTTCCTCACCAGCGTGACTACGCCCTTGGCTACAGAGCAAGGAATTCTCCCGTTCTGCTGCCCATTGCAGTAGACCGCTTCGAGGAGTTCGGAGAAGAAGACCGGCATTGCTAAATAAAGTTCGTAAGGTATACCATCGAGACCTGGAGATTTGCGTCTGCTGCATTGGCTCAGCGCATCTCCGATCTCATCAGCCGAGATTGGTCCCTCGCAGGACTCTGCCTCTTCGTTCGAGAGACGCGGCAGGCCGTCGAGGTATGGACCGAAATCCACGCCCCCGCCCGGACCCTCGCCTCCCCCGAACAATCGGGCAAAGTGCCTTTGAAAGGCCTCGCACATCTGCTTAGGCTCCCGGATCACCCGTCCATCTTCGTCTTGCAACGACCGGATGGTGGATCGATTTCCACTCTTAGCTTCTGTCACGCGGGCCCATCCAACGGCTTTGGCCCCCTCATTACCTAGAGCACGTATTTTACTTCGAATGACGCAGCCTTCGTGCTTAGCATCGAAAAACTGGTTCAAGGCCGTCCTCGATGCCAGCACTCTGGCCACATCTTCGCTCTTGATTGCCTCTTCTAATTTACCTGTTAATTCTTTCTCGTTTCTATTCCTATCGGCAGCTAACATCTTGCTATAACTTATTGATTCTGTTCTAATCTCTCTTTTGAGAGATGCCCACCATCGGTTGTTGACGATTGCACCCGTCAACCTCTCCTTAACTAATCTGCTAATCCGGTTTCTGTAAGTCTCTTTTGCCGGTAAAGACAAATTAAGTTTCCAGTAACCGGGACCCTGTCTATGTGTTTTCTCGAGATTGACCACGCAGGTCACTAATTTGTGATCCGTGTAGCCAACCGTGCGCATTTCTGGACAGGTTAATATGTCCCTATCCTTACTTCTAACTAAGAATCTATCTAAGTACGATCTAGATTGACCACTGTGGTTTCTCCAAGTCCAGGTAGGCACAGTTGGAAAATCTAGTCGATATCTATCGACCAAGTTAAAACGGTCGAGTAACCCCTTGAGGCTGTTACACCCCCCTCTATTAGGACATGCTCCTGCATAGTCCCAACGTGCATCCAGGATGTCATTCCAATCCCTCGCTAGAAGCAGGGAACGCGACGTTCCCAGAAAAGTCTCCAAACGCTGGAAGAAGTCGGGCCGTTCAGCTGCGAAAGGGGAGTAGACGGCGACCAGTCTCAAGGCCGCACTTTCACTACTGCCAACGTCTAGCACCAACAAACGACCCTCCGGGTCCGAGTGCACAACCTGTACGGCAAGACCCAGGTGTTTTTGCAGCAGTACGACAACCCCACCCCCACCTCCAGGTTGACAGAGAGATGCATGCACCTCAAAGTCATCGAAGGTGGGGGCCAGCTGCCGCACGACGCTGATTCGAGTCTCACAGGTAACCATTACATTTATACTACATGACCTGAGGTCATTTAGAAGCTTTGCTTGCTTCCAAGTTGAGCCCAGGCCACGTGCATTCAAACATCCTACTCTTAACACATCCATGTGGGCGGCAGAGCCGAAGGAGAGTGTAGAGACCTACCTTTCCGCTTCCCGGGGTTCGGGTTGCACGACTTCCATGGGGTCGGGGGTATTGGGTGAAGGGGTGTCTTGTGGTGGTGTGGGGTCGTCAGTGTGTGGTGGGGTTGGGGTGTTTGGAGTTATGTTGGGGAGGGGAAGGGGAGGGGGAAAGCTTTTTAGTAGGACGCGGTTTATGGGTTTGACAGAGGGTGGTCCTACGTCCTCCTTAAAATCCTTTTTTAGTTTTTGGTAGAGGTTCATTGGGATCTTTATTAATTTTAAATGTGGGTAGTTTTCTGACGAAACAAAGTTTACACCTTCGGTTTGTACCGAAGGATTATTGTATATGAGTTCATTTAATTTATTATTGTTTCTGTTGATGTAAGTATAGTGTAATGTCTTTTTTTCCGATGGTGTGAGTGTTTCGAAGAGGGGAGGGGCAGGTTTGGTTTTGTTTGTTGCTGGAGGGGTGTTTTCTGTTTTGTTGGATTGTGTTGAGATTTGGGTGGGGGTTGTTTGTCCTTGTGTGTTTTGCACATGCTTTCTTTTTTTCCTTTTAATCTGTCTGAAGGACTCCGTTTCTTCCTCCGAATTCGTTGGGTTATCTTCAGTGTTGGAGGGAAGAGGTATGTTTGCTGGTAATGTTTCCGTGTTGGTTTTCTTTGTGGGGGAGATGGATGTCACTATGTTAGACTGTGTTGTGTGTTGTGTCTGCGGTGGTTGTGTTGTTTTATTGAGTGAGAGGTTGGGTGGGCCTGTATTTTGTTTTGGGGTAATGTGTTGTGACTGTTTGTGTTGTGGTGGTGTTGTGGTTTTACTGAGGGACGGGTTGGGTGAGACTGAGTTTTGTTGTTTGTTTATCTGTTGTTGTGGTGGTGGTGGAGCTGGTGTTGGTAGCAGGGTTTTCTTTTTGTTGAGTTGGGGACAAGCGGCCTTCAGGTGCCCTCTGCCTGCACAGATATGGCAGGACGGCCTTCTCCCCTCCACGCTAATGTTTATATACCCGTGGTCCTCTAATAGGATTCTGTCGGGTAGTTGGGCGATGCGTTCAGGCTTCATTTGTACTACCAGCTCTATACCTGTTCCACTGAACGCATTGCCTGTGGTTTTCCCAATGGAAATCACGTTGTCATTCACTGGATCGATGAAGCCAGCTATGAGCCAGCAGTAGTCCACATCTGGCATCATTGCATCCAGCCATATGCGTTGAGTTCTTTTCCCCATATAAGATGGATAAAAGGTGAAATTTTTCGAACGAATCGGTGACAAAGCACATTTTTTTGCCGCCGATTCGTTCTTCATGATAATTGCTAGGCTTCCATACAGTCTGTCTTTTCTTATGAAAGTGGTTTCATTAAGTACTTCTGTGAGTACTGTTTTGATATCTGCTTGAGAAGGCTGTTCAGGTTTTTTTGTACTGTTGTTGATGGTCCGAAACTTGACCGTTCGGCTTTCAATGTCTTTCGT
>OZ024745.1:23633101-23640601 GCA_964016885.1 Eledone cirrhosa | reverse complement strand
TCCACATAACGACGTATTTTCCCGTTCATTGCCAGGGAACGTCTTCACGAACCAAAATATCGTCTTCCTGTTTTCGTTCGGTTGGAACCTTTCTCGAAATATTTACTTCTGCGTTCACAGATTACTCTCACTTCAATTTGAATGGGAAATTCCTGTTTCATCGATTTTCTCCGTAACCATGGAAGCTTGTACCCTAAAACTCGACCCAACGCCTCCTCGGGTCATTCTGCATAACTGTGTAAATTTTCGCTGCATTCCACCAAGCTGTTTCGACGTTTATCCGACTACACTTACTTACTTACTTAAATATACAACGTCCGACCACTTCCAATTTATATAGTAGATATATATATATATATATATATATATATATATATATATATATATATATATATGTGTGTGTATATATATATATATATATGTATACATACATATATATATATATATACATACATATATGTATGTATATATATATATATGTATGTATATATATATATATATATATATACATACATATATATATATATACATACATATATATATATATACATACATATATATATACATACATATATATATATATACATACATATATATATACATACATATATATATATATACATACATATATATATACATACATATATATATATATATATATATATATATATATATATATATATATATATATATATATACATACATATATATATATATACATATATATATATATACATACATATATATATATATATATATATATATATATATATATATATATATATATATAATATGGAGAATAGAAATGGCTGTGTAGTTGCTATTTAAGGTAGCTTAAAATGGAGTGGAAATAAGAAGAAAGCAAGAAGGGGGTGGGGGAGTTTTCCTCATCAGTTGTCTACTGGGGGTCTCGGATATTTCTACGCTTTAAAGACAAGATATCCCTTTCATTTTCACTCATCTTCTCTCTGCCTGCCACCTCAATTTTTCAATAGCCTGACCCTCTAATTGTCCTTTTCTCACTTACAACTCGCTGGGGTCAGACGTGTGTCTTTTCTTTCGCCCACACAGTCTTGAACAGAAGTTCTCTCATCGAGTGGTCTTGGATTTTCTTACTTAAGTTGATCGCACATTGCTCGGTTTGTTGCTTTTATTTTTCGCTGTTTTCTCTTTTCTTCCCTTTTGTTTTCCTTCTCTCCCTCCTCCGTTTTCCCAATAACTTATTGACGCCCTGGGGTGAGATATTTTGTCTTTAAAGCGTAAAAATATTCGCGACCCCCAGTAGACTACTGATGAAGAAAACTCCCCCCCCCCGTTTTTGCTTTCTTCTTATTCCCACTCCATTTAAAGATATATATATATATATATATATATATATATATATATATATATATATATATATATATATCGTTTCTAGGTGATGATAATACATCGTAACTATACTTCGATATCGATATATGTAAGGTTAGTTACAAAATATCAGATAAAGAGAATATTTACTTACATGCATATAACCAGCTGTTGTCAAAAGCAATAATAATTTTATTCAAAATTAGTAGTAAATTAGTATTATGTTTAGTTCTATGACCTTGTTTGGAGGTAGTTGAAGAACTAATCAATCAGATTGTTTTATTCCATAGGATGTTAAGATGAAAAATAATTCACTTTAGTTGAGGTCATGACCTTTTGAAAGGAATGGTTGAATGGTGTTAATAAAAGAATTGCCATAAAAAATCTATTAGGAAGAAAGGGATTGTCAAATTGAGTACTTTGGTCCATCTGGTTCCTTACCACAATTCCTTCGTTATATATATATATATATATATATATATTTAATACATTAACAGAGAAAGCCTTAAGCGATACTCTGACCATCTCACTCAACAAACATTAGGATATACCTAAGTATATTCCCAATTTAGTGTTTGGGGTGCTAACTATACAGTATTCCGTGGAAAGTTGGTTGTATTATTTTATATGAGACATAATTAAATAAATATCTCTTTCCTTCCAGACGGCCGTTTCGTTATAAGATTTCTACAATTTGGGAGAAATAATTTCCAGGTTATGTAGAAACTTGTATATAATCCATAGTTTTATACACAAGCGGACGCTTATAAACTCATCAGTGGATGCCCAAATAATATCGATATAAGAATTACATCGACATTAATAGATTAGTGGTGGTCTCCGTCAGCGCTAAAAAGAGACTGGTAGATTCGAAAATCCAGCAGTCCATTCAAAGATAAAATACACACTATCCCCAAGGGGGTAAGGGGAGGTCATCTTAAAATACAAAACAATATACACGCTGGTCATTTCAACCTGTTAGGTATCATAACCACGTGTTTAAGAACTCAATTGGATATTAAAAGAATAACCATATGTATACACAATCAATGCATACATAGAGATATTAAAACATAATAAATACATGTATGGATCACCCATATATATATATATATATATATATATATATATATATATATATATATATATATAACGAAGGAATTGTGGTAAGGAACCAGATGGACCATAACGCACCAAAGTACTCAATACTTAGTGTAGTAGAGTGAGTAATAGGAACAAGTATGACCCCTACGGCAGAGCTCAAGCCGTTTCGATGGCTATTTCTGTCCAGAAATAGCCGTCGGGGTCATACTTGTTCCTATATATATATATATATATAAATATATATATATAGGAAAAGAGTCAGGACCCCGACGGCTGATCTCCGGCCGTTTCGACAGCTAGATCCGAATGGGCGGAGCTCAGCCGTCGGGGTCCTGACTCTGTTCCTATTACCCACTCTTCTATCCTAAGTATCGAGTACTCTCGTGTGTTATGATCCACCTGGTTCCTTACCACACTTTCTTTGTTATATATATATATATATACTCTTTTACCTGTTCCAGCCATCCGGCTGAGGCCATGCTGGGGCACTGCCCTATATATATATATATATATATATATATATATATATATATAACTTTATCAGACATTCTAATATATTAGAATCTGTGATAAAGTTGAAGTAATATATAACTACACTGTATAAGACAGTGTAAATTTAAACAAATATAGAAACCATTCTGTGATATCGCTTTTTGTGGACAGAATGATAAAGGCCCATATCCACTGATGTAGAATATTTATAGGCAATCTCATATATTCTGTGTACAAAAAGAATAGGAAAAGGCTATTTTGCCGGTCCCGGTAAAATAGACACCCAGGTTATTTTGCCGGTAAGAGTGTCAGACACCATGCTTTGCAACATAGAGTTGCGACCCTTTGCGGTTTTAGTTAAAATCCCGCCGAGGCTAGCCTTGCCTTTTATCCTTACGGGGTCGATAAAATAAAGTACCAGTAATGCACTAGGGTTGATTTAATTGACTTTCCTTTCTCCCAAAATTGTTGGCCTTGTGCCTAAATCAGAAACCATAACAACACAGATTTAACACAAAAGTTTATTTATTTTCACCTCCAATTATTAAGACAATTTAAACCCTAGCCCTAACTCAAACCCAAATCATAACTCAAACCCAGCACTAACACTATTTATATTTACGGGATCGGTAAAATAAGCTTAAAAATCATGTTTGTCTATTTTACCGGGACCGGCAAAGTAGCCTATTCGAAAATAATAACAAAATGTTTTTAACATTTATTTCAAGATAAAGATATTTAAAAGAAAACTGTTATGTGATAAAGGCAAAGAAAATAGCTATATCCCAGTTAATAACACATGTTTCGCTAACAATTGCAGATAAGATTACTTACTGCAGGCGAAAGATGCATTCCTCAATTTTACACTCATCAGCGAAAATGTAGCTTCTTCGTGCCTTCTAAAAAGCTAGCGTGCTAATGAAGGAAAGGACGTTGAGGCGTCGTTCTGACAAGTGGCGTGACATGATCATTTTAAATATGGCGGACGGGGCTTATCTCTGTCCAGGTCGAAATGCAGCTGATTTCTTCCAGAGAGAGAGAGAGAGAGAGAGAGAGAGAGAGAGAGAGAGAGAGGGAGAGAGAGAGAGAAAGAGAGCGTTCCAGATAGAGCGAGTGTATGAGAGAGAGCGCGTTCCAGATAGAGAGAGAGAGTGTATGAGAGAGGAGAAGGCAGGCGACTGTGGGATTTGAACTCAGAATGTAGAGAGCCGAGTCGGAGTAAAAACACCAAGGCATTTTTTTAATCCGACACCCCGAGGGTTCAGTCAATCCGTCGCCCTGCAAACTGCAAAAGCAAAACTCATAGATAAATATGGTGGTAAGTTTCATTACCCTTACGGACCACGTATACACATCACGTGACTCACTCTTTACTAGAAAGAGACACAAAAGGCAAGACAAGACACGACACGAACAGCACCTTCATTTACGACCCATCTTATCCCGTTCCCTACCTGAAACTAAACCCATATTCACCATTCTTTCCTTTCCTTCGCCACTCGCTCCACCTACCCCCACCCATTCCCCACCTACCCACTAGAAATATTACATCCCCCTAAGTGGTCATAATTATGGTAGCTATCTAACCTCGCTTCATGGCAACATTTATATATTTTTTTCTCTCCTTACAGCATTGAATCTTATAGACAGTGCTTAGAGGTGGTGGTGGTGGTGGTGGTGGTGGTGGTGGTGTCTGTGGTGGTGGTGGTGGTGGTGGTGGTGGTGGTGGTGTCTGTGGTGGCGGTGCTGGTGGTGGTGGTGGTGGTGGTGTCTGTGGTGGCGGTGGTGGTGGTGGTGGTGGTGTCTGTGGTGGCGGTGCTGGTGGTGGTGGTGGTGGTGTCTGTGGTGGCGGTGGTGGTGGTGGTGCCTGTGCTGGTGGTGGTGGTAGTGGTGGTGGTGGTGGTGGTGGTGGTGGTGGTAGTGGTGGTAGTGGTGATGTTGATGGCATTGGTCGTAGTGTGGCGGTGGTGGTGCTGGTGCTGGTGGTGGTGGTAGTGGTGGTGGTGGTGGTGATGTTGATGACATTGGTGGTAGTGTGGTGGTGGTGGTGGTGGTGTCTGTGGTGGTGGTGGTGGTGGTGGTGGTGGTGGTGGTGGTGGTGGTGGTGTCTGTGTTGGTGGTGGTGGCGGTGCTGGTGGTGGTGGTAGTGGTGGTGGTGGTGGTGGTGATGTTGATGGCATTGGTGGTAGTGTGGCGGTGGTGGTGGTAATTACAGTTGCGCTGACAGTGGTTTTGATGTGTTTGTGGGTGTGGTGGTGATTGGTTGAGAGAGATAGTGGTGTTGTGTGTATGAGGGAGGGGGGTGATAGACGACAGACGGACAGACAGACAGGCTGTCTGACGGACAGACAAACAGACTGACTGACTGACGGACAGACAGACAGATGGACTGAGAGACATACATGTTCCAGACATACACAAGAAGAGACAATCACTCATAAAATCAAACACATACATAGGTAACTATACATATATTGGCACTCCGTCGGTTACGACGACGTGTGTTCCAGTTGATGCGATCATGGAATAACCTGCTCGTGAAATTAACATACAAGTGGCTGAGCATTCCACAGACACACTTACCTTGAATGTATTTCTCAGGGTGATTCAGCGGGACACAATATTTGACAAAGCTGATCTTTCGAATTACAGGAGCAACTCATTTTTGCCAAATAAGTTCGCCAGAACCTAGAAATCATTAGCGAAGGAAAATGTAAACGGGCCGAATATATTGCCAGAATGACCAACTATAGATGGACCCCACAGTTCGCCTCTAGGGGTTGTATTGATGAACATTACACTCTGGTATTTATTGCTATCATACCATGAGTTTATTATACAAGGGGCAGGTCCCATTTATGTCATTATTTACCATTTTTTCACATTTGGTTCTGGCTCCTCTATACACTCTGATTCTATCTCTCTGATTGTAGCCAAGGAACTGCATACGGTGGATGAAGTGTTGTGGATGATGTATCCCGCATGTGCAACCCCGAAGAACTAGAGAGACACATACAACACTTCATCCACCGTATTCAGTTCTCTGGCTACAATCAGAGAGATAGAATCAGAGTGTATAGAGGAGCCAGAACCAAATGGGAAAAAATGGTAAATAATGACATAAATGGGACCTGCCCCTTGTATAGGAGCAAATTTTGGAATAGAATAGAAAGAACTAGGAACAAGGCCAATAGAATAAACTCATGGTATGATAGCAATAAATACCAGAGTGTAACGTTCATCAATACAATCCCTAGAGGCGAACTAGCCTACAAATTTAGAAGGGCCCTAAATAAACATAAACTCAATATTAAGATAGTAGAAAGACCAGGTACCTCCGTAAAAACACTTATTAGCAAGACATACCCGTTCCAAAGACCCTCATGTATAGATAAGAAATGTATAACCTGTAAAATAAGCCCCCATATTAACTGTAAAACTAGAAATGTAGTGTATAGCATAAGATGTACTGAAGGACAATGTAGAAACAAAAATATAGTGTACATAGGTGAGACAGCTCGTAGTATAGGGGAACGAATAAATGAACACTGGCGAGACCTTCAAGATAATAAAGAATCATCTGTACTCTACCAACATGCTAAGATAGAACACAAGGGTAAATTAGAGAACATAGAAATAAAAATAGAATCCACACACAGAAAAGATGCAATGTTTAGGCAAATTACAGAGGCAGTAAGCATAAAAGAATTACAACCAAAATTAAATAGAAAATATGAGTGGAACAGCAACATCACAACTTACAATTAAGGACAAAATGAAAACACACACACACATAGAACAAACAACCAATAACATGTAAATAAATAAACAAATAGATAAATGAACACAAACACACACAGACACCCGGATGTGGCGCATGCGCAAACTGAGCACACAACACACACACAGAAACAAAATGGCGTAGGACAGAAGAAAGGAAAGGCACAGAAACAAAGAAAGGAATCCCCAGTCACTGAAGAGGTCACAGAGTGTGTGACGAAAGGACTATGACTATATATAAACAACTATCTGGTTGTGGAACCAACCAACCAACCAGAAATTTATAAGTTTGTAGATTTGTAAATTTATAAATTTATAAATATATAATAAATTGAAGTGAAAGCAACTGGTGCGTGTGTTTCTTATTGGCAACATGACCCTCCCAAAGTATAACAATATATATATATATATATATATATATATTTCCGTGTGTGTGTATATATATATATATATATTACACACACAGAAATGTATATATATTTCTGTGTGTATATATATATATATATATATTACACACACAGAAATATATATACATCTCTTAGCTACTGTACTGTATCTGTTGCTATCTCTCTCTCTCTCCAGCTATTCCTCTCTTTTAGTCTGTCTGTTTCTCTCACTCTCACTCTTTCTCTTTGTAACACACTAACATTCCTCCCCGCTATCGCTGTGACGAATGGGGAGATGGAGGAGGAGGAGGAGAGAGTCACTTCGTCACTTCACTTCTGCCTTTCTTTCTCTCCCCTCTCACTCCCTCATTACGTACAGACATTAGGG
>OZ024745.1:23615601-23618101 GCA_964016885.1 Eledone cirrhosa | reverse complement strand
GTGGTAGTGGTAGTGGTAGTGTTGGTGGTAGTGATAGTGGTAGTGATAGTGGTAGTGTTGGAGGTAGTGTTAATGGTAGTATTTACCTAGAACATACCAACCATCATTCTTCACCTCCAAACACCTTTTTATTTGCAGTATATCTTGAATATTTTTTACCATTCTATTTGTAGCTGTTGTTGTTGTTGTTGTTTTGTTGGTGTTGGTGTTGTTGTTGTTGTTGTTTTGTTGGTGTTGTTGTTGTTGTTGTTGATTTGTTGGTGTTGTTGTTGGTGTTGTTTTGTTGGTGTTCTTGTCACGTAAATGTTTTGAAGCTTTGTGGTTCGTGATGTGTTTTGTGATAATATATCGAATAACTACTTTTAAAATGATATATAAACTGGCACAACGAATAAGACTAACATTGCTACTTATTTTCGAAATAATAATTGTTTCTACTTTAGGCACAAGGCCAGCAAATACTCAGTACATTACTGGTACTTTATTTTATCGACCACGTAAGGATGAAAGGCAAAGTTAACCTCCGCGGGATTAATAATGATTTCTACTATAGGCACAAGGCCAGCAATTTGGGAGGGGGTTGATTACATTCAGCTCAGTACGTTACTGGTAGTTTATTTTATTGAGCCCATAATGATGAAAGGTAAAGCTTGGTGAGATTTGAACTACAGCTAATCCACCAATAATATTTACGTATGTATTCTTGATGTGAAATCGTGTGTTGAAACCGATATTGTAATATTTGGGGATGGGTCATGTTGTCAGTATGCCAGTATTGCCAATAAAACGAAACACACTCACACCATATGATTTTCACTTTATCTTCATTGCTCGTCATTCGTTCTTCAAACTTCTTTGGTCACACATTCTATGACCTCCGCAACGACTATCTGGTCTCTTTTGTGCCTCTTTTTTCTCTCTGGTAGATGTTGTAGAAGTTTAAGACAAGAAACAATAGGAGGCACAAAAGAGAACAGATAATCATTGAGGAGGTCACAGAATATATGACGAAAGGATTTTGACGAACGAATGAATGACGAGTAATAAAGTGAAAATCATGTAGTTCCTGTATTTCTTTTTATTGTAATACTGGCAACATACCCAAATATAACAATAAGTATTATTTCTTTATTGGCCCCTACGGTCGAAACATAAATGACACTACAAAAACATGGACAATAGGGTTTTACATAAAACGTATAAAAGTAGATAACGGGTAACAACAATAAATTAATAACAATAAAATCCCCAATAGGTGGGAGTAACATCCAGGGATAACTTAGGAACGCCACATATCCTAAACCTCCCTAAACTTAAAGAGCATTATTGAAAGGTCTCCTTCTCCTCTCTAGACCCCAGCTTACAGGTGTATGACAAGAGTAGCCCCATCCACACGGTCTATCTTCACTCCATTCACACAGTTTTTAACAACTGTATTAGGGAGTGGGCAGCATTTCGCTTTCTACCCTGATCATCCTTTCTAAGTGGAACTTGAAAAAGTCGATAAGGGTTTGACTGAAGAGAAATGTACCTATCTTCAGTTCAGCCTCGTCCACAAAACAACTTCCTTTCGTACAACCACCAGACAGACAGATAAAAACTTGCTGTTGTTTTACCTGATTAGTTCTTTCGTTCTTTTTGGTATTGTATGGTTGGGTTTCGCCTACCGCAATTTTCAATTTGTCAAGCTTTTAAAGGTAATGTTATTGCTCTGAGGACCTACCCTTATTGAGTGCTTTGCGACTCATTCCTTATTGTAGGTCAACTTTGCTTGTCCACAGCCAAAGCTTCGATTTTACTAAGCTTCCACTTGTATTATATATATATATATATATATATATATATATATATATATATATATATATATATATATATATATATATAGTGGTAGAACACTAGAAGGTAATATCCGTAGTGGTAGAGCACTCAGTCCATGGGACGAGTTAGGTAGAAGTGGTTACACAACAGTTAGTTCACCATACCGAGAACAATTGTTTCACCTTAGCGGATCCTCAGCTCGTAATGGACATGGTTACACGGAACAGGAAAGACAACCGTACGAACGCGCATGCGCGGAAACGATCACTTCACGCAGGCAATACTAAATTGCGTGCGAGAGGTGTAAGGGAAATAACTGCGAAAGACCGAAAGTTTCTAGTTGATAAGAAAATTAGGATGTTGTTGTAATTCACTCCCGAGCTTTGTAGTTATGTAAGAGGTGTTTCCAGGCGTGTGGACAACACTTGAAGAATTCATTCCTCGTGTTTAGGCAATCACTATTGCGTAATCTCTTTAGAATATTTATTCGTTCATCAATACATAGTCCACACTACGGATTTCCCCTTACGTATGGCTTGGACTTAGTGATGGCTTTCCATTGAATGGAATAGTCTAAACTTGAGTCCTTGATGGACCATACATGGCTCGCGAGTTTCGTGGATGAATGTCTGTCCGGGTACCTAAAGGTCGACTGGTGGTTCAGGAAGCGTTCCTTAAATCG
>OZ024745.1:23598101-23610601 GCA_964016885.1 Eledone cirrhosa | reverse complement strand
TTAAATAGAGACCACCTCTGGCTCGTTCAAAACTAGATTTCGAACACATCTCCACTCTTTTAGAAACAAGAAGCTAAGATACTCCACGTCACTCGCCAACTACATCACGGCATTAAAAGACTCCATCATTAGCTTCTCCACATACTGGGAAATTGTCAGCAGGGCAACACCGTACAACTTCAAGAGGAAGTGCGAGCTCTGCCTTGTGGAACTTTACCATATCATAAGAGCACCCCTAGAGCTCATCAACAGCAGAGCAGAATCTGTGATGAACTGCAGACACAGAATACAGCAGTCATTCCATGGTTGGACCTCGGTTGAGACCTGAACACCATAAACTGGGTCCCCCTGCACTAAACCATAACGCGCCGGTGGGTAGGTTGATTAACTAAACATCTGTACACCAACTATGCCTCTCAGATCCGGCCTGACTGGGCAATAGTAAAGTAGCACCCATAAAATAGTAATGGAAAACAACCATCATGCGAACGGATAATAAGTCATTTGGGGACATTTATTGAAACACCGGCCAGAGTTACTCCCCTTGCTCAGTGACAATAACAACATGTCTGTTTGAATCAAGAATGAACTTTGATGTGACTATCACTTTAAAACCCCTTCTGGGTTCAGTGCTGAACACTCTCTAGACTTGAATGCCCTTGAGAAGCCCTGTTCGGGCGAAACGTACGTAGGTGCTTTTGTATAAACATGTTCTAACAGTATGTATTCTCCTTTGTAATCCTTTCATTTATATATACATATATATACATATATACATATATATATATATATATATATATATATATATATATATATATATATATATATATGATTGCTGCCCCCTCGTTATCGAGTATGGCCATTGCACGATATACCATTATCAATAATTAGTAATAAATTCTATCGTGCAATGCCTGTGCGTGAAGATGTTTATTAAAGTGAGGAAAGACTGTGCACTGAGCCAATCCCACTCTCTGAGAGACAATAGCTATAACCCGAAAAGAAGCAAAGATCAACATCATCGGTAACTACTGAGCCGCAGGTTTTATATCGGAGTTATCCCAGTTTCCCGAGTTGCCTTCTGCTAGAAGAATGCCCTGACAAGGACTAGGGGTCCTTCACTCCCAGTGGTTTAACCGCGCGATCGGGTATATATATACATACATACACACCCACATACAAAATATGTAAAACATTCCAAAAATGTTGCATCTAATAACTGCATATACACATTTACAGATACAAAGCATATACACATGCACACATACAACTCAAAACATGCACATCCACACATACAATAACATCCATATCTACACATGCATACATACATAATCTTGATGTTGTGTACATTCCAATGAGAGAGTCTTGTGTCTATGTTAGAAACCGACTCTCTCTCTATTGGGAAAAAAATTTGTGAAATTATAAAACCAGAAGAATATACACACACACACATATATATGGGGGGGGGGGTGAGTGTGTGTGTATGTGTGTGTGTGTGTATACATACATATACTACAATACCGACAATGTAAAGAATCGCTAAAGAATATAAATAAGAAAAATAAAAGATAGTATTATAGATTAAAAGTAAACATTACAAGAAACAAACCCACGAAGTAAGTCGTGAGTATAAAAAGACATTGAAGTATTTCAACAGGAAAAATAGAATGATTGCCGCAAACATAGCCAGAATTATAGGGACATGAAGGTTTCAAAGACAACAACAGGAACAACAAGAAGAAGAAATGGATTTCTCTTTTTCTTTTTCTTTTTGAAATGTACATAAATAGATAGGAAAAACAACAACAAAAATATACAAACCTGAAGCAATAAAAACAGAAGCAAGGACAAAAAACTACGCACTTGAATAACATGAACTGAGAAAGCCACCTTTATGACCTTACATGACATAGCCTCTCTTTATTTTCTAACTTTTACCACATCGTCATTCTTTCTTAACCACCACCTCTCTCTTCGGAAATTACAATAATATCAGAGTAGAAAGTTTTAGGGGGAGTTACCGTTCCAAATAACCGCTCTGTTACCGCTGTGAGTTATATTTGAGCCGTAGAAGAGAATTGGTTGAAAGCCTGGCGCTTAGTCGTTCGACTATCTTTCTTAACTACCACCCCTGACTACCGAAATTCTAAAATACAATAATATCAGAGTAGAAAATGTTAGGGGGAGTTATCGTTCCGAATAACTGTTCTGGGTGTTCGAGTTATAATTAAGCCGTCACAGAGAATTGTTTAAGCCTGGCGCTTAGTCGTTCTCAGTTTCTGGAGAAAGAGAAAACTAGAGAAAGTGTGGTGTCTAGTGACATTTCTTACGAAGCAACGTAATATATTCCAAAAGAAAGGCGAGACGAACCGACTCAGTCATGTACTGGGGTCGATGTATGCAATACCACAAATTGTTAGCCTTACCAGTCATATACTGAGGTCAGTGTATGCAATCCCACAAATTGTTGGCTTTGTCAGTCATGTACTGGGTTCGATGTATGTATAAACTCACAAATTGTTAACATTACCAGTCATGTACAAGGATCGATGTATGCGATCCCACAAGTTGTTAGCCTTACCAGTCATATACTGAGGTCAATGTATGTTAAACTCACAAATTGTTGACATTACCACTCATGTGTTGAGGTCGGTGTGTGTACCGGGGTGCTGAAAAGTCTTTGTCTTTAGGTAAAAGAAAATACAGGAGGATCAGTTGATTATGATTTTAATCAACATATTCCCCTCTCAGATTCACACACTTATTGTATCGTCCATTCCCCCCATGTAAAGGTAGCAGATCAACCATTTGGCGATATCCTTAAGCCAGGAACTTTTCATCACCCACGTAAACCCTCAAGTTGTTGGCTGTGAGCTTGTATTAGTCCACCCCAAACACTATACTTTACTCACTCTAAAATGTGATGTATGCACACATATATATAGATTTCGTTCACCCCGCTATTCACCTCTCCTGCCTGAGTATCAGCAACAGAGATTCTATTGATACTTTCTCGGGCTTACCAACTCCTCATCCTTCCACTCTTCTTCAAACTCCTCCTACCACTAACTTATCGTTCATATCTCTTCATACATCGAGGTCATCTATCTCACTTTATCTTTATCTGACTTCGACCTCGTAACCACCACCCGCCAACTACACCACCACCATAACTACACCACTACACCACCACACCACCACCATAACTACACCAAAACACCACCATACCACCACCATAACTACACCACTACACCACCACACCACCACCATAACTACACCACTACACCACCACACCACCACCATAACTACACCACTACACCACCACACCACCACCATAACTACACCACCACACCACCACACCACCATCATAACTACACCACTACACCACCACACCACCACCATAACTACACCACTACACCACCACACCACCACCATAACTACACCACCACACCACCACACCACCACCATAACTAAACCACTACACCACCATACCACCACTATAACTACACCACTACACCACCACACCACCACCATAACTACACCACCACACCACCACACCACCACCATAACTACACCACCACACCACCACCATAACTACACCACTACACCACCACACCACCACCATAACTAAACCACTACACCACCATACCACCACTATAACTACACCACTACACCACCACACCACCACCATAACTACACCACTACACCACCACACCACCATCATAACTACACCACCACACCACCACCATAACTACACCACTACACCACTACACCACCACACCACCACCATAACTACACCACTACACCACCACACCACCACCATAACTACACCACTACACCACCACACCACCATCATAACTACACCACCTCACCACCATCATAATTACACCACTACACCACCACCATAACTACACCACCACACCACCATCATAACTACACCACTACACCACCATCATAACTACACCACCACACCACCACACCACCATCATAACTACACCACTACACCACCACACCACCACCATAACTACACCACTACACCACCACACCACCATCATAACTACACCACTACACCACCACACCACCACCATAACTACACCACCACACCACCACACCACCATCATAACTACACCACTACACCACCACACCACCACCATAACTACACCACCACCATAACTACACCACTACACCACCACACCACCACCATAACTACACCACTACACCACCACACCACCACCATAACTACACCACTACACCACCACACCACCATCATAACTACACCACCTCACCACCATCATAATTACACCACTACACCACCACACCACCACCATAACTACACCACCTCACCACCATCATAACTACACCACTACACCACCACACCACCACCATAACTACACCACTACACCACCACACCACCACCATAACTACACCACTACACCACCACACCACCATCATAACTACACCACCTCACCACCATCATAATTACACCACTACACCACCACCATAACTACACCACCACACCACCATCATAACTACACCACTACACCACCATCATAACTACACCACCACACCACCACACCACCATCATAACTACACCACTACACCACCACACCACCACCATAACTACACCACTACACCACCACACCACCATCATAACTACACCACTACACCACCACACCACCACCATAACTACACCACCACACCACCACACCACCATCATAACTACACCACTACACCACCACACCACCACCATAACTACACCACCACCATAACTACACCACTACACCACCACACCACCACCATAACTACACCACTACACCACCACACCACCACACCACCACCATAACTACACCACTACACCACCACACCACCATCATAACTACACCACCTCACCACCATCATAATTACACCACTACACCACCACACCACCACCATAACTACACCACCTCACCACCATCATAACTACACCACTACACCACCACACCACCACCATAACTACACCACCTCACCACCATCATAACTACACCACTACACCACCATCATAACTACACCACCACACCACCATCATAAATACACAACTACCACCACCATCATAACAACACCACTACACTACTATCTACACCAGTACCACCACTACCACCACTACACCACCAACTACACTACTATCAAACACCAGTACCACCACCATCATAACTACACCACTACACCACCAACTACACTACTATCTACACCAGTACCACCACCATCATAACAACACCACTACACCACCAACTACACTACTATCTACACCAGTACCACCACCATCATAACAACACCACTACACCACCAACTACACTACTATTTACACCAGTACCACCATCATCATAACAACACCACTACACCAACTACACTACTATCTACACCACTACACCACCATCATAACAACACCACTACACCACCAACTACACTACTATCTACACGAGTACCACCACCATCATAACAACACCACTACACCACCAACTACACTACTATCTACACCACTACACCACCATCATAACTACACCACTACACTACTATCTACACCAGTACCACCAATACCACCACTACACCACCAACTACACTACTATCTACACCACTACCACCACCATCATAACAACACCACTACACTACTATCTACACAAGTACCACCACCATCATAACAACACCACTACACCACCATCATAGCAACACCACTACACCACCAACTACACTACTATCTACACCACTACACCACCATCATAACAACACCACTACACCACCAACTACACTATTATCTACACCACTACCACCACCATCATAACAACCCCACTACACCACCAACTACACTACTATCTACACCACTACACCACCATCATAACAACACCACTACACCACCACACCACCACCATAACTACACCACTACCACCACCATCATAACAACACCACTACACCACCAACTACACTACTATTTACACCACTACACCACCATCATAACAACACCACTACACCACCAACTACACTACTATCTACACCAGTACCACCACTACCACCACTACACCCACCAACTACACTATTATCTACACCACTACCACCACCATCATAACAACACCACTACACCACCAACTACACTACTATCTACACCACTACCACCACCATCATAACAACACCACTACACCACCAACTACACTACTATCTACACCAGTACCACCACTACCACCACTACACCCACCAACTACACTACTATCTACACCACTACACCACCATCATAACAACACCACTACACCACCAACTACACTACTATCTACACCACTACACCACCATCATAACAACACCACTACACCACCAACTACACTACTATCTACACCAGTACCACCACTACCACCACTACACCCACCAACTACACTATTATCTACACCACTACCACCACTACACCCACCAACTACACTATTATCTACACCACTACCACCACCATCATAACAACACCACTACACCACCAACTACACTACTATCTACACCAGTACCACCACTACCACCACTACACCACCAACTACACTACTATCTACACCACTACCACCACCATCATAACAACACCAACTACACCACCAACTACACTACTATCTACACCACTACCACCACCATCATAACAACACCACTACACCACCAACTACACTACTATCTACACCACTACCACCACCATCATAACAACACCAACTACACCACCAACTACACTACTATCTACACCACTACCACCACCATCATAACAACACCACTACACCACCAACTACACTACTATCTACACCACTACCACCACCATCATAACAACACCACTACACCACCAACTACACTACTATCTACACCACTACCACCACCATCATAACAACACCACTACACCACCAACTACACTACTATCTACACCACTACCACCACCAACTACACTACTATCTACACCAGTACCACCAACTACACTACTATCTACACCACTACCACCACCATCATAACAACACCAACTACACCACTATCATAATTACATTCACCAATACCATCCCCACTGATACTAATAATTGTTTCTACATTTGGCACAAGGCCAGTGATTACCCCAGTGCATCACTGGTACTGTATTTTATCGACCTCGTAAGGATGAAAGGCAAAGTTAACCTCGGAGGATTTGAACTCAGAACGCAAAGGGCCATAACTATGCTGCAAAGCATGGTGTCTGGCGCTCTACCGATACTGCCAAATCTACCAATTTGGTGGAAGAGGAAAGTCGATTATATTGACACCAGTATTTAACTGGTACTTTATTGTATCAACGGCACTTGGAAGGATGAGAGGCAAATTTGACCACGGCGGGATTTGAACTCAGAATTTAAAGAGACAAAAAAAAAACTTTTACGCATTTGTCCGATTGTCTAACGTAACATTCCTCAACTGGTGCTACCCCAGACGTTGCTAGGGATGGCGCGAGAGCTCTAGGGTTCTGTAAGACGTTGCTAGGGATGGCGCGAGAACTTTACGATTCTGTAAGACGTTGCTAGGGATGGCGCGAGCACTTTAGGATTCTGTAAGAGGTTGCTAGGGATGGCGCGAGAACTTTAGGGTTCTGTAAGACGTTGCTAGGGATGGCGCGAGAACTCTAGGATTCTGTAAGACGTTGCTAGGGATGGCGCGAGAACTCTAGGATTCTGTAAGACGTTGCTAGGGATGGCGCGAGCACTTTAGGATTCTGTAAGACGTTGCTAGGGATGGTGCGAGAACTTTAGGATTCTGTAAGACGTTGCTAGGGATGGTGCGAGAACTTTAGGATTCTGTAAGAGGTTGCTAGGGATGGCGCGAGCACTTTAGGATTCTGTAAGACGTTGCTAGGGATGGCGCGAGAACTTTAGGATTCTGTAAGACGTTGCTAGGGATGGTGCGAGAACTTTAGGATTCTGTAAGACGTTGCTAGGGATGGTGCGAGAACTTTAGGATTCTGTAAGACGTTGCTAGGGATGGCGCGAGCACTTTAGGATTCTGTAAGACGTTGCTAGGGATGGCGCGAGAACTCTAGGATTCTGTAAGACGTTGCTAGGGATGGCGCGAGAACTCTAGGATTCTGTAAGACGTTGCTAGGGATGGCGCGAGAACTCTAGGATTCTGTAAGACGTTGCTAGGGATGGCGCGAGCACTTTAGGATTCTGTAAGACGTTGCTAGGGATGGCGCGAGAACTCTAGGATTCTGTAAGACGTTGCTAGGGATGGCGCGAGCACTTTATGATTCTGTAAGACGTTGCTAGGGATGGCGCGAGCACTTTAGGATTCTGTAAGACGTTGCTAGGGATGGTGCGAGCACTTTAGGATTCTGTAAGACGTTGCTAGGGATGGTGCGAGAACTTTAGGATTCTGTAAGACGTTGCTAGGGATGGCGCGAGAACTCTAGGATTCTGTAAGACGTTGCTAGGGATGGCGCGAGAACTCTAGGATTCTGTAAGACGTTGCTAGGGATGGCGCGAGAACTCTAGGATTCTGTAAGACGTTGCTAGGGATGGCGCGAGCACTTTAGGATTCTGTAAGACGTTGCTAGGGATGGCGCGAGCACTTTAGGATTCTGTAAGACGTTGCTAGGGATGGCGCGAGCACTTTATGATTCTGTAAGACGTTGCTAGGGATGGCGCGAGCACTTTATGATTCTGTAAGACGTTGCTAGGGATGGCGCGAGCACTTTAGGATTCTGTAAGACGTTGCTAGGGATGGCGCGAGCACTTTAGGATTCTGTAAGACGTTGCTAGGGATGGCGCGAGCACTTTAGGATTCTGTAAGACGTTGCTAGGGATGGCGCGAGCACTTTAGGATTCTGTAAGACGTTGCTAGGGATGGCGCGAGAACTCTAGGATTCTGTAAGACGTTGCTAGGGATGGCGCGAGAACTTTAGGATTCTGTAAGACGTTGCTAGGGATGGCGCGAGAACTCTAGGATTCTGTAAGACGTTGCTAGGGATGGTGCGAGCACTTTAGGATTCTGTAAGACGTTGCTAGGGATGGCGCGAGCACTTTAGGATTCTGTAAGACGTTGCTAGGGATGGCGCGAGAACTCTAGGATTCTGTAAGACGTTGCTAGGGATGGCGCGAGAACTTTAGGATTCTGTAAGACGTTGCTAGGGATGGCGCGAGCACTTTAGGATTCTGTAAGACGTTGCTAGGGATGGCGCGAGAACTCTAGGATTCTGTAAGACGTTGCTAGGGATGGCGCGAGAACTTTAGGATTCTGTAAGACGTTGCTAGGGATGGCGCGAGAACTCTAGGATTCTGTAAGACGTTGCTAGGGATGGTGCGAGCACTTTAGGATTCTGTAAGACGTTGCTAGGGATGGCGCGAGCACTTTAGGATTCTGTAAGACGTTGCTAGGGATGGCGCGAGAACTCTAGGATTCTGTAAGACGTTGCTAGGGATGGCGCGAGAACTTTAGGATTCTGTAAGACGTTGCTAGGGATGGCGCGAGCACTTTAGGATTCTGTAAGACGTTGCTAGGGATGGCGCGAGAACTCTAGGATTCTGTAAGACGTTGCTAGGGATGGCGCGAGAACTTTAGGATTCTGTAAGACGTTGCTAGGGATGGCGCGAGAACTCTAGGATTCTGTAAGACGTTGCTAGGGATGGTGCGAGCACTTTAGGATTCTGTAAGACGTTGCTAGGGATGGTGCGAGAACTTTAGGATTCTGTAAGACGTTGCTAGGGATGGTGCGAGAACTTTAGGATTCTGTAAGAGGTTGCTAGGGATGGCGCGAGAACTTTAGGATTCTGTAAGACGTTGCTAGGGATGGTGCGAGAACTTTAGGATTCTGTAAGACGTTGCTAGGGATGGTGCGAGAACTTTAGGATTCTGTAAGACGTTGCTAGGGATGGCGCGAGCACTTTAGGATTCTGTAAGACGTTGCTAGGGATGGTGCGAGAACTTTAGGATTCTGTAAGAGGTTGCTAGGGATGGCGCGAGCACTTTAGGATTCTGTAAGACGTTGCTAGGGATGGCGCGAGAACTTTAGGATTCTGTAAGACGTTGCTAGGGATGGTGCGAGAACTTTAGGATTCTGTAAGACGTTGCTAGGGATGGTGCGAGAACTTTAGGATTCTGTAAGACGTTGCTAGGGATGGTGCGAGCACTTTAGGATTCTGTAAGACGTTGCTCGGGATGGCGCGAGAACTCTAGGATTCTGTAAGACGTTGCTAGGGATGGCGCGAGAACTCTAGGATTCTGTAAGACGTTGCTAGGGATGGCGCGAGCACTTTATGATTCTGTAAGACGTTGCTAGGGATGGCGCGAGCACTTTAGGATTCTGTAAGACGTTGCTAGGGATGGTGCGAGAACTTTAGGATTCTGTAAGAGGTTGCTAGGGATGGCGCGAGCACTTTAGGATTCTGTAAGACGTTGCTAGGGATGGCGCGAGAACTTTAGGATTCTGTAAGAGGTTGCTAGGGATGGCGCGAGCACTTTAGGATTCTGTAAGACGTTGCTAGGGATGGCGCGAGCACTTTAGGATTCTGTAAGACGTTGCTAGGGATGGCGCGAGCACTTTATGATTCTGTAAGACGTTGCTAGGGATGGCGCGAGCACTTTAGGATTCTGTAAGACGTTGCTAGGGATGGCGCGAGCACTTTAGGATTCTGTAAGACGTTGCTAGGGATGGCGCGAGAACTTTAGGATTCTGTAAGACGTTGCTAGGGATGGCGCGAGAACTCTAGGATTCTGTAAGACGTTGCTAGGGATGGCGCGAGCACTTTAGGATTCTGTAAGACGTTGCTAGGGATGGCGCGAGCACTTTAGGATTCTGTAAGACGTTGCTAGGGATGGCGCGAGAACTCTAGGATTCTGTAAGACGTTGCTAGGGATGGCGCGAGCACTTTAGGATTCTGTAAGACGTTGCTAGGGATGGCGCGAGCACTTTAGGATTCTGTAAGACGTTGCTAGGGATGGCGCGAGCACTTTAGGATTCTGTAAGACGTTGCTAGGGATGGCGCGAGCACTTTAGGATTCTGTAAGACGTTGCTAGGGATGGCGCGAGAACTCTAGGATTCTGTAAGACGTTGCTAGGGATGGCGCGAGAACTTTAGGATTCTGTAAGACGTTGCTAGGGATGGCGCGAGAACTCTAGGATTCTGTAAGACGTTGCTAGGGATGGCGCGAGAACTTTAGGATTCTGTAAGACGTTGCTAGGGATGGCGCGAGCACTTTAGGATTCTGTAAGACGTTGCTAGGGATGGCGCGAGCACTTTAGGATTCTGTAAGACGTTGCTAGGGATGGCGCGAGAACTTTAGGATTCTGTAAGACGTTGCTAGGGATGGCGCGAGAACTTTAGGATTCTGTAAGACGTTGCTAGGGATGGCGCGAGCACTTTAGGATTCTGTAAGACGTTGCTAGGGATGGCGCGAGAACTTTAGGATTCTGTAAGACGTTGCTAGGGATGGCGCGAGCACTTTAGGATTCTGTAAGACGTTGCTAGGGATGGCGCGAGAAACTGATAAATAAACTAATGTATTTTAGTTTAATTTTATATTCGTAATTTTACTAAACAGGTACGGCATTTTAGTGGAAAACCCTTGGTTATTATAATAAAGGCTTCAACCTCTAAAAGCTGTATATATTGATAATGGTGCACAATACTTTTTATGTAAGGGTTCCCTGAGATATGAAAACTATTTTAAGGGTTCCTCAAGGGTAAAAATGTTGAGAAACGCTGTTCTAACGAGTCTGCCAATCCACCGCCTTCCACTAATGCTAATATTTCTTTCCAACAAAGGGCCCAAGGCCGGAAATTCTGGGGGAGTGGCAAGTTGTTTAAATTAATCGCAATATTATATTTTTACTTTATTTTAGCAATCCTGAAAGGATGAAAGGAAAAGTTGATTAAGGATATATTTTGAACACAGAACATAAAGAGCTGGAAGGATTACTACAAGACATATATGTCCGACGCTCTACCGACTTCACTAATTCTAATGAAACCACCACTAACAGAACCACGACTACAATAATAGTCCCACCAACCACACTGTTATTTCTACCATCACCACCACCAGTACCAACACTACAACAAATTAACACTACGAATACAACTACGAATAGTCCCACAGTGGCTAAAAAAAAGCTAGTATTAACAGCATTACCAGTGACAACCTTTATATTACTAACTATATCGTCATCATCAGGCATGATAGCCACCACACAACACCAACTACAGTATTGCTAATACTACTACCATACTATTATTACTACTCTTGCAGCAAAGATTTACGGCCCTTTATGGTTAACTTTGCCTTCCATCTTTACGGAGTCGATAAAATAAAGTACCAGTAATACACTGAGATAATTGATGACCTTGTACCAAAAGTAGAAACAATTATTACTACTCTTACTATCACTTATACTACAAATCATACCACCACATACACTACCACATACTTCTCACTCACAACACCAATACCACCACCATCACTGCCCCCCCCCCCCCCCCCCACATTACCACCACCACCAACAA
>OZ024745.1:23585601-23595601 GCA_964016885.1 Eledone cirrhosa | reverse complement strand
TTACATGTTTGTATATACCCTCTAATATATATAATATATACAAGTATATGCAAACATTTATATAGTCTTATAGAAGTACACATACAACATACGACAAATAAACACTTGCACACTTAAACTTACTGATATACATTCACATTTATGTATGCACTTTACAAGCATATGTACAAACATATACATACATATACATACACGCATGTGCATAGATATGCATATACGCATGTACATACATATACATACACGCATGTGCATACATATACATACGCGCATGTACATACATATACATACACGCATGTACATACATATACATACACGCATGTACATACATATACATACACGCATGTACATACATATACATATACGCATGTACATACACGCATGTACATACATATACATACACGCATGTACATACATATATATACACGCATGTACATACATATACATACACGCATGTACATACATATGCATACACGCATGTACATACATATATATACACGCATGTACATACATATACATATACGCATGTACATACATATACATACACGCACACACATACACACTTCCACACGCACACCAAAACGCATCATATTTTCAGTATACACTCTAAATACCCACCTGGTTTGTCTTATCGGCCACTAGACCGGAAGTTGATATAAAACGCGCAGCAGAGTTGTCGGCATTTTTCTCTTGTACCGGATATAGCAGCTCACATCCTGTTCAGTGTAAGAGTCCTGGTGATGTTTACTGACGTAGCACTATGGTGTGTATATATATATATATGTATGTATGTGTGTGTGTGTGTGTGTGTGTGTGTGTGTGCATGTGAGTGTGTGTACATATATATGTGTATGTGTGCATGTATATATATATATATATATATATATATATATATATATATATATATATATATATATATATGGCGATGGTGACAGTGATGCTTGTAAGTTGGAAGGCTTTTGCAAAGTATACACACAGATGAGCACACACATACACACAGATGAGCACACACATACACACAGATGAGCACACACACACACCAGCAGAAACCCATACAAAATCCAATTTGTATAAAATATGTATATATTTTATGTATGTTTGCATATAAGTGTGTATGTGTATATATATATCTTTTCCTGAGTCCTGTATTTTCGTTGCTCTGGTGATGCGGCTGGACTGCCGATCGCTATATTTGATTTGCTAAGCTGTCTAAACGTATTGTTATTACTCTGGGGTACTTTTCCCCATGCGAGTGTTAAAGCTACAGACCGAATTTGCATTCGTTAGCTTGGCCGCGAACTAGAGCTTCGTTAATGCTGTTCTAAAATTTGTATATTTTTATATATATATATATAAGAAGGGTCGAAATCATCACTATCGTAGCATGTATATAAATTTTATTGACATATTACAATCGCTTCAATATCGATCAGGGTACGTTCATAATGACCGGGTCCCAACTCTTCTTCGACATCTCATTAGATATGCGTGTTCATATGTGCAGACACATTCAAATTATAGTTACACACACAGACACACACACACACACACACACACACACACACACACACACACACACACAGACACACACACACACATCCACACCTACACAGACACACACAGACACACACCCACACAGACACACACACACACACACACACACACACACACACACACACACACACACACACACACATATTCTAACTTTAGTTTTAATCTCTACATAGAAAATGTATATCAATAACAATTTGTTATTTTTACTGGTGCATGAGATTTTTTTCACTGTTTCTAGTTTAAATTTTTGTGCTGATTTCAAATTTTAAATTAGTTTTGCTCTATATTCTCTGGGTTTTTTTGAAATTTTAACATTTACTTTTTTTACCTATCGAGATATATTAGACTTAAAATTGACAATTGTGTTTATGTTTCAGAACGAGAAAAAACGAATATAATACGTCATTATTTGGAGCGGTGAAAAACAATTACACGCAAAGACAAAACCACGTTTATGGTATAAAAGAAGTCGTAGACTAATATTCTATTAGGTGGTTCATAGAGACGTTCTCTGGCAATGAACGGAAAAAACATATGACGTATTATCTTCGTTTTTTCCGTTCATTGCCAGAGAACGTCTCTATGAACCACCTAATAGAATATTGTTTCATTTCTGTGGGTGGGCCCCATCGCGTACCAATACATTAGTTAAATACCATTCTTTCATCTGATACAACACAATAAAGTTTATATATAATAGAATATTAGTCTAGGACTTCTTTTATACCATAAACGTGGTTTTGTCTTTGCGTGTAATTGTTTTTCACCGCTCCAAATAATGACGTATTATATTCGTTTTTTCCCGTTCTTTGCCAGCGAACGTTTCCACGAACCAAAGTATCGTCTTCCTGTCTTCCTCCGGTTGCAACGTTTTTTGAAATATTCACTTCCGCGTTCACAGATTGACTTTGTTAGTTTCAGAAAATCCCGTTAAGGGTGAAAGCAGCGATTCTTTGCTTAAACTTTAATCTGTTATTTTAATAAATATTTGCTCTACGGTTCTTATATATTTTATATATATTTATCCTTATCGAGCCCTCTTTGGATTTTAGTCTTCAAATTTATTATTATTACTATATATATATATATATATATATATATATATATATATATATATATATATATAGGAACAAGTAAGACCCCGACGGCTGAGCTCAAGCCGTTTCGTCCAGAATTAGCCGTCGAAACGGCTTGAGCTCAGCCGTCGGGGTCTTACTTGTTCCTATTACCCACTCTACCACCCTAAGTATTGAGTACTTTGGTGCGTTATGGTCCACCTGGTTCCTTACCACATTTCCTTCGTTATATATATATATATATATATATATATATATATATATATATATATATATATATATATATATGTATATATATAATGACTAATGTGAACACACATCTGGTAGCAAGGGTGTTTCGTTCGGAATGCGAAGCTTATCCCCTAAGATCAAAAATATAAGCCGTAAAATTGTCAGTCGTTTCAATTTCAGTACAAGCATAGATTCTTTAAATTCCATTAAGTTAACCAATTCCTCTTTCATTAACCGAAGCCATTAATTTATTATATATCAAATGATATTCAAACTTTCCTTATCCCGTCAGAAAAGCTCTCAATCACCTGTCCTTATATTATTCCCTTTTAATCGATGCTTCAATCGATCTCTTAAAAATGTGTATATAAATAAATAAACAAGGCGGTGAATTGGTGGAGTTTTTAGAGCTTATCACATAATGCCTTGCAGAGTACGAGGGTCGGCTGAAAAGTTCATTGGTTGACTATGAAGGAGCGATGTTAGCGCTGTGAAATGTGGCATGCATTGACTTTACCTTTTCTTATTAATAACACAATTGTTTCTTTCCAGGGGCTATGTTGAAAAATAAACCTCATTTGGTCATTCTATGAGAGTATCTTGGTCAGCCTCTGAACTTTTCAACCGGCTCTCGTATTTTCCGGCTCTTTAGGTGCTGAGTTCAAACCCTGTCGAAGTACACTTTGTCTTTCATCTTTTCGATTTCGTTAAAAGAGCCTTGGATGGGATTACGAGCAGTATACTTCTGGTTCTTCGCCTTTTAATATCTTATGTAGTAAACTTAATCTACCTCCTGGCTCTCAGGCTTAATACCACCACACCCCATCTTTAGAATCTTTAATGGAGTTCTCACTATTGCAAGCATTTGGGGGAAATATGTGTGTTATGGTTAACTTCCGTTGTCCACCATTCATGATATCCACCGTCTAAGATATAAAAATGTTTTCAACTTATCAACCTCAATATTTAACTGGTACTTCCTACAAAGTTCTCGTTCCCGCTGAGGTCAACTTTGCCTTTCATCCATCCGACGTCGATGAAATAAAGTACCAGTCACGTACTAGAGTTAATTTAATCTACTTTCCCTTCCACCTCAAATTTGCTGGCTTTGTGCCTAAATTAGAATCCGAAATAGAAACTCCTGTATCTGGCCTTTGCAACATATGAAGGTCGCCAGATTGAATTACAAGTTGTGGGTTAAAATTCGCCTTTAGTACATAAATCTGTATATTTTAACATGTGACTATATGTTTTAAAGTGAAAGAGGTGGAGAGTCCGCGAAACAGAGGGGAAAGTAAGAGGAAGTGAGAGAGATAGACAGGGAGTGAGAGATAGAGAGAACGAGAGAGAAGAATAGAAGACGGAAGGGGTTGAAGGGGTTGATCGATCTTGAGTAGTAGTAGTAGTAGTAGTAGTAGTAGTAGTAGTAGTAGTAGTAGTAGTGGTGATAGTGATGGTGGTGGTGATAGTGTGATAGTGATGGTGGTGGTGGTGGTAGTAGTAGTAGTGGTGATGGTGATAGTAGTAGCAGTGGTAGTGGTAGCGGTAGTAGTAGTAGCAGCAGCAATAGTACTAGTAGTAGTAGAGTGTGAACAACATACAGATATGTGTATATTAAAGCGCAGTATTTCCAGTGAATGTTATCTTATATGTGCACCGAAATGCAATGAAGTGCAAATGTTTCTCGCAAATGAAATCACCAATGTTCAATGAACTGTTTAGTATAGTGTGCACACAAGCCTGAAGATGTTTACAATAATTTTTTGAATAATTTATAAAATGTCCGAGCTATTAACATTTTCATGTAAATGTCTGAATTTCTAGTGTGTGTCACCGCTTCTCTCACTTAAGACCTTGCACTAACTCACTAGTTTCCGACATTCTCACTGTTAAGGGTCCCACAGACCACCCACCCGTCTGGCCCACTTCAATTACTCCCCTCCAAAATGTTTATAGTGTTCGTTTGAATTATTACTTCTGTACTATATGGAGTTCTAACAGCGTTATTGGCCCCACCATTCACACATAGAGACCAGTATTATATGAATGTGGGCTGAAAGGTTCACAAGCTGACTATGCAGGACTGATGCTAGAGCTGTGAAATCTTGCATAGATTAATTTCAAATCTTCTTGTTTCTTTCCATGTACTACGTTGAAAATAAAATATCATTTGGTCATTCCATGAGAGTATCTTGGTCAGCTTATGAACTTTTCATCTGACCCTCGTAAGTTAATCTTTTCTTGCCAACTCTTATAAAATATGGTACATGCATTTAGTAGTTCTGTCATCCTACTTCGGCCAATAAGTCTATGTTATACTGGAAGGGCTCGTGTTGCATTCGTACTTGTCGAAGCAACGAAAATAGTAGCTCAAACAGTGCTGTCGTTTTCTTATCGCATGATTATTAATGGTTGCATTTTTAATGATCATTACATTGAATATATTAACACTTGGCTTTAAAATGTTGACAATAATCTCCGAACTGAAAATCTTCCGAAAACTATGTTGGGTCCATTCTGTTTAACACCTAGATAATTCCCGGAAATAATCGTTGCTCCCTCTCTTTAAACCTTTACATTCAACTTACTATGATGCTGGATATTAAGACTAAAAGGGCGTCATTCAAATGAAAATCACCTAATCTCAAACCTTTTTAAACCCGTGCCCCACATTAACTGTTTTGCTGTTGCTACCAAACACAAAAACACTGTTGAACATTCCTTGTTAAAGGAAAAAAGTGTAACAGTTTTTTTTTATTTGGACTTGCTTGATAAAGCAGAGGCTGGACCGCTGCGAACGGGACTTAGATGTTACAACTGGCTAATGAAATTAGGTAGCAACATCTTGTCTCATTCTGTAAACTATGTCTGTACATTATGTCATTCCAATAAAACATTCACAATACATTGTGAATAAAAGACCGATAATTTCAAAAAGCCGGTACAATGACGATAAATAGAACAATTCGATGACTTTGTTTTGTTTTATTTGTCACCATTGGCCTTTTGTATTTTTCTACAGCATTGTACCGGCTTTTGAAATTGTCGATTTTTTATTACTTATCACACAATGCTTCGTATTAACTACACCACTTAAACTGTGAATCTTTCAAAACATATTTAGAATCCCAAGTGTAATGATGAAACTTAAAATGGTTGCAACGTATATACAATTGGATTAAATGAATAAAGACAAAATAGAGTAACCATGCCACTCTTTGTTGTTTAAATATATTTTTGAAATTCCGTAAACAAAATAAACTCTTTGAAAAACTCGCTCTGTGTTATATACTGAATGGATATATTACCGTCTCCCATTGATCTTGCTGGATCCCCAAGCCCATGGATATTGTCTAAAACATCTGGCTCGGTGTCTACTCCTGGATCTCCTGTCAGTTGGTTTTACCCGAAAAATCTGTCTAGTGATTATTTCCTGAGACATTCTAACCACATGCCCGTAATATCGGAGCTGTAATCTCTCAATTCAGAGAAGTAGCGGCTCTACCTGGAGCAATTCTCTAATCTCCTAGCTTCGTCCTCTATCAAGTAATGTTACTCTAAAAACCCTTCGGGGGAACCCCCAAAATTCCATAATCCAACACAATTAAGGAAGTAAATAAAGAATCTGTTAGATAGTTTAGCCATAAGATTAGCATTTCTTCCTGTCCCCTAGTTGTTGGTGTTATGTCGTATACTCCTTTAGTTTTCTACCTGTTCCAGCCCTCCGGTTGAGGCCATGCTCAGGCACCGTCTTGTATCTGGAGTATTACTTGAGTTGTTGTTTTATACAGTGGTTGTTCTGATGCTGTATTTTCTTGTTTTTGTTGTATATTCTTGTTCTCAGCCACAGCAATCCATTCAATATCGCACAAACAAATTCTTTTATTTCTATTTTTGTTAGTACCTGTATTGGTTTCTAGTATGCTTTCATCTATTTCTTGGTAACATCGTTGGAGCTGTTTAGTTTGGTTGAAAAGGAAAAAATAAATAACAAACAAAACAATCGTGACTGATTTTATTGTGACTTAGCTAAAATATCTTGTATTAAGATCTCATAAATGTCGTCAGTTCTGTTCTTGTTTTTCTGTGTTTCTATAAAATGAGAGAGGGGTGGGGTGAATGTGTACTTATTTAGTATTGACTTGATATGTGGCGATGTATTGAAACTAAAATAGTTACATGGTGGAAGCGCCAATACAGCTATATAAAACACACAAAACCTGTTAGATTCAATTTTCATTTCTTTGTAACCTGGTTCAAGCTTTCAAAATTTCGGAGTTGTACACGTTTGACAGCTGTTCAAATTAAAAACAATTAAATCGTTGAAGAACCATTTTAATCATGTTAAAAGTCACAAAAATAATTGTATTATATTCATTATTGATTTATTTCGGGATGAGTCAAATTTTCGTCGCACCACTGCAACATGGTCACTGACACAATATTACTTCAGCTGTAAATATTTGTTTTCGTATTTTCCTTCACTTGTCAGTATCGGTAGAAAGTCGGCATCCTGCTTCGTAGCATTCTGAGTTCAAATCACACCGAAGTTAGCTTTACCTTTCATCTTCCCCCTAAATTGCTGGCCTTGTGTCTAAATCAGAAACCATTGTTGTTCTCATTAAGAAATGAGATTTATTTTAGTTTATTTTCTTTAGTTCTCTATGATTTGTTCCCCGCCTTTTACGTATGGGTTGGGGTATGTTTTCAAGGACTCATTTGAATTTTATTTTCTGTCCTATATGACAGTGATCACCAACCTTTTTGTGCTACAGACTAGAGCCATGCAAGACAATTTCTACACCGACCGGTGACTCAGTAATCCTCTCTAGCAATCAGGGCTGGATTTATTGGGGGAGGGGGAAAAGGGAGTAATTGCTCGGGGCCCTCTGTAGTAGGGGGAGGGGGGGTACCAGTGAATGTCCTATCAATTTATTTGTGCCCACAGCTGGGCTTTTTAGTTTTAGGATGGTTTTGAATTTAATACCTGTATGTATAACTTTTCAATTCCAATTACTTGGGCAAAGTTAACTTTGATATGTAAAATTGGGGGGTTTGCTGTGTATTTTAATTAAAAAACTGAAGTGCCCTGGGACCCCCAAGGTCTAAACCCAACCTTGCTAACAATTATGCTTCAATGTCCTCCGCTATTTCAACAATTCGTCTCGCCGAAAGAGAAACAATTGCTACGCGGCCCGTAGCTGTTTTATGAGATGTTTAAATAAGTTATCATCTATCGTATTTGAGATTACTGCAGCAGCCAGGCTGCGACTAACTCAGGTTCTGCTGCACGTCGGGCTGAGGAGGCCAAACTCTTCAAATACCGGTCGCTCTCCGACAGGTTTGAGGTTGTACTCTTGGCAGTGGAGACTTATGGTCCTAGGGCTACCTCCCTATTCACCCCATAGGCGCTGAGCTTGCCAGCCACATGTGTGAACCTCGCGAGCTGGAATGGCTTTTCCAGCGCGTCTCCCTTGCCGTCCTCCGGGGAAACGCCTTCTCCATTCTGTCTGCCAGGACTGATGAGAGGCCACCAATATGATTGACTGACTTGTCATTTATCAGTCTGAAGGAGCAACATTCATGTTCCTAGTTGGTAGACTTAATCCATCACCTCGTTTAAATACCACTACCTGGTCTTTGGGCGTTTCTCTGTTTGGCGGATAGCTTTAAGACGGCACTGTTTAACTAGAACAAACCACCTCCTCAAAAGCTATATAACAAATACAATTATTTGATTTATCTTGGTCAAATTTATCTCGGTCATATATCTATTTCCGCTATAACTATTTTGTATTTCTTTTTGTTGTTGCCATTTTTCGGAATTGAGTTTTATCTTTGGGTTGGTATTTCGTTGGTCTAATGACGGAAGATATATCGATTTTAACTCTTTAATTATTTTCATTTTTAGATAATTGTCATATTTAATATTTCTAACATTAGACCGTTCTCTTCATTCATAAGTTTCTCATATTCATTTATATTCACATTTCTATTGCTGTAGATCGATCTAATCAATATCGTGTTCTTACACAAGGGACTGATTTTTGGCGTGCTTTGTTATTTACCCATCATCATCATCATCAACACCACCATCCTCATCACCATCATCATCATCAACAATATCATCATCGTCGTCGTGGTCATCATCATCATCATAATTGTTTCTACTTTTGGCACACGGCCAACAATTATCCCAGTGTATTACTGGTACTTTATATTATCGACCCCGTAAGGATGAAAGGCAAAGTTAACCTCGGCGGGATTTGAACTCAGAATGGCAAATCATCATCATTATTGTCGGACAACATGCTTTGCGACATAGAATTATGACCCTTTACGTCTGGGTTCAAATCCCGTCGAGGTTAGCTTTGCCTTTCATCCTTCCGAGGTTGATAAAATAAAGTACCGTGAACGCACCGGGCTCAATCTAATCGACTTTCCCCTTTCCCAAAATTGTGCCTAAATCAGAAACAATTATTAGGGTTAGCGATAAGACGTGTGGCCTAGATTCGCAATCGTGAGGTTGTGAGTTCGATTCCCGGAGCGGGCGATGCGTTATGGCCTTGAGCAAGACACTTTATTTCACGTTGTTCCTTTTACCAGGAGTTGCGACCGGTAGCAATGGTAAGACCGATACAAACATTGTTTTCTTGGTCCGATTTGACGAGTTCCACCCCCAATCTGTAAGCGAATGAGGTCTGAGATCTTGACGACCCCCCCTCTCTTTCTCTTTCTTTCTATCTATCTCTCGCTCTCTCTACCGTTAGAATTAAAATTATTATATACTTCGGCTGCCTAGCGCACAACTTAACCGACTACCAACATGAGCGCAAAAATGTTCCAATTAGTTCCAATTAGTACGTCCATTTCAAGCGATAGGGTATATAACTTTACATATCTCCTTTTCCTCGTGGTTGTTTAGATGAAGTACATACTTTCAGGTGAGAACCCAAATAGGTTTGAAAATTGATTAAATGTATTTTAACATTTTTTCTTTTTCAATTTACAGGAAAATATGAATATTTGACCCGTTTATGTGTCTATATACTAAAAATGTGTGTATACACACACACACACACACACACACACACACATATATATATATATATATATATATATATATATATATATATATATGT
>OZ024745.1:23565601-23580601 GCA_964016885.1 Eledone cirrhosa | reverse complement strand
TTTGCCTTTCGTCCTTACGGGGTCGATAAAATAAAATACCAGTAATCTACTGATTAATTGCTGGCCTTGTGCCAAAAGTAGAAACAATTATTTTAAAAGATATTTTCTGTGTTTAAACTCCCTTGTTCTGGCTTGTTAATTTATTAACTTGCTATTGAACCACACTGGCATACGGGCTATACTTATATCCCTGTATGTATTAATTACATATAGGACACATACTTTTATTATATGTATGTATATATGTATATATATATGTATATATAATGTTGAATAATGAAAAAAAATCACAAGAAGACAATGTGTAGTAGTTAATTAATCCGTTGTTTGTTTTACGATTGCTTTCGAGTGTAAAATAAACACAAAATTCATCGATATATTGACAAATCGATAACAGTTATGTAACTCCATAGTATTAGCCATGAGAAAATACATCCATTCTACTGTTCATTTTCAGATCGTGTTCTGGAGTTGCATAACAACCATCGATTAGTCAATATATCAATAAAATGCTTGTTTATTTTGCCCTTGGAAACGATCGTAAGATAATGGATTAATTAACAACTAAACTTTGTCATATTTATTGCACTTGTGTTTATATATATATATATATCGTATCTCCCTTTGTTTGTTGAAAAAGAAGTAAGTGACATAGTCACTACTTTAAAACAATAGCGTAACGTCTTCAAAATGCTTTTAATTAAGCATACAGTGTATTGCAAAATACACTATATAAACATTCATATATATATATCGCTATTTCAGAGCACCAATTCTAATTTTCAATTTATTGCTGGACCGCTCTGTATAATCAGTTCCTGATTATTACTGGAATTCTATAAGAATCCAACATTCATAATTTTCAACAAACAAAGGGAGTGCTAAGCTCTGAGGAATACCAACAGTATGAAACAGAGATCTGTCAGCTTATCTCCCTTTAATTAAGCATACAGTGTATTTCAAAATGCACTATATATACATTCATATATATATCGCTATTTCAGAGCACCAATTCTAATATATATATATATATATATATATATATAAAGAAAAAGGGATGAAATCGAAAATGCAACTGAAGTCTTATTTTTTTTTAAATATATATATTTATTTGGTTCCTTTACCGGTTTCGCAGTTCTTCTGCTTTTCAAAAGGTGAGTTGAGATGGAGGGTCTGTGGCAGACCCTCCATCTCAACTCACCTTTTGAAAAGCAGAAGAACTGCGAAACCGGTAAAGGAACCAAATAAATATATATATTTAAAAAAAAATAAGACTTCAGTTGCATTTTCGATTTCATCCCTTTTTCTTTATACTTCCACTCGTGTAGGACACCTCGGTTATTTTTCATTTTGTAAAAAAAACCTTACTTTCTAATATATATATATATATATATATATATATATATCAAAATGAAAATCCGAAGGCAAGGTAAAATTCCAATCATTTAATCACGACACATGTTTAAATAAGAGATAGATCGATTGTGAAGCCATGATCGATTATCACTGATCTCATCAGGTGAAAATGAATTGTCTTCAAATTCTTGATATGAGGGAGAAAAAAAACGATGTTCTCTCACAGAATTCATTCCCTCATATGGAGACACACCAGTCAGTCAGAGACATGGCGACTGCTATTAGCTTTAGTTGAAGTCATTAAAAGTTTTCAGATTCCCATCGCTGAAAAAGACGCTGGACATCAATCAAATCTGTAGGGATACAGTCAGTCACAGTTAAAAGTGAGTGGGTACACACACACTTTCACACACACCGAAGCGATGTCCGAGAAAAAACAAATATAAGAATGTACCAACACAGCACTCACCAAAAGTTAGTTCGCAAAGCAACAGAGGCTATGTCGGTCAAATCTCAATTTGACGATGTAAATTGGAAATATTGGGTTAACCAACGCTGCACGCACACACACACGCGCGCGCGCGCGCGCGCAAGTAAGTTCAGTTCAGTGTTCCGCTATACGTGTATAGATCCAATTGTAACATCCAAATCTTCAAGTTATTGAAACATGTGTCGTGATTAAATGATTGGAATTTTACCTTGCCTTCGGATTTTCATTTTGATACTTATATTCTGTTTTACATCATCTAGCTGTTCCCTCGAATGGAATTGAAGATATACAAAAGCGTGGAGAACTTAATATTGCTAACATAAAGTTATTGGACCATTTTACACAACCAATAATGCACCTTACTTATATAACAACTATATATATATATATATATATATATATATATATATATATATATATATATATATATATATATATATATATATTAGAATTGGTGCTCTGAAATAGCGATTGTTTCTTGGTCTATTTTCATTCATATGTTCACATTCGCAACAACGCAGCACGCCATTTTTTCATTCACATATATGTTTTACCCCTCGCTGTGGTCCGTATTCTTTCTGTCACCCTTCTCTCTCCTGTACCACTTGCTTTCTTTCACCCCCGCTGCTGGTCACACACTCTCGGCTGGCCTCTTCCTAACACTTTCACTCACTCACTCTCTGCTACTCCTCCTCTCTCACTTCCTCCCGTCTGACCTGTGTGAAATTCTTTTCTCTCTCACTTTTCGCGTGGCTCGGACGTGTCTGGCTCTTCTCGTCATTTGATTCGTTCGGACTTAAGTCCACAAGATTCATTGACTTGTCTGTCTCTTTTCCTCTCTTTAAGTTGCATTACTACCATGTTGTTTGTTCACTTTCCCCTTCCAATTCGTTTTGTCCCGATAACTTTATTTAGTTATCGCTCGCACTGATTTTAGGTATCTAGTCTTTAATGCGAAGAAATAGCAATGATAATCAGCAGACTACTGATAATGGACATTCCTGTTTCTCGGTCTATTTTCATTCATATATATATATATATATATATATATATATATATATATATATATATATATATGTATATATATATATGTGTGTGTGTATGTGTGTGTGTGTGTGTGTGTGTGTCCATGGAGTTTTGTGCCTTTTGCTTGTATTTTCTTTTTCTAAATAATTTTTTAGGGCTCCCCTTAAAAAATTGTTTTTCATTTTGCCTTGTTTTTGTTCGTTGTGTTGTCCTCTCTTTGTTAGTTTTCCTAGGTTTATCATATATATTAACTAATTAAAAGGTATGCAGAAAAGGTTACGTCTTCAATCTATTCCAGACCACGAGGGCGGTGGATTGGCAGTATTGACAGAGCACCGCACAACATACAGCATAATGTTACGGCCCTTTATGTTCTGAGTTCCCACCGAGGTTAGCTTTATCTTTCATCCTTTCGGGGTCGATAAAATAAAGTACCAGTAATGCACTGGGTCGATTTAGTCGACTTTCCTCTTCTTTTCTAATTGTTATCCCTGTGCCAAATGTAAAAAAAATTATTAGACATGTGAGTAATTAACTAAAGACAAACAATTCATTTTTTTCTGGATTTAATATTTAATGTGTAGACATGTTTCAATATTCATAGAATATTAGTACAAAATATGAGTTGATTGTGATAATTATATTGTATTTACATAGTTCAAAGGATGGAAAACAGTGATAAAGATTCTAATTGTTTATTTTCATTACAAATCAGAAGGAAGGAGAATAACAAACAGGTGAAAAACACAGGTGAAATCTACTCAACTTGTGTTCACTTCTCTTTCTTTTATAAAATATTAAGGGCGGTGGAATGGCAGTATCGATAGAGGGTCGGACGCCATGCTTTGCAGCAAAGAGTTACAGCCCTTTATGGTCTGAGTTCAAATCCCGGGAGGTCGATAAAATAAAGTACCAGTAATACACTGGGATAATTGCTGTCCTCGTACCAAAAGTAGAAACAATTAAATATTAAGATTAAGGGAAGTAGGAAATTCCTTGATTTAGTAGATAATTATTTTTGACTGCAATACCGATATGGTAAAATCTTCAGCGGAGGTTCTGTTAAGATTAACTACTCCTCCATTCCTAACATGGAATCCTTCATAACATTTAAACCCAAATCTCAAGAAAATCTACGATGTTCCTACAGAAAGAAGGATGACTCCTCATTATACAAGTCATGTAAAATGAAGGTAATCATCTAGAAAATGAAGTTACCTCGGTTAAATCTATTTATACAGAGAACGAAAACTGAAATATTGAATAGGTGAAGCAAAATTTTAGCAGAAGTGCTATTAAAAAAATTCGTCCTTCATAATTTCAAATATGAGAATTTTCACGGCTATGGCGAACCACATATGAGCCTTGCAATACAGTAATATAAATTATTATAATATATGCATGGTCCTCAAAATATCTAAACCTTACATGAAGGCCCCCAAGAGCTCTGCAATACTGAAAAGACTTCGATTCTTCAAGAATTCAAATTCAAATATGAGCATCGCAATTCCAAAAGTAAAATATTTACATATTGTGTTCATTTTAAGAAGTATCTTCTTTCTTTATGGAAATACCACCCTCTAGAGTCTAGACCACAAAACAATCAGCTGGACTGGCTCACTGTGATTGCCAGCTTCCTTCAAATTTTTCAACCTCACACAATCTTCTTCAGCTATAAACTCCTTATATTTTGTGGCGTCCTTATATTCCTTTAACATATAACTGTACTTCTCTGAAAATACCAACCTCTAGTTCTCCTGCCTACACCACTACACAGATAGTACCAACATCTAGTTCTCCTGTCTACACCACTGCACAGGTAGTACCAACCTCTAGTTCTCCTGTCTACACCACTACACAGATAGTACCAACATCTAGTTCTCCTGTCTACACCACTGCACAGGTAGTACCAACCTCTAGTTCTCCTGTCTACACCACTACACAGATAGTACCAACATCTAGTTCTCCTGTCTACACCACTACACAGATAGTACCAACATCTAGTTCTCCTGTCTACACCACTGCACAGGTAGTACCAACCTCTAGTTCTCCTGTCTACACCACTACACAGATAGTACCAACATCTAGTTCTCCTGTCTACACCACTGCACAGGTAGTACCAACCTCTAGTTCTCCTGTCTACACCACTGCACATATAGTACCAACCTCTAGTTCTCCTGTCTACACCACTACGCAGATAGTACCAACATCTAGTTCTCCTGTCTACACCACTGCACAGGTAGTACCAACCTCTAGTTCTCCTGTCTACACCACTACACAGATAGTACCAACATCTAGTTCTCCTGTCTACACCACTGCACAGATAGTACCAACCTCTAGTTCTCCTGCCTACACCACTACACAGATAGTACCAACCTCTAGTTCTCCTGTCTACACCACTGCACAGATAGTACCAACCTCTAGTTCTCCTGTCTACACCACTGCACAGATAGTACCAACCTCTAGTTCTCCTGTCTACACCACTGCACATATAGTACCAAACTCTAGTTCTCCTGTCTACACCACTACACAGATAATACCAACCTCTAGTTCTCCTGCCTACACCACTACACAGATAGTACCAACCTCTAGTTCTCCTGTCTACACCACTACACAGATAGTACCAACCTCTAGTTCTCCTGTCTACACCACTGCACAGATAGTACCAACCTCTAGTTCTCCTGTCTACACCACTACACAGATAATACCAACCTCTAGTTCTCCTGTCTACACCACTGCACAGATAGTACCAACCTCTAGTTCTCCTGTCTACACCACTACACAGATAGTACCAACATCTAGTTCTCCTGTCTACACCACTGCACAGATAGTACCAACCTCTAGTTCTCCTGTCTACACCACTACACAGATAGTACCAACATCTAGTTCTCCTGTCTACACCACTACACAGATAGTACCAACATCTAGTTCTCCTGTCTACACCACTGCACAGATAGTACCAACCTCTAGTTCTCCTGTCTACACCACTACACAGATAGTACCAACCTCTAGTTCTCCTGTCTACACCACTACACAGATAGTACCAACCTCTAGTTCTCCTGTCTACACCACTACACAGATAGTACCAACCCCTAGTTCTCCTCTCTACACCACTACACAGATAGTACCAACCTCTAGTTCTCCTGTCTACACCACTACACAGATAGTACCAACCTCTAGTTCTCCTGTCTACACCACTACACAGATAGTACCAACCTCTAGTTCTCCTGTCTACACCACTACACAGATAGTACCAACCTCTAGTTCTCCTGTCTACACCACTACACAGATAGTACCAACCTCTAGTTCTCCTGTCTACACCACTACACAGATAGTACCAACCCCTAGTTCTCCTCTCTACACCACTACACAGATAGTACCAACCTCTAGTTCTCCTGTCTACACCACTACACAGATAGTACCAACCCCTAGTTCTCCTCTCTACACCACTACACAGATAGTACCAACCTCTAGTTCTCCTGTCTACACCACTGCACAGATAGTACCAACCCCTAGTTCTCCTCTCTACACCACTACACAGATAGTACCAACATCTAGTTCTCCTGTCTACACCACTACACAGATAGTACCAACATCTAGTTCTCCTGTCTACACCACTACACAGATAGTACCAACATCTAGTTCTCCTGTCTACACCGCTGCACAGATAGTACCAACCTCTAGTTCTCCTGTCTACACCACTACACAGATAGTACCAACCCCTAGTTCTCCTCTCTACACCACTACACAGATAGTACCAACCTCTAGTTCTCCTGTCTACACCACTGCACAGATAATACCAACCTCTAGTTCTCCTGTCTACACCACTGTACAGATAGTACCAACCTCTAGTTCTCCTGTCTACACCACTGTACAGATAGTACCAACCTCTAGTTCTCCTGTCTACACCACTGCACAGATAATACCAACCTCTAGTTCTCCTGTCTACACCACTGTACAGATAGTACCAACCTCTAGTTCTCCTGTCTACACCACTGCACAGATAGTACCAACCTCTAGTTCTCCTGTCTACACCACTACACAGATAGTACCAACCTCTAGTTCTCCTGTCTACACCACTGCACAGATAATACCAACCTCTAGTTCTCCTCTCTACACCACTGCACAGGTAGTACCAACCTCTAGTTCTCCTGTCTACACCACTACACAGATAGTACCAACCTCTAGTTCTCCTGTCTACACCACTACACAGATAGTACCAACCTCTAGTTCTCCTGTCTACACCACTACACAGATAGTACCAACCTCTAGTTCTCCTGCCTACACCACTACACAGATAGTACCAACCCCTAGTTCTCCTCTCTACACCACTACACAGATAGTACCAACCTCTAGTTCTCCTGTCTACACCACTGCACAGATAATACCAACCTCTAGTTCTCCTGTCTACACCACTACACAGATAGTACCAACCTCTAGTTCTCCTGTCTACACCACTACACAGATAATACCAACCTCTAGTTCTCCTGTCTACACCACTACACAGATAGTACCAACCTCTAGTTCTCCTGTCTACACCACTACACAGATAATACCAACCTCTAGTTCTCCTGTCTACACCACTGCACAGATAGTACCAACCTCTAGTTCTCCTGTCTACACCACTACACAGATAGTACCAACCCCTAGTTCTCCTGTCTACACCACTACACAGATAGTACCAACCTCTAGTTCTCCTGTCTACACCACTACACAGATAGTACCAACCTCTAGTTCTCCTGTCTACACCACTACACAGATAGTACCAACCCCTAGTTCTCCTCTCTACACCACTACACATATAGTACCAACCTCTAGTTCTCCTGTCTACACCACTACACAGATAGTACCAACCTCTAGTTCTCCTGTCTACACCACTACACAGATAGTACCAACCCCTAGTTCTCCTCTCTACACCACTACACATATAGTACCAACCTCTAGTTCTCCTGTCTACACCACTACACAGATAGTACCAACCCCTAGTTCTCCTCTCTACACCACTACACATATAGTACCAACCTCTAGTTCTCCTGTCTACACCACTACACAGATAGTACCAACCTCTAGTTCTCCTGTCTACACCACTGCACAGATAGTACCAACCTCTAGTTCTCCTGTCTACACCACTACACAGATAGTACCAACCCCTAGTTCTCCTCTCTACACCACTACACATATAGTACCAACCTCTAGTTCTCCTGTCTACACCACTACACAGATAGTACCAACCTCTAGTTCTCCTGTCTACACCACTACACAGATAGTACCAACCCCTAGTTCTCCTCTCTACACCACTACACATATAGTACCAACCTCTAGTTCTCCTGTCTACACCACTACACAGATAGTACCAACCCCTAGTTCTCCTGTCTACACCACTGCACAGATAGTACCAACCTCTAGTTCTCCTGTCTACACCACTACACAGATAGTACCAACCTCTAGTTCTCCTGTCTACACCACTACACAGATAGTACCAACCTCTAGTTCTCCTGTCTACACCACTGCACAGATAGTACCAACCTCTAGTTCTCCTGTCTACACCACTACACAGATAGTACCAACCTCTAGTTCTCCTGTCTACACCACTACACAGATAATACCAACCTCTAGTTCTCCTGTCTACACCACTGCACAGATAGTACCAACCTCTAGTTCTCCTGTCTACACCACTACACAGATAGTACCAACCTCTAGTTCTCCTGTCTACACCACTGCACAGATAGTACCAACCTCTAGTTCTCCTGTCTACACCACTACACAGATAGTACCAACCTCTAGTTCTCCTGTCTACACCACTACACAGATAGTACCCACCTCTAGTTCTCCTGTCTACACCACTGCACAGATAGTACCAACCTCTAGTTCTCCTGTCTACACCACTGCACAGATAGTACCAACCTCTAGTTCTCCTGTCTACACCACTACACAGATAATACCAACCTCTAGTTCTCCTGTCTACACCACTACACAGATAGTACCAACCTCTAGTTCTCCTGTCTACACCACTACACAGATAATACCAACCTCTAGTTCTCCTGTCTACACCACTGCACAGATAGTACCAACCTCTAGTTCTCCTCTCTACACCACTGCACAGATAGTACCAACCTCTAGTTCTCCTGTCTACACCACTGCACAGATAGTACCAACCCCTAGTTCTCCTGTCTACACCACTGCACAGATAGTACCAACCTCTAGTTCTCCTGTCTACACCACTACACAGATAGTACCAACCTCTAGTTCTCCTGTCTACACCACTACACAGATAGTACCAACCTCTAGTTCTCCTGCCTACACCACTACACAGATAGTACCAACCTCTAGTTCTCCTGTCTACACCACTGCACAGATAATACCAACCTCTAGTTCTCCTGTCTACACCACTACACAGATAGTACCAACCTCTAGTTCTCCTGTCTACACCACTACACAGATAATACCAACCTCTAGTTCTCCTGTCTACACCACTACACAGATAGTACCAACCTCTAGTTCTCCTGTCTACACCACTACACAGATAATACCAACCTCTAGTTCTCCTGTCTACACCACTACACAGATAATACCAACCTCTAGTTCTCCTGTCTACACCACTACACAGATAGTACCAACCTCTAGTTCTCCTGTCTACACCACTACACAGATAATACCAACCTCTAGTTCTCCTGTCTACACCACTACACAGATAGTACCAACCTCTAGTTCTCCTGCCTACACCACTACACAGATAGTACCAACCTCTAGTTCTCCTCTCTACACCACTACACAGATAATACCAACCTCTAGTTCTCCTGTCTACACCACTACACAGATAATACCAACCTCTAGTTCTCCTGTCTACACCACTACACAGATAGTACCAACCTCTAGTTCTCCTGTCTACACCACTACACAGATAATACCCACCTCTAGTTCTCCTGTCTACACCACTACACAGATAATACCAACCTCTAGTTCTCCTGTCTACACCACTACACAGATAGTACCAACCTCTAGTTCTCCTGTCTACACCACTGCACAGATAATACCAACCTCTAGTTCTCCTGTCTACACCACTACACAGATAGTACCAACCTCTAGTTCTCCTGTCTACACCACTGCACAGATAGTACCAACCCCTAGTTCTCCTGTCTACACCACTACACAGATAGTACCAACCTCTAGTTCTCCTGTCTACACCACTACACAGATAGTACCAACCTCTAGTTCTCCTGTCTACACCACTACACAGATAGTACCAACCTCTAGTTCTCCTGTCTACACCACTACACAGATAGTACCAACCTCTAGTTCTCCTGTCTACACCACTACACAGATAATACCAACCTCTAGTTCTCCTGTCTACACCACTACACAGATAATACCAACCTCTAGTTCTCCTGTCTACACCACTACACAGATAATACCAACCTCTAGTTCTCCTGTCTACACCACTACACAGATAGTACCAACCTCTAGTTCTCCTGTCTACACCACTACACAGATAGTACCAACCTCTAGTTCTCCTGTCTACACCACTACACAGATAATACCAACCTCTAGTTCTCCTGTCTACACCACTACACAGATAGTACCAACCTCTAGTTCTCCTGTCTACACCACTACACAGATAGTACCAACCTCTAGTTCTCCTGTCTACACCACTACACAGATAATACCAACCTCTAGTTCTCCTGTCTACACCACTACACAGATAGTACCAACCTCTAGTTCTCCTGTCTACACCACTACACAGATAGTACCAACCTCTAGTTCTCCTGTCTACACCACTACACAGATAATACCAACCTCTAGTTCTCCTGTCTACACCACTACACAGATAGTACCAACCTCTAGTTCTCCTGTCTACACCACTACACAGATAATACCAACCTCTAGTTCTCCTGTCTACACCACTACACAGATAATACCAACCCCTAGTTCTCCTGTCTACACCACTACACAGATAGTACCAACCTCTAGTTCTCCTGTCTACACCACTACACATATAGTACCAACCCCTAGTTCTCCTGTCTACACCACTGCACAGATAATACCAACCTCTAGTTCTCCTGTCTACACCACTACACAGATAGTACCAACCTCTAGTTCTCCTGTCTACACCACTGCACAGATAGTACCAACCTCTAGTTCTCCTGTCTACACCACTGCACAGATAGTACCAACCTCTAGTTCTCCTGCCTACACCACTACACAGATAATACCAACCTCTAGTTCTCCTGTCTACACCACTACACAGATAGTACCAACCTCTAGTTCTCCTGTCTACACCACTGCACAGATAATACCAACCTCTAGTTCTCCTCTCTACACCACTACACAGATAATACCAACCTCTAGTTCTCCTGTCTACACCACTACACAGATAGTACCAACCCCTAGTTCTCCTGTCTACACCACTACACAGATAGTACCAACCTCTAGTTCTCCTGTCTACACCACTACACAGATAGTACCAACCCCTAGTTCTCCTGTCTACACCACTACACAGATAGTACCAACCCCTAGTTCTCCTGTCTACACCACTGCACAGATAATACCAACCTCTAGTTCTCCTGTCTACACCACTACACAGATAATACCAACCTCTAGTTCTCCTGTCTACACCACTACACAGATAATACCAACCTCTAGTTCTCCTGTCTACACCACTACACAGATAATACCAACCTCTAGTTCTCCTGTCTACACCACTACACAGATAATACCAACCTCTAGTTCTCCTGTCTACACCACTACACAGATAGTACCAACCTCTAGTTCTCCTGTCTACACCACTACACAGATAATACCAACCTCTAGTTCTCCTGTCTACACCACTACACAGATAATACCAACCTCTAGTTCTCCTGTCTACACCACTACACAGATAATACCAACCTCTAGTTCTCCTGTCTACACCACTACACAGATAGTACCAACCCCTAGTTCTCCTGTCTACACCACTACACAGATAGTACCAACCTCTAGTTCTCCTGTCTACACCACTGCACAGATAGTACCAACCTCTAGTTCTCCTGTCTACACCACTGCACAGATAATACCAACCTCTAGTTCTCCTGTCTACACCACTGCACAGATAGTACCAACCTCTAGTTCTCCTGTCTACACCACTACACAGATAGTACCAACCTCTAGTTCTCCTGTCTACACCACTGCACAGATAGTACCAACCTCTAGTTCTCCTGTCTACACCACTGCACAGATAATACCAACCTCTAGTTCTCCTGTCTACACCACTACACAGATAGTACCAACCTCTAGTTCTCCTGTCTACACCACTACACAGATAGTACCAACCTCTAGTTCTCCTGTCTACACCACTACACAGATAGTACCAACCCCTAGTTCTCCTCTCTACACCACTGCACAGATAGTACCGACCTCTAGTTCTCCTCTCTACACCACTGCACAGATAGTACCAACCTCTAGTTCTCCTGTCTACACCACTACACAGATAGTACCAACCTCTAGTTCTCCTGTCTACACCACTACACAGATAATACCAACCTCTAGTTCTCCTGTCTACACCACTGCACAGATAGTACCAACCTCTAGTTCTCCTGCCTACACCACTGCACAGATAGTACCAACCTCTAGTTCTCCTGTCTACACCACTGCACAGATAGTACCAACCTCTAGTTCTCCTGTCTACACCACTACACAGATAGTACCAACCTCTAGTTCTCCTGCCTACACCACTGCACAGATAGTACCAACCTCTAGTTCTCCTGTCTACACCACTACACAGATAATACCAACCTCTAGTTCTCCTCTCTACACCACTACACAGATAGTACCAACCTCTAGTTCTCCTGTCTACACCACTACACAGATAGTACCAACCTCTAGTTCTCCTGTCTACACCACTACACAGATAGTACCAACCTCTAGTTCTCCTGTCTACACCACTACACAGATAATACCAACCTCTAGTTCTCCTGCCTACACCACTGCACAGATAGTACCAACCTCTAGTTCTCCTGTCTACACCACTACACAGATAGTACCAACCTCTAGTTCTCCTGTCTACACCACTGCACAGATAATACCAACCTCTAGTTCTCCTGTCTACACCACTGCACAGATAATACCAACCTCTAGTTCTCCTGTCTACACCACTGCACAGATAATACCAACCTCTAGTTCTCCTGTCTACACCACTACACAGATAGTACCAACCTCTAGTTCTCCTGTCTACACCACTACACAGATAGTACCAACCTCTAGTTCTCCTGTCTACACCACTACACAGATAGTACCAACCCCTAGTTCTCCTGTCTACACCACTACACAGATAGTACCAACCTCTAGTTCTCCTGTCTACACCACTGCACAGATAATACCAACCTCTAGTTCTCCTGTCTACACCACTACACAGATAATACCAACCTCTAGTTCTCCTGTCTACACCACTGCACAGATAATACCAACCTCTAGTTCTCCTGTCTACACCACTGCACAGATAATACCAACCTCTAGTTCTCCTGTCTACACCACTACACAGATAATACCAACCTCTAGTTCTCCTGTCTACACCACTACACAGATAATACCAACCTCTAGTTCTCCTGTCTACACCACTACACAGATAGTACCAACCCCTAGTTCTCCTGTCTACACCACTGCACAGATAGTACCACCCTCTAGTTCTCCTGTCTACACCACTACACAGATAGTACCAACCTCTAGTTCTCCTGTCTACACCACTACACAGATAGTACCAACCTCTAATTCTCCTGTCTACACCACTACACAGATAGTACCAACCTCTAGTTCTCCTGTCTACACCACTACACAGATAGTACCAACCTCTAGTTCTCCTGTCTACACCACTGCACAGATAATACCAACCTCTAGTTCTCCTGTCTACACCACTGCACAGATAATACCAACCTCTAGTTCTCCTGTCTACACCACTACACAGATAATACCAACCTCTAGTTCTCCTGTCTACACCACTACACAGATAATACCAACCTCTAGTTCTCCTGTCTACACCACTACACAGATAGTACCAACCCCTAGTTCTCCTGTCTACACCACTGCACAGATAGTACCACCCTCTAGTTCTCCTGTCTACACCACTACACAGATAGTACCACCCTCTAGTTCTCCTGTCTACACCACTACACAGATAGTACCCACCTCTAGTTCTCCTGTCTACACCACTGCGCAGATAATACCAACCTCTAGTTCTCCTGTCTACACCACTACACAGATAGTACCAACCTCTAGTTCTCCTCTCTACACCGCTACACAGATAGTACCCACCTCTAGTTCTCCTGTCTACATCACTACACATATAGTACCAACCTCTAGTTCTCCTCTCTACACCACTACACATATAGTACCAACCTCTAGTTCTCCTGTCTACACCACTGCACAGATAATACCAACCTCTAGTTCTCCTCTCTACACCACTGCGCAGATACATTGTAATGGATGCCACTTTTCAAACTTCTTCAACAATCTTTTTTAACTACGATGGTCGACTGAAAGGTTCATACTTTGAAAAGTTCATAGGCTGACCAAGATACTCTCATGGAATGACCAAATGAGGTTTATTTTTCAACATAGTCCCTGAATGAAACAATGCAGTTATTACAAAATAGAGCTGAAGTTAAGGCATACAAGATTTCACAGCTCTAGCATCTTTCCTTCATAGCCAGTCTCATATATACATTACATACATCAAAACAGTCACAATACACACAATGGTATCATGGGTGTCAACTTAACAATATAAAAGAGCAGCCATTTGTAAATGCCGAGTAGACGTAAGAGATATTATCTTAAGAAATAAATAAATAATAAGTCTGTATCTGCCATGAAACCTTGAATAATGTTTCTCACCTTTTATTGATTATCACACCATACGGATATACGGATCTCTCTCTCTCTCTCCCTCTCTCCCTTTCTCTCTCTCTCTCTCTCTCTATATATATATATATATATATATATATAAAGAGAGAGAGAGAGAGAGAGAGAGAGAGAATATGTGAGTGTGTGTGAGAGAGCGATAGATAGATAATGTGTGTATGTACGTATGTATGTATATGAATATATATATATGGGTGCGTGTGTATGTGTGAGAGAGAGTGTGTGTGTGTGTGTAATAT
>OZ024745.1:23548101-23560601 GCA_964016885.1 Eledone cirrhosa | reverse complement strand
AGTACGTTACTGGTGCCTTATTTTATCGACCCCCGTAAGGATGAAAGGCAAAGTTAACCTCGGCGGGATTTGAACTCAGAATGGCAAGGGCCGAAACTCTATGCGTCAAGGCATGGCGTCCAACCCTCTACCGATAATGCCAAACCAACGTCTGTCCTTAATAATAGAAGAGATTATTGAATGAGACAACTGTTAATCACGTGCAATAGTATTTAACCCCCCCCCCCCCCCCGCCTCACTTCCTGTTGGCTAATTATGTATGAAGTCTCTCTATATCTTCGTTCCCTTCACTAACCAATATTCCTATAGTTCATCCTTCACATCAACCTTTGCTTTCCTCTTCTCTCTCTCTCTCTCACTCTCTCTCTTCTCTTCCTTCTCTTCCTTCTCTCCCACTCTTTCATTTTCCCTCTCTTCTCTCCTCTCTCTCTCTCACTCTTTCATTTTCCCTCTCCTCCTCTCTCTCTCTCTCTCTCTCTCTCTCTCTCTCTCTCTCTCTCTCATTTCCCCTCTTCTCTTCTCTCCTCTCTCTCCCACTCTCTCATTTTCCCTGTTGTCCTTCTCTTCCCATCTTACCTCTCTCTCTCACACACACTTTCTTTATTTCTCTCCCACCACTCCCCTTCTCTCTATCAATTTATTCTCACTCTTTCTCTATCGATCTATTTTCCGATCTCACTCTCTCTCTCTCCCATTTCTCTCTCTCTCTCTTTCTCTCTCTTCTCTTTCCTATCCCCTATATGAAATGAACCCCCCTCCTGTAATGAATGATACAGCCCTTTGTCAATCTACCAAGCCCTTATTCTCGTCAAACTCCTCTCCCCTACACCCCCTCTGACGTCATTGTCGACTAAGATGACGTCACCAGACTAGACCAGACTGTATGTCTCGCCGGAAAGATGTCATGTGACTGGTGTAATTAAAAATACTAGAACACTTAATTATTATTCCTGAACCCATTATTGCGAAATGGCTTTGTTAATTGCACACACACACACATACACACAGACACGCATACACACACACATACACACACACACACACGTACACACACACACACAGACACACACACAGACACACACACACACACACACACACACACACACACACACACACACACACACACACACACACACACACACACACTCACACACACACAGACACACGCATACATTCGCACACACACACAGCACAGACACACACACAAAGAGAAACACACACACACACTGTCTCTCTCTCTCTCACACACACATACATTTGCACATACACACGCACATACACAAACACACATACATTCTCATGCATACACACACACAAACACACACAAGTAGAGAGAGAGAAGAGGGGCACGCACACATAAGCATATGTGCATACATTCACACATTCACATACATAGTCCTGTATACGCACCACATATATATACTTATTCTATCTCACACACACACACACACACACACTCACACAAACACACTAGTACACATATTTTTATATATGCACACATACACTCTTATAAACACACATGTACACACATATGTCTATATATACTCACAGACGCACAAATATGTTCATATATTCCCTACACACACACACACACACACACACACACACACACACACACACACACACACATATATATATATATATATATATATATATATATATATATATATAGGAAAATGTTTAACTCCGACGTCAGAGCTGGGGCTCTGCCGTCGGGTTAAACATTTTCCTAATACCCACTCTACTACACTAAGTATTGACTACTATGGTGCGTTATGGTCCATCTGGTTCCTTACCAGACTTCCTTCGTTTTATATATATATATATATATATTATTATTATTATTATTATTATTATTATTATTATATATATATATATATATATATATATATGTATGTGTGTGTGTGTCTGATGGTAGCTAAAATGCTTCCATAGGCGGTGTGCCGGTTGAGCACCCTATGCTCTTACAGAGTAGAGTATGATATAATTGTGAGAGAATATGCTCCGAAATCATTAGACGTGTCCGTTGAACCTGCGGGTCCAGAATCAGACAGATCCACACAATGATCGCGTCTCGAGCTGTCCGCCGGCGAAACAATTGTAACGCACAATAAATTGAGTTCAGATGCATCACTGATTTTTCGTTTTCTATTATATATATATATATATATATATATATATATATATATATATATATCCAGGGAGTGTAACTTGGAGTTACTGTAGGTTCACCCGGGAGAGCACTCGATGTTTAGGTTCACTTCAGTGTTGGGGTGTAGAGCTAGACAGAGTGTATTATAGTGAAATAAAATAACAAGGACGATTGGTTACTCCTTCATTACGTTAATTGGTTGGCGACGCGCGTTTCGCCACTGATCAGCTCAAGGTTCGATCCGTATCGATCTGACCTGACTCTGTAATCCGCGGCTCGTCATATATATATATATATATATGTGTGTGTGTATGTGTGTGTGTGTGTGTGTGTGTGTGTATTCCCCATACGTACGAACTTCCACTAACACACATATGTATACACAGCAGTACAAATATGTGTTCACACACTCATATACAGTCTCACAGATACACTCACACACATTTATACGCACGCACACTGACACATAATTTCACATACAACACACGCACACACACACACACACACAATTATACACACTACTATACACTTCCAAACGTCTGTGTACACTTATACATATACATTATTTTGACAGTATCAGTAGAAGGTCGGACGCCATACTTTGCAGCATAGAGTTACGCCCTTTATGGTGCGAGTTCAAATCCCGCCGAGGTTAACTTTGCCTTTCATCCTTACGGGGTCGATAATATAAAGTACCAGTAATACACTAGCATAATTGCTGGCCTTGTGCCAAAAGCAGAAAATTATTTTCTACTCAGAGATGGATTGGCAGTATCGGTAGAGGGTCGGATGCCATGCTTTGCAGCATAGAGTTACATCCCTTTACGGTCTGAGTTCAGATCCCGCCAAGGTTAACTTTGCTTTTCATCCTTACGGGGTCGATAAAATTATGGTACCAGTAACGTACTGGGATAATTGCTGGCCTTGTGCCAAAAGTAGAAACAATTATTTTCTACTCAGAGATGCCATCTACATATATTATAGTTGTTGTTGTTATTCGCCATAATCGATAGAGCGTCGGACAATATACTTCGTAACACAGTTATCTCCCTTTATGTTCTGAGTTCAAATTCCGCCGGAGTTAACTTTGTCTTTACAGGGTCGAGAAAATAAAGTACCAGTACCGTACTGAGGTCGATTTAATCGATTTTTCTCTCCCCCAAAATTGCTGGTCTTGCGTTCAAAATCAGAAACCATAATTTAGCCCTAGGTCAACCCTGATAGAGAAGATTTAACACCAGTTGTTGTTGTTATTATTTAGCCTCAGGCCAACCCCGATCGAGCGTTCCATTCATAACATCCCCATTTAAAGTTATAGAAGACTACAATATCTGGTGTTCTTTCCTTAGTTATCCCTGTAGAGTACGATTTAGGGGCTATTTGAAAGTAATTTCTTTGATGGGCAGAGATAAGAGGCCCTGGGTTTTCTCTCACTGCATGACACCTACATTAACTGTTGTTATTAAAGCTTCGTATCAACCCAAGACTTATGAATGAAATTGGTTAGGCGGAAACTGTGTGGAAGCCCGTTGGATGGACTACTATACCTGTAATTCAAACATCTAGCCATGCCACATATTACATTGGTTTGAAATGTGGACTACGTTAATGACTACACATGTCACTTACATCCTACTGTCCTGTTCTGAGAGAAATTCAAAAATAATAAACGAGGGTCGGCTGAAAAGTTCATTGGTTGAAAGATTGTTAGGCTGACCAAAGACACTCTCATAGAATGACCAAATGAGGTTTATTTCTCAACATAGCCCTTGGAAAGGAACAATGCATTTATTAATAAGAAGAGTTGAAATTAATCCATGCAAGATTTCACAGCTCTAGCATTACTCCTTTATAGTCAGCCTATGCATTTTTCAGCTCACCCTCGTATTTGAAACTATTGGCAGATCAATATTGGCATCGAACTGACTATATAGTTTCAAACTTATTATACAAAGTGTAAAAATTCATTTAAATTTGATTGGTGTTAATTAAAAAAAATATTTCTTCCTGATTCTGTGTTGAAATATAAGTGATGTCATAACTTTGAATTTAGACGTTTGTGTATATTGACATAGGCGGCGAATTGGTTAGAACGTCGGATAGAATACATGGAAGTATACCGACTCTCTGCTCTCTAGGTTCAAATCCCATCGTAGTCAACCTAAGGTCAATAAAAAAGTATCTGTCTTGTACTGAGGTCGATTCTTCTTCTATACATCTTTCGCACTGTCTATTCTTCTCTGGAAGAAATCTACTGACCTGGGATCCACTAGGTTTTTTTAAATAATTGTTTCTACTTTTGGAACAAGGCCAGCAATTACCCAGTACATTACTGGTACTTTATTTATCGACCCCGTAAGGATGAAAGGCAAAGTTAACCTCGACGGGATTTGAACTCAGACCGTAAAGGGACGTAACTATGCTAGAAAGCATGGCGTCCGACTCTCTACCGATACTGCCAATGCCCTAGAAACGTCGTATATCAATGCGACGCCCCTACGATTCCCTCAGAAGTTACAGGATCATACATACATGAATATATTCATACAAGACCCTTATAACTTAAGGGTGTATATATTCATATATAGGGCCATATAACATAAGGGTGTCTCGCCTGGTACCACGGTGGCTGGCGAGAATTTATGTAGGTCAAATATTTGGTCAAAATAGGAAAAGATTAATGAATACATGGAGGGTTAAAATGTAGTCATGAATATATTAGTGGACCCAGGACAACATGGTGGATTAGTTTTGAGAATATGTATGTATACGTTAAAATCAAGTGTTAGATTATGAACTGTGAACAACATTGTGGATTTCTGGCAAAATGAGGTGGAATTTAGTAGGAAAGGCAGCAATATATCGTTTATCTCTCTGTCTATCTATACACGACAACCTCCACCTCATGCGATACATAATAGAGAAGGTAGGGTGTAAACCTGGCTTCGGTGGGGCTCTGATCAATTTAGATCAATCTAAGGCATTTGATAGGGTCGACCATCAATACTTGGAAGCGGTTCTCAAGGCGGCCGGCTTCGGTCCCGTCTTCAGAGTCTGGATCGCTGCCATGCGCACCAGCATCTGCTCGGCAGTCAAGGTGAATGGCTACCTATCGGAGCCATTCCAAATCATCCGTTCCATCCGTCAGGGAGGCTGTCTCTCCTCTATTCTGTATGTACTGACTCTCGAGCCATTACTGCGGAAGTTGGAGCTGTTGCAGGGCATCCCGATCGAACCAGGACTGCGAAAAGCAGCGTCGGCCTATGCCGATGACGTAACCATAATGGTGTCGAAAACCTCGGAAATCGGGGTAATCGGTAACCTATTACAGGAATACATTGACAGGAGCAAGACTAAACCCAAACAAGTCTGTCGGTTTGCAACTCGGCACATGGAGAGGCAAACCCATGCCTTCCGACAGTGTCGTTGGACGCTGGACGGAAGGACCGGTGAAATTGCTCGGGGTCTGGTTTGGTCCAGACTTCCATGTGGACAAGAACTGGAACGAGGTCACGGCGAAGGTGTTTGCACTCACCCAGAAGTGGGCTGATTGCAAACTCTCCTTGAAAGGTCGAGCGGAGGTGGCGAACACTTACATAGCGTCCGTCATCTACTACCGCTTGACAGCTGTGCCTTGTCTCCGCGAACACCTCACCAAAATGGAACGCCTACTCTTCAAGTTCCTGTGGAAGAAACAGAGTAAGGAGATCCATCTGCTGTCAACACCCTTCTAACAGAGGGCTGGGCATGCCGTGGCTGATGATGCGCAAGCACGCGCTGAGGCTACGCCATTCCAGGTATTCCTGACCGGCGAACCGGTGTGGCTGTCGTTTGTGAGACGAGCTCTTCCACAACACGTCTCACTAACAGAGTTGCCGTTCTGGATCAAGCGAAGACCGAAAATGGGCGCCTGGCACATAGAGTGCCTTCAGGCGCACACAACCCTCTACCAAGCGGAAACGGTAATCAGCGGAGACTCCACTTCGACATTCCATACAGGATTAGTGGAGGATAAGTGCGACGACGTTCCCGGGGAAACTCTAGGCATCGAGGAGGACGAACTGATCAGTCTGTTCGGGAGGACTTTCCGTCCAGGGCCTATGGATAACTTCCAGGGATCTCTTGCCTGGAAGTGCTACCGAGGAGCTCTACCAGTTCGAGACAAAATCTACAGGCACGGACACCCTGGCAGATATTCTGCCAAAAGGACCTGTCCAAGATGCGAGCGGGACATTGAAACTGTTCTGCACGCAATTGTTCAGTGCCCAGGGGTGACCGACCTGTGGAATTATGTCGAACAGCTACTGTCACGTGTGGGACGCATCCAGTTGTCAGCCGAGTCCATCGTGAGGATTACCCCGCCGCCTTCATTTAAGAATGAAGGAGAGGTGGTTTTCCTCTGCCTGGTGGCTATGGCGAAAGAGGCAATATGGTGGATGAGGTTAAAAGGACTGAGGGCAAACACGTTTCTCTCCGGACAACAACTTATCCCCTTCTTTTAAGTACCACTTCAGGAGGAAGGTGAGAGTGGAGAGAGAGGTGCTACACCCAAGTAAATTCGCTGAAAGGTGGGTGAATGTGGCGAAAATGGCCCGAGTGAATGGGCCATCTCTGTATATAAACCTGTAGGTTGAGGAAGACAAACAGAGGGAAGACGGGAACTATAAAACGTGTTCCTGGTGTTGAGGGTTGTTCTATGCACGGGGTGTAAAAAAAAACCGCAGTAACGCCCCCCCCCCCCCCCCCGCCTAATGGGGATTTCAATTGTTTTATTTTATAAATAGTTATTATTGTTATTCATCATTGTTAAATATTTTATGTAAAACCCCGCCGTCACGTCTTGTAATGTCCCATTTTTGTACGCCCCTGCGGCAAATAAAGAAAGATATCTATCTATCTATCTATAACAGATAGATAAACAATAATGAATAAATAAATAAACAAATAAAGAAAGAAAGAAGGACATATATCTATCTATCTGTCCATCTATATATCTATCAATTTATATATATACATATATATACATATATATACACACACACACACACACATACATATATATCTATCTATTTAAGGCGGGTAAAATTCCCGAGATCCATGGACGAGTTCTCTCCAGCGGTCTCTGTCCCTCATTATCGCTGCTATGTCCTGCATCTCCAACAGACCAGTGTCTGTCCTTAGGGCATCAACATACGTTAACCTTGGTCTTCCTCTTCTAGTGTCCCAAAGGAGAGAGAGAGAGAGAGAGAGAGAGAGAGAGAGAGAGAGTGTGTGTGTGTGTGTGTGTATAAAAGAGTAAAGAGTATATACATATATATATGTAGAGGAACAGGGAGTGAGATAAATCGATATATGTATATACATATACACCCCCATATATATATATATATATATATAAAGAGAGAGGGAGTGAGAGAGAGAGAGAGAGAGAGAGAGAGAGAGAGAGAGGTGGGAGAAAGAGAGCGTGTGTATGTTTTCCGTTTCCTAATCTTCAATCACCAATTCAATATGATATATATTCTCTATTCACTATTCACAGATAGATAATCGTGACTGAAGCCATCTCAGCTATAACCAAGGCAGACAACCTTGAGGCCTATTTAGTATTATCGTCGTCACCGCTCTTATTAATACTATTATTGTTAAAATTGGTGTTGTAGTCGTCCTTGTTGTTTAGCTCTGTGTCAGCGCACATCGAGTACAACTATGATTAATAGAGTACCAACCGGGGTCACCTCAAGTTTTCTTTTGTTGTTTTTTTTACTGTTGCATATCCACGACTGTATTAGCCAATGTGTCAGTTCCTATTTTTTTAAAGACAATAGTGTGTGATTTGATGGAAATATGGCTGCTATTTTAGCATTTCGAATGACCTCACTGAGATTGTATTGTCGGCGAGCCCGTGTGGTTTTTTTTTTGGTTTTTTTCTTTGGACATGGTGTATACTTTCATGTCAACGCTATACGGCCAAACTTATGAACATATTTCTTCTTCTTCTTCTTCTTCTTCTTCTTCTTCTTCTTCTTCTCAGAGGGTCGTTGTGTGGGCAGAGTCCTCAAATACTCCTTCTAGCGACTCCTGTCAAAAGCAACCATCTACAACTGATCCAGCTGGATCCTCAAGCGAACCCAGCCGAGTTCATGGATGTAATACAACCATCTTGCTCGAGGGGCTAGCCCTGGGTCTCCTGCCGATTGCTTTTGTCTGTAAAGCTGTCTGTTCTCTTAGCTTAATGGTTAAATCGTCTAACCATTACCTGGAAGATATTGGGTTCAATTCCCCATAGCTGCCGATGGTAATGTATTTTCCATATTTTAAGAGTCTTCATCCTGTTTTATAAGCTATTTCATAGCATCTCTGCGCATGAGCACGCCATCCTGTTGTTTGGTGTTAAGCTTAATCGATAACTAGATGTAACATTATCACCTGATTCTTATGTACTTTTAGTGGTGTCCACTCTGTTGTGAGTCCTTGTAACGAGGTCCGTGATTTGAGGATATCTGCAGCAGGGATTATCAACAAGGGGAGGAGTTTTAGCCAAGGGAGGAATTATGGAAGAATCTAAATTGGGAAAGAATATTGTATATTGTGTATATACGGCTGAAAACTTTATAAGTTGACTATGAAGGGGTGATGCTAGAGCTGTGAAATCTTGCATGCATTTATTTATTTCAACCTCTTCTTATGCAGTTATTAACTGCACTGTTTGGTTCTAAGGACTGTGTGTGTGTGTGTGTGTGTGTGTGTGTGTGTGTGTGTGTGTGTGTGTATGTGTGTGTGTGTGTTTGTTTGTTTGTTTGTGGGTGGGGGTGTATACGAGGGTCGGCTGTAAAGTTCATAGGCTGACCAAGATACTATCATGAAATGATTAAATGAGGTTTATTTTTCAACAAGAAACAATGAAGTTATTAAGAAGAAGAGTTGAAATTAATGGATGCAATATTTCACAGCTCTAGCATCAGACCTTTGTGTCAGCCTATAAACTTTTCAGCCTACCCTCGTATATCAAACGGAATACCAATATAGCCTGGATTATACTATTGTTGTGGTTTGAAAGGATTGCTCATATTAACATAGTGCTTGGGTGGAACATTCCAAGATGACAGTCCAAAATGGTGGGCGGGGCAGGTGACGAACACTTATGACGTCATGGGGTATAATGTGATGGTATGACACAGTTTTGTCCACCCTTACCCTCAATACCAGTCACTGATACCCTATAAAAGGGGGTTCATAAAGGCTGTCTTCGCGAAAAGGATAGAGAGTGGGAGAATGGAAGTGCGAAAGAGATATAGAGGAAGAATCGACCCCAGTACTAAACTGGTACTTTTTTATCGTCCTCGAAAAGGATGAAATACAAAGTTGACTTAGGCGGTATTTGATCTCAGAGAGTAGAGAGCCGAAATGAATAACGCAAAGCAATCTATCTGACATTCTAAAGATTCTGCCAATCCACCGCCTTCCTGTAACACAGGAGAACGGTAACTATCCAAATATCTAAATTAGACCGACCGCTTCATTATTGAACCAGCCGTCATTGAGACCTCGATCTGGTGTCCTCAAACATCTAGATCGGCACCACCATTGAAGTGTTCATGTGGCAATCTTCATGATCGGCACCACCATTGAAGTGTTCATGTGGCAATCTTCATATTTTCATGTGTCGAAACTGAAAATGTGTTATAAGTGATCGTTTACAAAAGAAATTTTTGACAATATAGTTCTAGATTTTTAAATGTGTCCATAGGGAAGGGGGGGGGGGGGGGGTTTGTGGTGGACCACGTTTCAACAACGACTACAACAACAATAACAACAGCAAGAAAAACAATAGCAATGAAAATAACAACTGCAACAACAACTACAATAACAACAACTACTACAACAATAACACTTCCAAAATGTTTTTGCTTTGTAAAAAAAGAAGGCAGTCAATTTCCAAAGATGTTTCGACATAGGCATGAAGTAGTAGTAGTAGTAGTAGTAGTAGTAGTAGTAGTAGTAGTAGTAGTGGCAGCGGCAACGGCAGCGGTAGCGGTAGTGGTAGTAGTGGTAGTGGTAGTAGCAGTAGTAGTAGTATTTTAACACGGTCTCAGGTGTAAAATTTAACCACGTATTTCCCTGTGCGTGCATGAACTTATGCGTTTGTGTGTGTTTGTGTTTGTATGTGTGTGAGTTTATGTGTGTATGTTTGTATGTATGAGTGGGTGTGTGGGTGTAAACACTGTAAGTGCGTGTGTATGAGTGTCAACATAAATTTTGGTTTGAATTTTATATATCATAATCTATAAAGCTCAGTGTGTGGTCAAGCTCCTTCGTTATAGAAATCTACGATATAGAATTTCTTCAATTGAAATTTACAATTCAGTATTCGAAATAGCTTCGATTGCGTCTTGACGCAGATAATTGTTTCAATTTCACCCACAATTACGCAAAAAATAGATAAAACTCAATATTTTACGATTTTTCTCTCTCATTTAAACTGCTGAACTCTTTCTACTACCATTCAAAATCTATACAACTTCATACTTGCTGCTACTTTCTCTTTCCAAGCTTGATGGTGATACTGTCCGTTCACACCACTCCCTACTGTCTTAAATTTAGAAAACACATATCCTCTATGAGGTTACTAAACCTGCTAGAAACAGCAGCTAACTCTCCCCCATATCACACCCCTCCCCACACCACTCCCTACTGTCTTAAATTTAGAAAACACATATCCTCTATGAGGTACTAAACCTGCTAGAAACAGCAGCTAACTCTCACCCATATCACACCCTTCCCCACACCACTCCCTACTGTCTTAAATTTAGAAAACACATATCCTCTATGAGGTTACTAAACCTGCTAGAAACAGCAGCTAACTCTCCCCCATATCAAACCTCTCCCTACTGTCTTAAATTTAGAAAACATATCTTCTATGAGGTCACTAAACCTGCTAGAAACAGCAGCTAACTCTCCCCCATATCACACCACTCCCTACTGTCTTAAATTTAGAAAACACATATCCTCTATGAGGTCACTAAACCTGCTAGAAACAACAGCTAACTCTCCCTCATATCACAACCCTCCCTACTGTCTTAAATTTAGAAAACACACAGACAACATGCAGAACAACTTCCTCGCAGCTCTGTTGTTCGGCTGGCATCGTCTACGCGCGTATTGCGCAAGTACTGTGAAACAATAAATTTCAACACTTTTTGCACAGAGATAATATCCATAGGCGAAACTACAATTGTCACTGCTGGCGCAGCTCCTGCTTCCAGGTCTGCAATTCATTCACCCAGTGCCTGGCAGACAAAAAAGTGCTGCCATAAAATGGGTGGTGCAACCTAACTTTGGTAACTTAATGACCCCGAGCAACGCCGGGCTTTAATGCTAGTATATATATAAATATACACGGGTGTGTATGATTGTGTATAGAAGATTATATTAATAAAATGAATTCCAACTTTGTCTGATTTACTCGTTTTATTTACAATCCTTTAAAATTATAATGATATTATAATGAAATAGTATGGTAGAATATTAAATGTTAAATGTTAATTGAACAAGTACTTTCATGCTTTCGCAATCTTCAGCTTCATATTCAGTGGTGACAGTCAAGTTTGCAATTTTCAACAGTTGAAAATTGCAAACTTGACTCTCACCACAGAATATGACCTGAAGATTGCGAAAGCATGAAAGTAATTGTGCAATTAACACTTAACATTTAATATTATACCATACTATTTCATTATAATATTATTATAATTTTAAAGGATTGTAAATAAAACGAGTAAATCAGACAAAGTTGGAATTCCTTTTATTAATATATACATATATAAGTATGTATACGTATATACATATATGTATACAGACGTACAGTAGTATGTATATACATACATACATGCACACATATATATATGTACGTATGGGTTTACCGAACATTTATTATAATGCTCGGTTTGTTTGTAAACAAACAGCCCGAATTATTAGCCGTACAGTGTTCAGCAACCATCGTTGCCATTTTGTTCAACACTGACAAAGGAACGATGAACTAGTTTCTAGCTTATTAGCTGTCATCAGCACCGTATACTTTCCTGTCAGTTAATTTGAAATATAAACATGTATATGTGAACATGTTTAGGTGTTCATGTATAACGTTTGTGTATACACACGTAAACACGTACACATACATAAATACATACATATATACACACACACACACACACACACACACACACACACACACACACACATATATATATATATATATATATATATATATATATATATATATATATATATATATATATATATATACATATATATGTATATATATGTATATATATATAAATAAATATAAATA
>OZ024745.1:23535601-23543101 GCA_964016885.1 Eledone cirrhosa | reverse complement strand
GTAGTGTAGTGTAATGTAGTGTAGTATGGTGTGGTGTGGTGTGGTGTAGTGTAGTGTAGTGTAGTGTAGTGTAGTGTAGTGTAGTGTAATGTAGTGTAGTGTGGTGTAGTGTGGTGTGGTGTAGTGTGGTGTGGTGTAGTGTAGTGTGGTGTAGTGTGATGTGGTGTAGTCTGGTGTGGTGTAGTGTGGTGTGGTGTAGTGTAGTGTTGTGTGGTGTGGTGTGGTGTCGTTTGGTGTAGTGTAGTGAGGTGTGGTGCAATGTAGTGTACTGTGGTGTAGTGTGGTGTAGTGTAGTGTGGTGTGGTGTAGTGTGGTGTGGTGTAGTGTGGTGTGGTGTAGTGTAGTGTGGTGTAGTGTAGTGTGGTGTAGTGTAGTGTGTTGTGGTGTAGTGTGGTGTGGTGTGGTGTCGTTTGGTGTAGTGTAGTGAGGTGTGGTGTAGTGTGGTGTGGTGTGGTTTAGTGTGGTGTGGTGTAGTGTAGTGCGGTATAGTGCAATGTAGTGTGGTGTAGTGTAGTGTAGTGTGGTGTGGTGTGGTGTCGTTTGGTGTAGTGTAGTGAGGTGTGGTGCAATGTAGTGTACTGTGGTGTAGTGTACTGTGGTGTAGTGTGGTTTAGTGTAGTGTGGTGTGGTGTAGTGTGGTGTGGTGTGGTGTAGTGTGGTGTGGTGTAGTGTAGTGTGGTATAGTGCAATGTAGTGTGGTGTAGTGTAGTGTGGTGTGATGTAGTGTAGTGCAGTGTGGTGTGGTGTAATGTAGTTTAGTGTGGTGTGGGGTGTTGCGGTGTGATATGATGTGATCTGTTGTGGAAGTGTGTTGGCAACTCTAATCAGACAAACCTATGATCAAAAAGCAATCCAGCCATGTCCATCTCGTCGTATTTTTGAGATTCATGATGTTTAGGTAGGCGCCCAATAGATGAGATGGCGGTGAGTTTTGAGTGAGATTTGGCTGCTATTTCTTGTAGGTCAAACGAACGCGTAAATGTTCCTCCTGCGTTGGCTCACAGAGTAGAAATCTGGTGAAAGTGTGTGATATGATGTGGTGTAGGGTGCGGTGTAGTGTGGGGTGTGGAAGTGTCTGGTATGATGTGGTGTAGGGTGGGGTGTAGTGTGATTTGGGGGTGGAGTGTGGGGTGTGGAGTGTGTGATATGATGTGGTGTAGTGTGGGGTGGTGGGATGTAGTTTGGTGGGGTGGGGGTGTAGTGGGGGGTGGGGTGGAGTGGAGTGTGGTGTGTGGAAGTGTGTGATATGATGTGATGTAGGGTGGGGTGTAGTGTGGGGTGTGGAAATGTGTGATATGATGTGGTGTAGTGTGGGGTGTGGAAGTGTGTGATATGATGTGGTGTAGGGTGGGGTGTAGTGTGATGTAGTGTGGTTTGACGTGGTGGGGTGTAGTGTAGTGTGGGGTGGAGTGGAGTGTCATGTGGTGGGGTGTAGTGTGGTTTAGTGTGGTGTGGTAAGATGTGATGTGGTGTTGTGTAGTATAGGTGTGGTGGAGTGTAGTATAGGTGTGGTGGAGTGTAGTATAGGTGTGGTGTAGTATGGTGTGGTGTGGTGTGTTGTGATGTGGTGTAGTATAGGTGTGGTGTAGTGTGGTGTGAGATGTGATGTGGCGTTGTGTAGTATAGGTGTGGTGGAGTGTAGTATAGGTGTGGTGGAGTGTGGTGTAGTGTGGTGGAGTGTGGTATAGTGTGGTGTAGTGTGGTGGAGTGTGGTGTGAGATGCGATGTGGTGTAGTATAGGTGTGGTGGAATGTGGTGTAGTGTGGTGTGAGATGTGATGTGGTGTAGTATAGGTGTGGTGGAGTGTGGTGTAGTGTGGTGTGAGATGTGATGTGGTGTAGTATAGGTGTGGTGGAGTGTGGTATAGTGTGGTGTGAGATGTGATGTGGTGTAGTATAGGTGTGGTGGAGTGTGGTGTAGTGTGGTGTGAGATGTGATGTGGTGTAGTATAAGTGTGGTGGAGTGTAGTATGGTGTGGTGTGGTGTGTTGTGATGTGATGTAGTATAGGTGTGGTGGAGTGTGGTGTAGTGTGGTGTAGTGTGGTGTGAGATGTGATGTGGTGTAGTGTAGGTGTGGTGTAGTATGGTATGGTGTGGTGTGAGATGTGATGTGGTGTAGTATTGGTGTGGTGTAGTGTGGTGTGAGATGTGATGTGGTGTAGTATAGGTGTGGTGGAGTGTGGTGTAGTGTGGTGTGAGATGTGATGTGGTGTAGTATAAGTGTGGTGGAGTGTAGTATGGTGTGGTGTGGTGTGATGTGATGTGGTGTAGTATAGGTGTTGTGGAGTGTGGTGTAGTCTGGTGTGAGATGTGATGTGGTGTAGTATAGGTGTGGTGGAGTGTGGTGTAGTGTGGTGTGAGATGTGATGTGGTGTAGTATAGGTGTGGTGGAGTGTAGTATAGGTGTGGTGTAGTATGGTGTGGCGTGATGTAGTATAGGTGTGGTGGAGTGTGGTGTAGTGTGGTGTGAGATGTGATGTGGTGGTGTAGTATAGGTGTGGTGTAGTATGGTATGGTGTGGTGTGAGATGTGATGTGGTGTAGTATAGGTGTGGTGTAGTATGGTATGGTGTTGTGTGAGATGTGATGTGGTGTAGTATAGGTGTGGTGGTGTGGGTGATGTGATGTGGTGTAGTATAGGTGTGTGGTGTAGTATAGGTGTGGTGGAGTGTAGTATAGGTGTGGTGGAGTGTAGTATAGTGTGGTGGAGTGTAGTATAGGTGGTGTAGTGTGGTGTGAGTTGTGTGTGATGTAGTATAGGTGTGGTAGGTGGGTGTAGTGTGGTGTGAGATGTGATGTGGTGTAGTATAGGTGTGGTGTAGTATGGTGTTGGTGTGGTGTGAGATGTATGTGGTGTAGTATAGGTGTGGTGTAGTGGGGTGTGAGTGTGTGGTGTGATGTAGATAGGTGTGGTGGAGTGTAGTATGGTGTGGTGTGTGAGTGTAGTGTGGTGTGGTGTAGTGTGGTGTAGGTGTGGTGGTGTAGGTGTGGTGTGAGTTGTGATGTGGTGTAGTATAGGTGTGGTGTGAGTAGTGTGGTGTAGTGTGGTGTGGTGTGTGTGTGAGTGTGGTGTGGAGTAGTAGTGTGGTGTGGTGTGAGATGTGAGTGTGGAGTAGTAGGTGTGGTGTGTAGTGTGGTGTGAGTGTGATGTGTGTAGATAGGTGTGTAGTGTGTGTATGTGTGGTGTGGTGTGGTGTGGTGTGTAGTGTGGGTGTAGGTGTGGTGTGTATGGTGTGGTGTAGTAGTAGGTGTGGTGTAGTGTAGTGTGGTGAGTGGTGTGATGTGATTGAGTGTGATGTGTGTAGTGTGGTGTGAGTGTGGTGTGTGTGTAGTGTGGTGGTGTAGTATAGGTGTGGTGTAGTGTGGTGTAGGTGTGGTGTGATGTAGTATAGGTGAGTGTAGGTGGGTGGTGTAGTGTGGTGATGTGTGTAGGTGTGTGTGAGTGTAGTATAGGTGTGGTGTGTGTAGTATGGTGTGGTGTAGTGTGGTGTGGTGTAGTGTGGTGTAGTAGGTGTGTGAGTGTGGTGTAGGTGTGGTGTGAGTGAGGTGTAGATAGGTGTGGTGAGTGTAGGTGGTGGTGTAGTGTTGGTGGAGTGTGGTGTAGTGTGGTGTGAGTGTGAGTGTGTGTAGTGTGGAGTGAGTATAGGTGTGGTGTAGTATGGTGTGGTGTAGTGTGGTGATGTGATGTGATGTGGTGTAGTAGTACAGGTGTGGTGGAGTGTAGTATAGGTGTGGGTGTGGTGTAGTATGGTGTGGTGTGGTGTGTTGTAGTATAGGTGTGGTGGAGTCTAGTATGGTGTAGTGTGGTGTGTTATGATGTGATGTAGTATAGGTGTGGTGGAGTGTGGTGTAGTGTGGTGTGAGATGTGATGTGGTGTAGTATAGGTGTGGTGTAGTATGGTATGGTGTGGTGTGCGATGTGATGTGGTGTAGTATAGGTGTGGTGTAGTGGGGTGTGAGTTGTGATGTGATGTAGTATAGGTGTGGTGGAGTGTAGTATAGGTGTGGTGGAGTGTGGTGTAGTGTGGTGTGAGATGTGATGTGGTGTAGTATAGGTGTGGTGGAGTGTGGTGTAGTGTGGTGTGAGATGTGATGTGGTGTAGTATAGGTGTGGTGGAGTGTAGAATGGTGTGGTGTGGCGTGATGTGATGTGATGTAGTATATGTGTGGTGGAGTGTGGTGTAGTGTGGTGTGAGATGTGATGTGGTGTAGTATAGATGTGGTGTAGTATGGTATGGTGTGGTGTGAGATGTGCTGTGGTGTAGTATACGTGTGGTGGAGTGTGGTGTGAGATGTGATGTGGTGTAGTATAGGTGTGGTGGAGTGTAGTATAGGTGTGGTGTAGTGTGGTGTGAGTTGTGATGTGATGTAGTATAGGTGTGGTGGAGTGTGGTGTAGTGTGGTGTGAGATGTGATGTGGTGTAGTATAGGTGTGGTGTAGTATGGTATGGTGTGGTGTGAGATGTGATGTGGTGTAGTATAGGTGTGGTGGAGTGTGGTGTAGTGTGGTGTGAGATGTGATGTGGCGTAGTATAGGTGTGGTATAGTATGGTATGGTGTGGTGTGAGATGTGATGTGGTGTAGTATAGGTGTGGTGGAGTGTAGTATAGGTGTGGTGTAGTATGGTGTGGTGTGTTGTAGTATAGGTGTGGTGCAGTGTAGTATGGTGTAGTGTGGTGTGTTGTGATGTGATGTAGTATAGGTGTGGTGGAGTGTGGTGTAGTGTGGTGTGCGATGTGATGTGGTGTAGTATAGTTGTGGTGGAGTGTAGTATAGGTGTGGTGTAGTATGGTGTGGCGTAGTGTGTTGTAGTATAGGTGTGGTGGAGTGTAGTATGGTGTAGTGTGGTATGTTGTGATGTGATGTAGTATAGGTGTGGTGGAGTGTGGTGTAGTGTGGTGTGAGATGTGATGTGGTGTAGTATAGGTGTGGTGGAGTGTGGTGTAGTGTGGTGTGAGATGTGATATGGTGTAGTATAGGTGTGGTGGAGTGTGGTGTGAGATGTGATGTGGTGTAGTATAGGTGTGGTGGAGTGTGGTGTAGTGTGGTGTGAGATGTGATATGGTGTAGTATAGGTGTGGTGGAGTGTGGTGTGAGATGTGATGTGGTGTAGTATAGGTGTGGTGGAGTGTATAGGTGATATGGATGTGGAAGTATGTGGTGTGTATATAGTGAATGGTGGGGTGTAGAGAAAGATAATTGTTTCTACGTGAGGCACAAGGCCAGCAATTTTCCAGTGTATTACTGGTACTTTATTTTATCGACCCCGTAAGGATGAAAGACAAAGTTAACCTCGACGGGATTTGAACTCAGAATGGCAAGGGCCGTAACTCTATGCGTCAAAGCATGGCGTCCGACCCTCTACCGATACTGTGGAAATATGTGGTGTGGTGTGGTGGAGTGGTGGGGTGGTGGGGTGGTGGAGTCGTGGGGTGGTGGAGTCGTGGGGTGGTGGAGTCGTGGGGGAAGATAAAAGCGGTAGGTGGTGTAGTTTCAGATGTCGTGTTGTGATGTGGCGTAGTCTAGTATGGCGTGGTGTGGTTAGTGTGGTGTGGTGTAGTGTGGTGTGGTGTGGTGTAGTGTAGTGTGGTGTAGTGTGGTGTAGTGTGGTGTAGTGTGGTGTGGTGTGGTGTGGTGTGGTGTGGTGTGGTGTGGTGTAGTGGGGTGTGGTGTAGTGTGGTGTGGTGTGGTGTGATGTAGTGGGGTGTGGTGTAGTGTGGTGTGGTGTAGTGGGTGTGGTGTAGTGTGGTGTAGTGTGGTGTAGTGTAGTGTGTGTAGTGTAGTGTGGTGTAGTGTGGTGTAGTGTGGTGTAGTGTGGTGTGGTGTGGTGTAGTGTGGTGTGGTGTAGTGTGGTGTAGTGTGGTGTAGTGTGTGTAGTGTGGTGTAGTGTGGTGTGGTGTGGTGTGGTGTAGTGTGGTGTAGTGTGGTGTGGTGTAGTGTGGCGTGATGTCGTGTGGTGTAGTGTAGTGTGGTGTAGTGTGGCGTGGTGTAGTGTGGTGTGGTGTAGTGTGGTGTATTGTGGTGTGGTGTGGTGTAGTATGGTGTAGTGGTGGTGGTGGTGGTGTGGTGGCGGTGTGGTGTAATGGTGTGGTGTAGTGGTGACGGTGTGGTGACTCTGATAGCGGTGCTGAGTTCTGCTGGCATTTTAGTGTGGCACTGACGAAGACAAGTTATCGGCACGTTAGAAGTGATAAAGTAATTATCACCAGACTTAGGGGTGTGTTTGATGGTGGTGGTATGGTGGTGATGGTGGTGGTGGTGGATGGTGGTGGTGGTGGTGGTGGTGGTGGTGGCGGCGGTGGTGGTAATTGTGGTGGTAGTGGTAGTGGTGGTGGTGGTGGTGGTGGTGTTAGTGGTGGTGATGGTGGTGGTGGTAATTGTGGTGGTAGTGGTGGTGGCGATGGTGGTGGTGGTGGTGCTGGTAGTGGTGGTGATGGTGATGGTGGTGGTAGTGGTGATAGTGGTGGTAGTGGTGATAGTGGTGGTGGTGGTATGGTGATGGTGGTGGTGTTGGTGGTGTTGGTGTTGGTGGTGGTGGTGGTAATGGATGTGGTAGTGGTAGTGGTGATGGTGGTAGTGGTGGTGGAAGTGTTGGTGGTGGTGGTGGTGGTGGTGATGGTGGTGGTGGTGGTGGTGGTGATGGTGGTGGTAATATTTTCGGCGCTGGGAGATGAAATGAATGACGTTTAATAGAAAGAGGAGAAAAATATTGGAGCAGAAAAGAGGGGGGAGGGGTAAGATAAAGGATAGAATGAGGGGGGGGGGTAGATTAGAAAGAGGAATAGGTGGACAGGGTGGAGTGAGGTGGAGGATGGGTTGAGACGGGATGGAGGATGGGGTGAGACGGGGTGGAGGAAGGGGTGGGACGGGGTGGAGGATGGGGTGAGATTGGAGTGGTGTATGGGGTGACACGGGGTGGTGTATGGGGGTGAGATTGGGGTGATGGATCGGGTGAGATGGGGTGGAGGATCGGGTGAGATGGGGTGGAGGATGGGGTGAACGAGGGTGGAGGATGGGGTGAGATGGGGTGGGTGGGCAGGAGATCTGGCAAGAGAGAGTTTGACCGAATTGCTGCCATTCGATTTGAAAATGATTGAAAAGACTGTGAGAGGGAGAGGTGAGAAGGTGGAGAGAAGGGAAAGAAAGATGTGGTGAGATAAGAAGGGGGGTGGGGTGGGGCAGAAAACAAATCAAGTATTGATATTATCGAAATATAAATAGACAGATTTTGTGAGTGACAAGATTTATGGTCTGACTAGAAATTGTTTTGAATCGACACTTTTATGGTTCAAATCGTTGTTTAATATATATGTATGTTATATATGTATGTATGTATATATGTATGTATGTATGTATGTATGTATGTATGTATGTATGTATATATGTATATATGTATGTATGTATGTATGTATGTATGTATGTATATATGTATGTATGTATGTATGTATGTATGTATGTATGTATCTATGTGGGAGAGATGACCCCTTAGCCTTTGTCAAGG
>OZ024745.1:23506428-23516428 GCA_964016885.1 Eledone cirrhosa | reverse complement strand
GGAGTGAGAGAGCGTGAGAGTGAACGAATGAGTGAGAGAGTAAAGGAGTGAGAGAGTGAATGGGTGAGAGAGTGAATGGGTGAGAGAGTGAATGAGTGAGAGAGTGAATGGGTGAGAGAGTGAATGGGTGAGAGAGTGAATGAGTGAGAGAGTGAATGGGTGACAGAGTGGGTGAAGGAGTGAGAGAGTAAATAGGTGAGAGAGTGAATGGGTGAGAGAGTGAATGAGTGAGAGAGTGAATGGGTGAGAGAGTGAATGAGTGAGAGAGTGAATGGGTGAGAGAGTGAATGGGTGAGAGAGTGAATGGGTGAGAGAGTAAATGGGTGAGAGAGTGAATGGGTGAGAGAGTGAATAGGTGAGAGAGTGAATGGGTCGAGAGAGTGAATGGGTGAGAGAGTGAATGGGTGAGAGAGTGAATGGGTGAGAGAGTGAATGGGTGAGAGAGTGAATGGGTGAGAGAGTAAATGGGTGAGAGAGTGAATGGGTGAGAGAGTGAATGGGTGAGAGAGTGAATGGGTCGAGAGAGTGAATGGGTGAGAGAGTGAATGGGTGAGAGAGTGAATGGGTGAGAGAGTGAAGGAGTGAGAGAGTGAACGCGTGAGAGAGTGAATGGGTAAGAGAGTGAATGGGTGAGAGAGTGAATGGGTGAGAGAGTGAATGAGTGAGAGAGTGAATTGGTGAGAGAGTGAAGGAGTGAGAGAGCGTGAGAGTGAACGAATGAGTGAGAGAGTAAAGGAGTGAGAGAGTGAATGGGTGAGAGAGTGAATGGGTGAGAGAGTGAATGAGTGAGAGAGTGAATGGGTGAGAGAGTGAATGGGTGAGAGAGTGAATGAGTGAGAGAGTGAATGGGTGACAGAGTGGGTGAAGGAGTGAGAGAGTAAATAGGTGAGAGAGTGAATGGGTGAGAGAGTGAATGAGTGAGAGAGTGAATGGGTGAGAGAGTGAATGAGTGAGAGAGTGAATGGGTGAGAGAGTGAATGGGTGAGAGAGTGAATGGGTGAGAGAGTAAATGGGTGAGAGAGTGAATGGGTGAGAGAGTGAATAGGTGAGAGAGTGAATGGGTCGAGAGAGTGAATGGGTGAGAGAGTGAATGGGTGAGAGAGTGAATGGGTGAGAGAGTGAATGGGTGAGAGAGTGAATGGGTGAGAGAGTAAATGGGTGAGAGAGTGAATGGGTGAGAGAGTGAATGGGTGAGAGAGTGAATGGGTCGAGAGAGTGAATGGGTGAGAGAGTGAATGGGTGAGAGAGTGAATGGGTGAGAGAGTGAAGGAGTGAGAGAGTGAACGGGTGAGAGAGTGAATGGGTAAGAGAGTGAATGGGTGAGAGAGTGAATGGGTGAGAGAGTGAATGGGTGAGAGAGTGAATTGGTGAGAGAGTGAAGAAGTGAGAGAGCGTGAGAGTGAACGAATGAGTGAGAGAGTAAAGGAGTGAGAGAGTGAATGGGTGAGAGAGTGAATGGGTGAGAGAGTGAATTGGTGAGAGAGTGAAGAAGTGAGAGAGCGTGAGAGTGAACGAATGAGTGAGAGAGTAAAGGAGTGAGAGAGTGAATGGGTGAGAGAGTGAATGGGTGAGAGAGTGAATTGGTGAGAGAGTGAAGAAGTGAGAGAGCGTGAGAGTGAACGAATTAGTGAGAGAGTAAAGGAGTGAGAGAGTGAATGGGTGAGAGAGTGAATAGGTGAGAGAGTGAATGGGTCGAGAGAGTGAATGGGTGAGAGAGTGAATGAGTGAGAGAGTGAATGGGTGACAGAGTGAATGGATGAGAGAGTGAATTGGTGAGAGAGTGAATGGGTGAGAGAGTGAATGGGTGAGAGTGTGAATTGGTGAGAGAATAAATGGGTGAGAGAGGGAATGAGTGAGAGAGTGAATGGGTGAGAGAGTGAATGGGTGAGAGAGTGAATTGGTGAGAGAGTGAATGAGTGAGAGAGCGTGAGAGTGAACGAATGAGTGAGAGAGTGAGCGAGTGAGAGAGTGAGAATGAAGGAATGAATGAAAATTATAAAGATCAAACTTAAACAGGACGCGGCCCCTGTTTTCTGCCAGGGTTTACGACCAACAGATAATGTTAACAATTGAAACACCAAAGGAAAAATAGTTTTCTTTCATTTGATCCAACGATCAACTTCTTCCTTTATTATTCAATATTAGAGGACCTGTATTTTCTGGATCTTTACATTCTGTCTCCAAATCCCGCCGAGGTAAACTTTGTCTTTCTTCCTTCCGGAGTAAATGTGGTGAGAAACTCTCAGGAGAGTTGGACAGAAGGTCTTCAGAGAAAAACCCCCGCTTCCTGAAGCAAGTGTTTTAGCCGTCCAAATCCCACCAAGGTAAATTTTGTCTTTCATCCTTCCGGAGTTGATAAAATGAAGTATCAGTCAAGTATGGGGCCTGATTTAATCAACTTTGCCCTTCCCCCAATATGTGCAGGCCTTAGAAATCAAATAATTGTTTCTACTTTTGGCACAAGGCCAGCAATTACCCAGTGTATTACTGGTACTTTATTTTATCGACCCCATAAGGATGAAAGGCAAAGTTAACCTCGGCGGGATTTGAACTCAGAATGGCAAGGGCCGTAACTCTATGCGTCAAAGCATGGCGTCCGACCCTCTACCGATACTGCCAATCCACGATGGCAGTAATATTGAATGTATTTAATTTTTGGAAAACATGATTGCTATGTCTTTATATACCATGATTGCTAGATATATGAACAATCATATAAATTGGGAAGTTTGCGTTTTGATAAATTTATAGTTTGCATAAGAGAAACTGTATAGTTTATGATGTTTACTCACAAGATCATTTATGATGATTATTGGAAGTGATTTAACCCTTTAGCATTTACGTTACTCTATATATACTATTGTATTTTCACAGTAAACACTTTATTTCACATAATCATCTCACATAATATCGAATCTATGAGATTTTGATATTTATTTTGAGAACAATACCTTAACATAAGTATGAGTGTCCTTATGGCTGATTTGAACAGAAAGAGGTGAGAGAAAACTGGCCGGATATGGCCGGTTTAAATGCTAAAGGGTTAAAGATACAAGTGATATTTCTAGGATATATTTCTAGGATGCATTTACATAAATTTACAAATAACATAAAGGATTAAATGTATGAGTAACATTGGAGAAATAACTATTTCAGGGACAAACGTGGGGTTAGAACCCAAGATCTTGTTATTAGAAAGTGAACTTCTTATTGTAGCAAAATGACTGATATAGGAAATGTATTGTGTGTATGTAGTTGTGTGGATATGTCATATATTTACATACGAAGAAATATATATATATGAATATAGAAAATAAAGATAACGTACTATTATGGTTGATAGTAAGAAGAAGTGACAGTGGTCGTAACATGTCGCCCATCTAATCCGGATAAGTAGGACTAGACTACTCCAATGGTAAACCCTCTATAAGTCGTATCTCAGTTGCTCAGATATTCCCGCTTGAGTGACTTCACTTCATTTACTTCTTTATATCTACCATATATACCTGGAAATAGACACACACACACACACACTACACATGCACACACACACACACACACACACACACAGACAAATTCTCATCCACACGCGCGCAAACTTATGCGCATACAAATACACACACACATATAAATGTGTGTGTGTATTTGTATACACACACACACACACAGACACACACATATATATATATACATATATATATATATACATATATATATATATATATATATATATATATATATATATATATATATATATATATATATATATATATATATATATATATATACATACATATATATATATATATATGTATCGTTTTTGTATTTATATTTATTGGCAGTATGACCCTCCCAAAGTATAACGATACATATACATATATATATATATATATATATATATATATATATATATATATATATATAGGAACCAGTAAGACCCCGACAGCTGAGCTCAAGCCGTTTCGACGGCTAATTCTGGACAAAATTAGCCGTCGAAACGGCTTGAGCTCAGCTGTCGGGGTCTTACTGGTTCCTATTACCCACTCTACTACCTCAAGTATTGAGTACTTTGGTGCGTTATGGTCCACCTGGTTCCTTACCACATTTCCTTCGTTATATATATATATATATATATATATATATATATATATATATATATATATATATATATATATATATATATATATATATACATATATATATATATATTGGTAGCCTCGCTGCCAAAGAAGAAATATTTGTCGTAAACAAACGAAAACGGAACGAAAGAAATGATATTTTTCTCGATGTTCCTTTCTGAATATATCCTAGAGTTGCCAGAATATTCTGAGAGTATCCGACTCTTCCAAGATTCCTTAATCGTTTATCAGTGACACTCACTCAAAATATGCTGGCATAGAATAGACTAAGTCTATATAGTATTTTGTGTGATGATCACCTATTGGAGAAGTCATTTGCATATAGCAAATAGAAAACATCGGCTGGTGGTGGTGACGGTGGTGGTAGTGGTGGTGATGGTAGTGGAGGTGGTGTTGGTGAAGGATGTGATTTTTGATAGCTGTTTTAATGTAGCCCTAGGTCAGCCCTAGGTAAGCCCTAGGTAAGCCATAGATCAGCCCTAGGTCAGCCCTAGGTCAGCCCTGGTTGATTAGACAGATAACCAAAAACATTCCAGTTCTGACCATTCTGTTTCTTTGAGATACTTGGAAGACTATATTCTCTCATTGCGTCAATTTCTGACGGGTTCTGGCTGCTATTTCTAGCAGGTTAAGTATCCATGTGGTGGTATTAGTCATTTGTCCCATTGTTAACTCTGATTGATATTCCAGCCGTGACAATCCAGTCTTATGTGCAAGATACCTCAGACTACATTATCACCCAAACGTGTGTGATGATCACCTATTGGAGAAGCTCGTTTGCATATAGCAAATAGAAAACATCGGCTGGAAGTGGTCATTTGCATATAATTATTTCTACTTTTGGCACAAGGCCAGAAATTATCCCAGTGTATTACTGGTACTTTATTTTATCGACCCCGTAAGGATGAAAGGGAAAGTTAACCTCGGAGTGATTTGAACTCAGATCATAAATGGCGTCAGACCCTCTACCGATACTGCCAATCCACAGTCCTATAATGCCCTAGTTGGTTATATTGAATTGTTGCCAGCACTAAGCCAGCATTTAAGCATAATAGAGATATATATTGGCCGCCAAAGAACAATATATTTTGGTGACCAAACGCAACCGAAACGAAGTGACATTCACTCAGAACATACAGAATCGATTAAATTCCAATAATCTATAACTTATGTGTAGATTATAAAATTACATTGGCCTTTAAAATGATTTTTTCCTTTACATGGTTGTATTACCAACTCATTTAAACTCGTTTATATATATATATATATATATATATATATATATATATATATATATATATATATATATATATATATATATATATATATATAACCCTTTTTGTACAGCCGACCATGTTATTCTTCACTCTTTCAATATATATACACACACACACACACACACACACACACATACACACACACACACACACACACTCACACATATATATATATATATATATATATATATATATATATATATGTGCCTGTGCCTGTGTGTGTGTGTGTGTGTGTGTGTGTGTGTGTGTGTGTGTGTGTGTGTGCATGAGGGCATTTATCTCTTTGTTATCATGTTTATAGAGTGTGTGTACGTGTGAATATATATCTATATATTAATTTATATATGTATATATTTATACACATATATATATATAATGTGTATACATTGTATAAATAAAATTTCATACACTTAACACATATATATATATACACATACACATACACAATCATTCACATACATGTCTGTGTGTGTGTGTATAGGTTTTTACACGTGTGTGTGTGTATGTCTTTACACGTGTGTGTGTGTATGTCTTTACACGTGTGTGTTAATGTATGTGTCACAATATTTGAGTTTATCGATGTGAAAGAATGGGTGTGGTTGTTTGGAACACCAGCTTCAAAAGATTCTACCGCTAGATAGCGCTGTCGGTGGTGGTGGCAGGGATGGTGGGGTGGGGGGGGGTAGTGACAGCGGTAGTGGCGCTGATGGTGGTGGGGCTGGTGGCAGAGGTAGGTGTGGTGATGGCGATGGTGGTGGTGGTGGTGGTGGTAGTGGCGCTGATGGTGGTGGGGCTGGTAGCAGAGGTAGGTGGGGTGATGGCGATGGTGGTGGCAGGGATGGTGGGGTGGGGGAGGGGGTAGTGACAGCGGTAGTGGTGGTGATGGTGGTGGGGCTGGGGGAAGAGGTAGGTGTGGTGATGGCGATGGTGGTGGTAGTAGTGACAGTGGTAGTGGCGCTGATGGTGGTGGGGCTGGTAGCAGAGGTAGGTGGGGTGGTGGCGCTGACGGTGGTGTGGGTAGCGGTGCTGGTGACGATGGTAGAGGTGGGTGTGGTGATGGTGACGGTGGTGGCGGTGGTGGTGACAGTGGTAGTAGAGGTGGGTGTGGTGGCGGTGGTGGCGGTGTATGGGATGGTGTACTTGTCATTGTTATGGTGCTGGTGATAATAGTAGTAGTACTAGCAGGAGCGGCAGCACCACCACCACCAACAGTAGTAGTAGTAGTAGTAGTAGTAGTAGTAGTAGTAGTAGTAGTAGTACTATTGGTGGTGGTGGTGGTGGTGATGTGATTTTTGATAGCTGTTTTAATGTAGCCCTAGGTCAGCCCTAGGTAAGCTCTAGGTCAGCCCTAGGTCAGCCCTAGGTCAGCCCTAGGTAAGCCCTAGATCAGCCCTAGGTAAGCCCTAGGTAAGCCCTAGGTAAGCCCTATGTAAGCCCTAGGTAAGCCCTAGGTCAGCCCTAGGTCAGCCCTAGGTAAGCCCTAGGTCAGCCCTAGGTCAGCCCTAGGTAAGCCCTAGGTCAGCCCTAGGTAAGCCCTAGGTAAGCCCTAGGTAAGCCCTAAGTAAGCTCTAGGTCAGCCCTAGGTAAGCCCTAGGTCAGCCCTAGGTCAGCCCTAGGTAAGCCCTAGGTCAGCCCTAGGTAAGCCCTAGGTAAGCCCTAGGTCAGCCCTAGGTAAGCCCTAGGTCAGCCCTAGATCAGCCCTAAGTAAGCTCTAGGTCAGCCCTAGGTAAGCCCTAGATCAGCCCTAGGTCAGCCCTAGGTAAGCCCTAGGTAAGCCCTAGATCAGCCCTAGGTCAGCCCTAGGTAAGCCCTAGGTAAGCCATAGATCAGCCCTAGGTCAGCCCTAGGTCAGCCCTAGGTAAGCCCTAGGTCAGCCCTAGGTAAGCCCTAATCAGCCCTAGGTCAGCCCTAGGTAAGCCCTAGGTAAGCCATAGATCAGCCCTAGGTCAGCCCTAGGTCAGCCCTAGGTAAGCCCTAGGTCAGCCCTAGGTAAGCCCTAGATCAGCCCTAGGTCAGCCCTAGGTAAGCCCTAGGTAAGCCCTAGATCAGCCCTAGGTCAGCCCTAGGTCAGCCCTGGTTGATTAGACAGATAACCAAAAACATTCCAGTTCTGACCATTCTGTTTCTTTGAGATACTTGGAAGACTATATTCTCTCATTGCGTCAATTTCTGACGGGTTCTGGCTGCTATTTCTAGCAGGTTAAGTATCCATGTGGTGGTATTAGTCATTTGTCCCATTGTTAACTCTGATTGATATTCCAGCCGTGACAATCCAGTCTTATGTGCAAGATACCTCAGACTACATTATCACCCAAACGTATTAATCTCTAAAACCGTGAAAGATGGTGGTGATGGTTGTAGAGGTGGTGGTGGTGGTGGTGGTGGTGGTGGTGGTTGTAGAAGTGGTGGTGGTGGTGGTGGTGGTAGAGGTGGTAGTGATGGTGGTTTGTGGTGGTGGTGGTAGAGGTAGTGGTGGTGGTGGTGGTGGTGGTTGTAGAGGTGGTAGTGGTGGTGGTTTGTGGTGGTGGTGGTAGTGGTGGTGGTGGTGGTGGTGGTTGTAGAGGTGGTAGTGGTGGTGGTTTGTGGTGGTGATGTTGTTAGTGGTGGTGGTATTCGTGCTTAAGATGTTTGATATAGGGCACGGAGCAGGTGGTTGTTATAGTAGTGGTAGTGGTAGTAGAATATATAGGGGCAGGTGATAGAGATGGCGAGATGGCAAGGGGTGAGATGCGTGGGCTACAGTGTAAATATTCCCATTACACGTGCTGATATTGTCGCTTTCAATGGTAGTAGTAGGAGGAGGGTGAGGAGGAGGAGTAGCTGATAAAATGGCGGTAGTTTTTAAGGAGGAAATGGCGTTTAATGGCGGAAGTAGTGGTGGTGGTGGTGATGTTCGTAATAGGAGATGTTGTCACCTAAACTCTATACACATACACACATGCATATAATATGTATATTTATTTGTATTATATATATAGAGAGGGTCGGACGCCATGCTTTGCAGCATAGAGTTACGGCCCTTTACAGTCTGAGTTCAAATCCCGCCGAGGTTAACTTTGCATTTCATCCTTACGGGGTCGATAAAGTAAAGTACCAGTAATGCACTGGATTAATTGCTGGCCTTGTGCCAAAAGTAGAAACAATTATATATATATATATAACGAAGGAAGTGTGGTAAGGAACCAGATGGACCATAACGCACCCGAGTACTCAATACTTAGGGTAGTAGAGTGGGTAATAGGAAAATGTTCAAGACTCCGACCGCAGAACTCAAGTCGTTTCGACGGCTATTTAGTCCAGAAATAGCCGTCGAAAGGGCTTGAGCTCTGCAGTCGGGGTCTTGAACATTTCCCATATATATATATATGCATATATATATATATATACATACACACGCACACACATATATATATGTGTGTGTGTGTGTGTGTGTGTGTGTGTGTGTGTGTGTGTGTGTGTGTGAGTTATGTCAGGGGTAACAGCAGTTTATAAAAGTACTCAAAACATTGGTAGAGTATAGGCAATTTTTATTTTATATAGAAATAACTTCTACAGGAGTAGGACTGTTTCATTCGTATGAAATCATTAGGAATGTACATGAATTCAATGTAGGTATAGCTACAGTTTATAAACCTCGCCAAAAAATGTTGAAAACTGTTATTTCCTTTGTACACAGAAAAACCAGACGAGATTGCCTATATCACGGATAGACCTCTGTCCATAAAGAGAGCTATAGTCAAATGCTATATACCAAATAACAAATTAAGACTAAATTGAAATGGTCAGCGTAATTTGGGGATAATGTAGATTCAAAGATGGCGTGATTTATGCACATAATTGCATATGTAAGATATTGATGTTGATGTTTGTTGTTCGTAGTCGTAAAGAAGAAGATATGTGTATGTGATGCGTGTGATGTATGTGTGTGTATGTATGTGTGTGTATGTATGTATGTGTATGTATGTGTATCATATAAGAGAAGCTTCTGTGTTCTAGTTAAATGTTTTCTTACCATTAATTGTTCATATTACTTTAACGAGGGTGGACTAAAAAGTTCATACATTGACTATGAAGGATTGATGCTAGAGCTGTGAAATTTTGTGTGCATTAATTTCAACTCTTTTGGTCATTCCATGAGAGAATCTTAGTCAGCCTATGAACTTTTCACCCGACGCTTGTATTAGACCTATATATATATATAGTTCGGTACAACAGCATTCCTGGTCTGTGTATGTCGTAGCGTTTCAAGTTCTTCTTCTTCGCCCACTTAATCCTAAGAGGGTCTTAGGGGCAGTGTCCTGAAGCACTTCTTCCAGCGGGTCCTGTCGGAAGCAACAGTCTCCAATTGATCCGGCTGGATCCCCAAGCGAAACCAGTCAAGCTCATTGATGTTATCTAACCATCATACTCAGAGTCTACCCCTGGGTCTCCTGCCGATTGGTTTAGCGCTTCAAGTTCTCGGTTTTATTATCATAGTAAAATGATGTGAGTAACGGCGTGCTGTTCACGAACATTTCATTTGGTAGGAAAGGATCGCAGAAACTGGTAAAGTCTTCAACGCCGCGAACAGCACAGCACAGAGTA
>OZ024745.1:23496428-23498928 GCA_964016885.1 Eledone cirrhosa | reverse complement strand
CATATATACTTAAGACGCTGTACTCAGTCAATCATATATACTTAAGACGCTGTACTCAGTCAATCATATATACTTAAGACGCTGTACTCAGTCAATCATATATACTTAATACACTGTACTCAGTCAATCATATATACTTAAGACGCTATACTCAGTCAATCATATATACTTAAGACGCTGTACTCAGTCAATCATAAATACTTAAGACGCTGTACTCAGTCAATCATATATACTTAAGACGCTGTACTCAGTCAATCATATATACTTAAGACGCTGTACTCAGTCAATCATATATACTTAAGACACTGTACTCAGTCAATCATATATACTTAAGACACTGTACTCAGTCAATCATATATACTTAAGACGCTGTACTCAGTCAATCATATATACTTAAGACGCTGTACTCTGTGAATCATATATACTTAAGACGCTGTACTCAGTCAATCATATATACTTAAGACGCTGTACTCTGTGAATCATATATACTTAAGACGCTGTACTCTGTGAATCATATATACTTAAGACGCTGTACTCTGTGAATCATATATACTTAAGACACTGTACTCAGTGAATCATATATACTTAAGACGCTATACTCAGTCAATCATATATACTTAAGACGCTGTACTCAGTCAATCATATATACTTAAGACGCTATACTCAGTCAATCATATATACTTAAGACGCTGTACTCAGTCAATCATATATACTTAAGACGCTGTACTCAGTGAATCATATATACTTAAGACACTGTACTCAGTGAATCATATATACTTAAGACACTGTACTCAGTGAATCATATATACTTAAGACACTGTACTCAGTCAATCATATATACTTAAGACACTGTACTCAGTGAATCATATATACTTAAGACGCTATACTCAGTCAATCATATATACTTAAGACGCTGTACTCAGTCAATCATATATACTTAAGACGCTATACTCAGTCAATCATATATACTTAAGACGCTGTACTCAGTCAATCATATATACTTAAGACGCTGTACTCAGTCAATCATATATACTTAAGACGCTGTACTCAGTCAATCATATATACTTAAGACGCTGTACTCAGTCAATCATATATACTTAAGACACTGTACTCAGTCAATCATATATACTTAAGACACTGTACTCAGTCAATCATATATACTTAAGACGCTGTACTCAGTCAATCATATATACTTAAGACGCTGTACTCTGTGAATCATATATACTTAAGACGCTGTACTCAGTCAATCATATATACTTAAGACGCTGTACTCTGTGAATCATATATACTTAAGACGCTGTACTCTGTGAATCATATATACTTAAGACGCTGTACTCTGTGAATCATATATACTTAAGACACTGTACTCAGTGAATCATATATACTTAAGACGCTATACTCAGTCAATCATATATACTTAAGACGCTGTACTCAGTCAATCATATATACTTAAGACGCTATACTCAGTCAATCATATATACTTAAGACGCTGTACTCAGTCAATCATATATACTTAAGACGCTGTACTCAGTGAATCATATATACTTAAGACACTGTACTCAGTGAATCATATATACTTAAGACACTGTACTCAGTGAATCATATATACTTAAGACACTGTACTCAGTCAATCATATATACTTAAGACACTGTACTCAGTGAATCATATATACTTAAGACGCTATACTCAGTCAATCATATATACTTAAGACGCTGTACTCAGTCAATCATATATACTTAAGACGCTATACTCAGTCAATCATATATACTTAAGACGCTGTACTCAGTCAATCATATATACTTAAGACGCTGTACTCAGTCAATCATATATACTTAAGACACTGTACTCAGTGAATCATATATACTTAAGACGCTGTACTCAGTCAATCATATATACTTAAGACACTGTACTCAGTGAATCATATATACTTAAGACGCTGCGCACATATACAGATAGAAAAATTGAGAATCTACACATAGATATGCATACACCTACACAGACATACTCATGCAATTAGATACACCCGGACATGCATACACATGCCTGTATACGTGTATGCATGCACACACATGCATACATATGCCCGCGCATGGGCATGCACATGGGCATGCCCATACGTCTCTAAAGAGAGCCTATACTTGATGAATACCCACACATCCACACACACACGCAACTGTGCACATAGCGCATACAGTATTATATGAGACAACATTCTTGAGGCTTGGACTCAACCCATATTATGCTGAAACTGCACACACAATATGCATAAATGCAGTATCTACGAATTAGCCATGTACTAGTCACATATAACGTGGGGGGGGGGGGCACATATATAAAAAAAATGCGTGCGCGTACATCAAATAAGATGAAATAAAATAATATAAAATAAAATAAGATACTGGAAAAAGGAATGTATACATGAAAAAGATGCAAAGGGGGTATTTGTTCCCGGACAAATACCCCGGACATTATTGGGATTTTCATAAAGTTGCATAAAAT
>OZ024745.1:23481428-23483928 GCA_964016885.1 Eledone cirrhosa | reverse complement strand
ACCAGGAGTTCCCCCGAGTACTTCGTCGCTCCAGCGAGCCTGCTACTCCTCGAAAGAAGGCTAATGTAGAATATCGACTGACTGCATTGCGCAGCTGGTAGAGGGCTGTGAGTACTTGAACATATTCCAGATACTAAGCCCTCAGTCTCAGTCTTCGCTTGATCCAGGACCGCCACTCAATGAAAGAGATGGGCTTCGGGAAGAAGGGACAACCACACATATTCACAGTCCAGGTATGTTTAGAGTATGTCTTAGCCTCAATAGCCACTTTCGTACTCTTCTTCTAATTCCTCCACTTCTACCGCCCCCTTCTCCCCCCCCTCATCCCTTCCACTTTCGTCCACTTCTCCCTCATCTTCCTCACTTCCCCCTCATGCCGATTTCTTCGCCTTCTTTAACCTTCTTTAACCTTATTCAGCCTACATTCCTCCCCTTCACCACTTCCTTTCATTCCTTTCTTTTGCTGTCTTTCACTCTCTTTCGCCTTCTTTAGCCCTTTGTCCCTCTTTAGCCCTTTTTAACCACTTTTAGCCCATTTCATCTCGTTCATCCTTTCCCTCTCCTTCCTCCTATTTCTCCATAACCTCCCCTTCCTCCGCTTCCTTAGCTCTGACAATACCTGTTTCGTATTGAAGCTATGGGCCAGCGCCATTCTTGCAGTTAGCCCGTCCGTTGCTATGCCACTCCAAAATCGCCTCTTCTAGGTTAGCGCACTAACCTCCCTGAATTCCTACTTTTTCCTATCACCATTTATTTGCTAAAAGCTATTGATTCTAATCTAATCACTCTCTCGAGGGTGCAGCACCACATATTGTAGACAATTGTCCTTGTCAACTGTCGGTTAACTAATAAGTTAATCCGGTCCTTGTAGACTTTACGTGCTAGTAACCGGGTCCTTGTATGCATGGTCTATCAAGGTCGATTGCGCAGATCTTAAATGTGTGGTCTGAATGTGGACTTGTGGACCCCATATGCTATCTCTATCGGCTGTCATAATAATTATTATTATTTCTACTTTAAGCACAAGGCCAGCAATTTGAAGGAGAAGGGGAAGTCAATTAAATCAACCCCAGTGTATTACTGGTACTTTATTTTATCAACCCCGTAATAATAATAATAATAATAAAAACCTATCTACATACGATCTAGATGACCTGGTGCGATTGCTCCATGTCCATAATGGTGCATTCAGGAAATTTAGTCTGATCAGGATTTTAGGCTGTTGACTCCGCTTTTCTATTAGTTACCACCACATAGTCCCTTACAAGAGGATCAAGTGTTGGCAAAACCTTCAAGATATGTACTTTCATTACTAATGTTCAAACATGTCAAGTATTTCTAAATTATACAGATATTGCTCTAAATTCGAGATCCTATATTATGTTTCGTTTCTTCCAAATAAATCTGTCTAGAATCTGACAAGTGTATGTCTGCTCTAGACACATGCCATATTATTTAGTCAAAATTTATGGTAGCTTAGTATTTATGATCCTAGGTGTTTATATTGCATCCGTCTTGCTTGCTTTATCCATTGAAATGTGAATTCAGTCATTCATCTGCAAATTGTGAAGTACAGCAATCACGACAAAATATTTTAAAATGTCACGAATATATAAATACCGTTTGTAGGTAAATGGCCAAGTCATGGCAGTTTATTTATTGTGCAGTCGTCCAGAACCATCTATACTTTAAAATCCTTCGATTTTATTATATATTATCACAAGAATCTGTTACAAAGACAGTGGAATTTGAGAGCCTGACGTTAACAGCAACAATAAAAAAAAAAGGGAAGTTTCCAAAGTCCTTTCAAAACGTTTATTGTATCTCCGGCGGGTGAGTAAAGTATATTTTACTCCAAGAAAAGAGCTTCTATATTGTGATAGTTCTGCTCTCTTGTGAATGGCTGACTTCTGAAGAATAGCCCAAGAACTTCTCTATAAAAGCAATGCATGTGTTTAAAGCCAGTTCTTTCGTCTGTGGTGCTTTATCATTCCAATATGTCTACTGATACTACTTCAGGTATAGTAGCTTTTACCCTTACTTCTGTTATGGTGATAATTATCAATGCTGTTGATATTGTTGCGGTTTTTTCTGACCGTTAATCTCATAAATATTAATTTTGTCCTCCACTACCTCCACAACCCCCACAACGTAGAGTCTCTTAGTTTAGATACCACGATACAAGAACCTACTGTCAACAAAAGGGACCTGTATACTTTGTAGATTAAATTGTACATAGATGTTAACATTTATGTAATATGGGTTTGGAAAGTAAATGGTAAAAACCATGTTCTGTAATATGTCAAGGTCCTCTTGGTCCCGGCCGACAGGATGGGGAATACGGTGCCCGAAAAGAGACACGCTGGAACAACCACTCCACCTTGCGAGTTTCGCACCTGTTGGTAGCCAACTCCGCAGAGCTCCACAATCCAAAAGTCCCTATGTAAGGATATATTTTAGCATGTAGCCTCCATATTTCTTTTGTCAATTTAATATTCTT
>OZ024745.1:23473928-23476428 GCA_964016885.1 Eledone cirrhosa | reverse complement strand
TATTATGGTCATCATCATAGTTGTTGTTGTTGTTGTTGTTGTTGTTGTTACGGTAGTTGATATTATTATTATGGCGGTGAATTGGCAGTAACGCTAGAAGGTCGGACGCCATGCTTTGCAACATAGAGTTACGGCCCTTTCCAGTCTGAGTTCAATTTCTGCCGAGGTCAACTTTGCCTTTCATCCTTACGGAGTCGATAAAATAAAGTACCAGTAATGCACTGGGGTAATTGCTGGCCTTGTGCCAAAAGTAGAAACAATTATTATTACGATAGATTGACAGTGTCGATAGAGCGTCGGATAACATGTTTTGTGGCACAGAGTTATGGCCCTTTACGTTCTGAATTCAAATCCCACCATTGTTAGCTTTACCTTCCACCCTTATGAGGTCAACAAAATAAAGTACCAGTAATGTACTGGCATTGTGCCTAAAGTAGAAACAATTATTATTATTATGAGTTGACAGTATAGGTAGAGCGTCGAACAACATTCTTTGCGGTATATAGTTAACCAACAGGGTGTTATTGGTACTTTGTTTTATTGACCCTGTAAGGATGTAAGGCAAAGTTAACATCGACGGGATTTAAACTCAGAACCGAGCCGCAACTATATGCTACAAAGTATGTTGTCCGACACTCTACCGACACAGATGATCCACCGTTCTTAATAATTTCTAATTCTACAGTCGTTAGGATATCTACCAATTCTAGGGTCGTTAGGATATCTACCAACTCTAGGGTCGTTAGAATATCTACCAATTCTAGGGTCATTAGGATATCTATCAATTCTAGGATTGTGAGAATATCTACCAATTCTAGGGTCGTTAGAATATCTAAAAAATATAGCGTTGTTAGAATATCTACCAATTCTAGGGTCGTTAGATTAATCTACCAAATCTACGGTCGTTAGAACATCTACCAATTCTAGGGTTGTTAGAATATCTACCAATTCTAGGGTCATTAGAATATCTACCAATTCTAGGGTCGTTATAATATCTACCAATTGTAGAGTTGTTAGAATATCTACCAGTTCTAAGGTCGTTAAAATGTCTACCAATTCTAGGGTTGTTAGAATATCTAGCAATTCTACGGTACTTAGTATATCTACCAATTCTAGGGTCGTTAGAATATCTACAAATTCTAAGGTCGTTAGAATATCTACCAATTCTACGGTCGTTAGAATATCTACCAATTCTAGGGTCGTTAGAATATCTACCAATTCTACGGTCGTTAGAATATCTATAAAATCTACGATCGTTGGAATATCTACCAATTCTGGAGTCGTTATGATATCTACCAATTCTAGCGTTGTTAGAATATCTACCAATTCTACGGTCGTTAGAATATCTACCAATTCTAGGGTCATTAGGATATCTATCAATTCTAGCGTTGTTAGAATATCTAAAAAATATAGCGTTGTTAGAATATCTACCAATTCTACGATCGTTAGAATATCTACCAATTCTAGGGTTGTGAGAATATCTACCAAGTCTACGGTCGTTAGAATTTCTACCAATTCTACAGTCGTTAGAATATCTACCAATTCTAGGGTCGTTAGAATATCTACCAAGTCTACGGTCGTTAGTATATCTACCAACTCTACGGTAGTTAGTATATTTACCAATTCTAGGGTCGTTAGAATATCTACCAATTATACGGTCGTTAGAATATCTATCAATTCTAGGGTCGTTAGAATATCTACCAATTCTACAGTCGTTAGAATATTTACTAATTCTAGGGTCGTTAGAATATCTACCAATTCTAAGGTCGTTAGAATATCTACCAATTCTACGGTTGTTAGAATATCTACTAATTCTAGGGTCGTTAGAATATCTACCAATTCTAGGGTCGTTAGAATATCTACCAATTCTAGGGTCGTTAGAATATCTACCAATTCTACAGTCGTTAGAATATTTACTAATTCTAGGGTCGTTAGAATATCTACCAATTCTAAGGTCGTTAGAATATCTACCAATTCTACGGTTGTTAGAATATCTACTAATTCTAGGGTCGTTAGAATATCTACCAATTCTAGGGTCGTTAGAATATCTATCAATTCTAGGGTCGTTAGAATATCTACCAATTCTACGGTTGTTAGAATATCTACCAATTCTACGGTACTTAGTATATCTACCAATTCTAGGGTCGTTAGAATATCTACCAATTCTAAGGTCGTTAGAATATCTACCAATTCTAGGGTCGTTAGAATATCTACCAATTCTAGGGTCGTTATGATATCTACCAATTCTAAGGTCGTTAGAATATCTACCAATTCTACGGTTGTTAGAATATCTACCAATTCTAGGGTCGTTAGAATATCTACCAATTCTAGCGTTGTTAGAATATCTAAAAAATCTAGCCTTGTTAGAATATCTACCAATTCTAGTGTCGTTAGAGTAATCTACCAAATCTACGGTCGTTAGAATAGCTACCAAGTCTACGGTCTTTAGAATATCTACCAATTCGAGGGTTGTTAGCATATCTACCAATTCTAGGGGCGT
>OZ024745.1:23461428-23468928 GCA_964016885.1 Eledone cirrhosa | reverse complement strand
TTATTTGTTTTTTAGATAAAGTTAGGGTTACTATATCGTCTTTATTTGTTTTTTAGATAAAGTTAGGGTTACTATATCGTCTTTATTTGTTTTTTAGGTAAGGTTAGGCTTACTATATCGTCTTTATTTGTTTTTTAGATAAAGTTAGGCTTACTATATCGTCTTTATTTGTTTTTTAGATAAAATTAGGCTTACTATATCGTCTTTATTTGTTTTTTAGATAAAGTTAGGGTTACTATATCGTCTTTATTTGTTTTTTAGGTAAAGTTAGGCTTACTATATCGTCTTATTTGTTTTTTAGGTAAAGTTAGGCTTACTATATCGTCTTTATTTGTTTTTTAGGTAAAGTTAGGGTTACTATATCGTCTTTATTTGTTTTTTTAGGTAAAGTTAGGCTTACTATGTTTTATTTCAAAGCAAGACAGTTTGAAATTTTACATTTACTGCTACTTGTAACATAACTCCTTTCATAACATAACTCCTTTACACAAATACAAATACATGCACACTCATACACACACACAGAGGCATATATATATATATATATATATATATATATATATATATATATATATACATACACACACAAACCTATACTAAACCAAATGCCATGGCCATTCGTTACCATAGGGGCTCTTTACTTTATTTACCTTATCTATTCATTAGGCCAGTTTATTCAAAAGAAAATGCCCCTTTCGAAAAGGGCATATGTACCCAGTAAAAAGACCTGAGATTGGGTACAGAAATATTTGAGGAGATCTTGGTCAGCCTATGAAATTTGCTGTCGACGCTGCATTTAAATGTAAGAATGTGTATTATGAATTTTAAATGAAAATAAAAAGATGTCTATATATTATATGATAGACAATTATTTGCTGACATTCAAATAGAAATCTGGTGAATTCCTTTGATGAATTTTTATGCTAAAAAACGCGAAAAATTGTAAATTTAATCTTTAAGATAACTTAAATAAACTAAAATCATATAACCTGCCTTCTGTTAATTCAAATTAATTAACAATTATCTCTTTAATTATTTTTACTCATTAGACATTTCAGTCGTCAGCTAATTGAGGGTTTCTTAAATTATCTCAAAAACATTCAATATTAGAAAATCAAAAACTTAACAGGGGTTTATATTATGTGACTATTTTAAAAAGTATTGAAAATATATTCTTGATAAAACAGATGGGTTTTTTTCGTTGTTTTTTTTTTTTAGATTTCGTTTAAAATGAGAATAAAGTTCACAAAAATGTTCTAGGCAGATTTTTAAAAGTATAAGAACTTCTGCGCTACAATTTTGATGCAGACAAACAAAGTAAATTTTATAATTCAGGACATGATGAAGGTTTTAACATTTATTGTTTTTCCTACTGAAACCGGACAAGCCACCGGAAGAGACAGTCCCTTCACACCTAGGTTTTAATTTCTAAAACCAGACAAGCCAACAGGACAGACCCTTCACACCTAGGTTTGTCCTACTAAAACTGGACAATCCACTAGAACAGACAAACCCTTCACATCGAGCTTTTTCTTTCTAAAACTGGACAATCCACTAGAACAGATTCTTCACATCGAAACTCTCCTGAACAGAGTGTTATCTGACTGTAAGATTTGACAAATATTTGACTGTAATTTTTAGCATCTTGACTGATCGCATGCAGGCACCTTCACTTCTTCGGTGATTCTTAAATTGTTGTTGCTTAGTCATAGGCCAGTTCTGCTGGAGCCAAAATTTATCAATGTCATTTCAGCTGAGATCATCACACCTGCTTTTATATAAGATATAGGCAATGAGTCAAATCTTGCTCAAAATATGACATGATTTCAGAGAATATGGCTGATATTTCTAGGTGGTTGGCTTATATGCAAAACTGACTTGGCTGAGACATGAACAAGGAGCACAAATACTGCAACGTATTATATTATAAGCTCTAACAATCTTAACAATTGGCCGGGTTGACGCTAACCATCAATATTATTGTATACTAGCAGTGGTACTCGGCGTTGCACGGGATAAGGTATTTTGGAACGCGGGCCGTCAACAGACCTAATCGTGAAAAAACTGCATGCCTGGACAATATGTAAAGAAAATAAACCGAATACTCTGATGGCTGGATAATTTTAAAGATTTTCCTCGATGAAGCAGGAAAAATGCAGGTTTTCACCTAAGGGATCAAGAAAATGAATTTTTTTATGTGCATAATATGCTTTGAAATTTCGGGAAAATTAGCTAGACGTAACGCCTCAAAAAAGCCCTAAAAAGTTGAAAAAATGAAGTTGTTCACCTAATGCGGGCCCTAGGCCATAAAAAAGTTGGATTTTCTTTGACCACGGTATGAAGAAGAGACTGATTAATACATAGTTACAATTTCAAGGAAATCGGTCTGACGTAACGCCTCAAAAAACCCCTAAAAACCTGAAAAACGCAGTTTTTCACCTAATGCGGGCCCTGGGGGATCAAAAAGTTGAATTTTTTATGTGCATAACACTTCCTGAAACACATGTAAAGTTTGAAAAAAGTTGGTTGGGTACTTCTCGAGTTTTAGGGATTCAAACTCACAGACACAGACAGACATCTTCAGGGAAGTGACGTAATGCAGGCAGCCAGACATACAGACAGATAGTATAAGGGCGCGACGTTATATGCATGTATCTATCTAAAAAGAGAAAGACTAAGAATTATAGAGAGAGATCGCTAAATCGCCTAATGCGGTCCCTAGGGAATTGAAAATTTGACAAATCTTTTTGCTTAGAACACTCCCTGAAACATAAGTATTATATGTGTAAAGTTTAAAAACAGTCGGTTTGGTGCTTCTCGAGTTTTAGGGATTCAAACTCACACACACAGACACACACATAGACATTCTCAGTTTTATATATATAGATAATTCCATGATGTTCCTAATTCTTTTTGATGTAAGAATGGAAGCCATTGGTGTATTTCTGAAACAAGGAATAAGATGATAATACCAATATCGGGTTCTTTATTCACTACAAGGATAATGAATGAGGGAGCTTGCAAAAGACGAAATAGAAAACAGTGAGGGGTTTACAGCTGGTAGGGTATAAGAAACAGAGAAAATAGGTACATTACATAAATATATACACACACACACATATATATGTGTGCGTAGATAGACAGGCAGAGAGAGAGAGAGAGAGAGAGAGAGAGAGAGTGAGAGAGAGAGAGAGAGAGAGAGAGAGAGAGAGAGAGAGAGAGAGAGAGAGGAGGGGGTAAAGAGAGAAAAGAAAAAAGGAAGGTGAAAAAGAGGAAGTGGTACTAAAATGTGGAACTACCCAAGGAATAATAATAGTAATATTTTTTTTTTTTTATTTGTAAAAAGGGGATTCCCTTAACTTGTTAGGTTTCACAAAAGAAATGTGTGAAAACTCTACATATTTATATGAAAACATAAACACATTTAGAAAACTACATAGGTACATATATAAGATGCATATGCCCTCATATATGTGTGTATGTATGGATGCATGTATATATATATATACATGCATACATACACATAAAGCATATATATATATATATGTGTGTGTGTGTTTACATGCATATATGCATGCATGTATATATATGTGTGTGTGCATACACAGTCTTAAGTATATAAAAGTGAACACATATCCACACAAAAAATTATTCATTTCTTCTTCTTCTTCTTCTTCTTCTTCTTCTTCTTCTTCTTCTTCTTCTTCTTCTTCTTCTTCTTCTTCTTCTTCTTCTTCTTCTTCTTCTTCTTCTCTCCTCCTTCTTCTCATTATTATTATTATTGGTGTTATTATTATTATGATTAATATCATTATTATTATTAGATATGATAAAATGTTCGGTGCAGCGATATTTCGGCTGCAGCTGTGTGTCTTAGAGCATACAGCTGCAGTTTTCAAAATACAATCCTTTAGTCTTTGAATCCCGCTGTACACCATGCTGCTATTAATCCTCAAATATATCTCCCGTTCCATGGATTCACGATTGTTATATGTTATTGTTGTTGTTGTTATCTCCTCATTCTTTGTATTATGAGTAATATGGATGTGTTTCCCATAAAACATATATGGCTTTCCATATGAAACAAAATATGTATGTATCGTTGTATTGTTTGCTTTCTAGAAGTTATTGTTTGTCAATTTATAGATTTTTCTCTTCTTGTGTGTGTGTGAGAGAGGGTGGAGTGTGTGTGTGTGTGTGTGTGTGTGTGTGTGTGTGTGTGTGTGTGTGTGTGTGTGTGTGTGTGTGTGTGTGTGTGTGTGTGATGTGTGCCTGGGGGGGGGGGGATCGTTGGTGCGTGTATATGTGTGTATATAATGGTAGTGATGTTTGTGGTATTGCCATATCAGTAACATGTTATGCAATGGCAAAGAACTTACATAAGATCTTATTGGAAATGTGACAATATATCTCGAAATCATATCTAGCGTCTAAAATATAAAACAAAAATGGCGGTCCATGTTTGCTTTTAATGGTGTCCACTCTATTTTCAAACTTTCAGACCATGTCTTAAGTGTTAAGATAACTTCATGCATTCCTTCGTCTAATGTTGTCGGTCGGGAACGTTGTGACCAGCATTGACCTTCTTCCTGAATCAGCGATAATATTTCTTTTTCAAATTTTGACAGATTTTGTGTGTATATGAACCTTCGTTCGTTTGTTGTTGTTCTTGCTGTTGTTGTTTAGTCCAAGCTCGGATATTTTAGGACTTTTTCATAGAATGAAGAGCTGCTTCCAGGACCATTTTGCAGGTCCTCCAAAATTGGTCGGGGGAAAAGGAAACCTCGAAAATTCATGAGTTATCCTCAGACCAGAGACGTGCTCCAAATTCTGGCAACAGAGTTGCCAAGGATTAGATAATGGGCCCAAACTTTTCTAAAACTCCCTAAGGTTCAGATGGTGGTGTTAAACTTTGCTCAAACTGCCAAGGATCAGTTGTTAGTGCTAAACTTTGCAGAAAGTTTCCAAGGATCAAATGATGGTCTTAAATTTTTCTGAACGTTCCCAAGGATCAAGTGGTCGTGTCAAACTTTGCTGAAATCTCCCAAGAATTAGGTTATAGATTTTTAACTTTATTAAATGCTGCCAAGGATCAGGTGATAGTGATAACCCGAGTTTCAGATTAAGTCTATTCACCAAAATCAAATACGGACCATCCGACAGACTACCGCAGTTTCTGGCTACCATTACGAAACAGATATGGATAAACCTGATTTATTGCGTATTCCAATAAACAACTGAATAGGTCGATATATCAAGAGCATTCCAATTTTGCTCAGTTCATTTTTTGGTGGGTGGGGTATTGGGCCACGGGTTAAATTATCTAATGCATATTTTTTTAAAAGATGGTTTGACGTGGTTTGATAGAAATTTAGCTGATGTGTCTAGCAAGTCAAACGACCCAATAGAAATTGCTTTATATTTGTTTGAGCGAGTGTATGCATATATGTGTAAGTGTGTGGGTTTGTATGCATGTATTTGTGTGTGCGTGCATGCGCGCGTGTGTGGGTGTGTGCGTGTACGTGTGTGTGTCTGTGCGCGCGTGGAGGGGGGGGGATGTACGTGTGTGTGTGTGTTTGAGTTGATGTTTGTTTGCTATCAACCTTTTAATTTAGCTTACATGAATTGGAGATTGGCAGAATCAGTAGAGCGTTGGACAACATGCTTACGGCATATACTTTCGTTCTGAGTTCAAATCCCACCTAGGTTAGCTTTGCCATTCATCCTTACAAGATCGATAATATAAAGTAACGACTTTTTTCTCCTCCAAAATTGTTGGCCTTGTGCCTAAATCAGAAACCATTATTTGGTGAAATGATAGGGCGGTAGATTGGCAGTATCGGTAGAGGGTCGGACATCATGCTTTGCAGCAAAGAGTTACAGCCCTTTATGGTCTGAGTTCAAATCCCGCCGAGGTTAACTTTGCCTTTCATCCTTACGGGGTCGATAAAATAAAGTACCAGTAATACACTGGGATAATTGGTGGCCTTGTCAAAAGTAGAAATAATTATTTGGTGAAATGTATATGAACCAATCTCTCTCTCTCTCTCTCTCTCTCTCTCTCTCTCTCTCTCTCTCTCTCTCTCTCTCTCTCTCTCTCTCACTCTCTCTCTCACTCTCTCTCTCTGAGACGAGGAACTACAATTACTGATACCTTTAATTACAATTCTCAAAGTTCAATTATTCGCCTAAAAGAATGAAGCTTATCAGTTACTGTGAAACAATCTAACGTTGATATTATTAATAAAGATACATAATCTTTATATGCATGAAATCACCAGGAAAGCCTAATGATTCCCTTCGAATGAAACAGTTCTAGTCCTGTAAATGCCATTTCTATGTTAAATTTGTTGTATACACTCTACTAATGTATTGAGTACCTTACTAACTGTGGTTACCCCCGATTGAACCCGGGACTCACAGAGAGAGAGAGAGGGGGGAGACAGAGAGAGAGAGGGGAGAGAGAGAGAGAGAGGGGAGAGAGAAAGAGAGAGAGATCTGAACAGCACACAGATATATATATACAAGTAGCCAATGTATGTATGAGTGTGTGTACTTGTGTGTGTGTGTGTGTGTGTGTGTGTGTGTGTGTGTGTGTGTGTGTGTGTGTGTGTATGAGTGTGTGTGTGTGCATGTATGTGTACGTGTGTGTATGTATGTATGTGTGCGCGTGTGTATGTATGTGTGTGTGTGTCTAAATATTTGTATTTGCGTGAGTAAAGGTTTTCATAATCTGGGATAACGAGGTATGGAGATAAGCAGAAGGTCAGAGAGTACGGTCGTATGATGTGTATATGTGTGTGTGTATATATGTGTGTACGTGTGTATGTGTGTGTGTATATATGTGTGTACGTGTGTATGTGTGTGTGTATATGTGTGTGTGTATGTGTGTGTCTGTGTGTATGTCTGTGTGTCTCTGTTTGTGCGTGTGTATGTGTGTGTGTGTCTGTTTTTGTGTATATATGTGTGTGTTTGTGTGTCTGTGTGTGTCTGTGTATGTGTGTGTGTGTGGATGTTTGTGTGTGTCTGTCTTTATATGTGTGTGTGGGTGTGTCTTTATGTGTGTGTTTATGTGCATGTCTGTGTGTGTGTGTTGGGGGTGTATGTCTGAGGTTACGTGCTATCAGCAAATATGGATGCGCGTGTGTAAACATTTGTGGTGAGGGTGTGGGGTAGGGTGGAGGGTAGTTTTATGTTGGTGGTGATTGACCTGGTAGTGGGGGGGGTTATGGTGGTAGTGGTGGTGGAGATGGTGGTTTTATGTTGGTGGTGATCGAGGTGATAGTGGAGGTATTGGTGGTGGTAGTGGGGGGTAGATGGGAGGTAGAGGTGTGGGGAATGCGGTAATAGTAGTGTGGTTATGGGGGAGGGGAGTGATGAAAGTGGTGGTGGTGGTGGGTGGTGGTGGTGGGTGGTGGTGGTGGTGGTGGCGGTAGTGATGAAGGTAATGGTGGTGGTCGTTGTGGTGGTGGTGGTGGTGGCGGTGGTGGTGGTGGTAGT
>OZ024745.1:23436428-23458928 GCA_964016885.1 Eledone cirrhosa | reverse complement strand
TGTAATAGCAACATATAAGTGCGGAAAACGGAGACATTGAACATTTATAACGTATAGCAAAAGCAACATCAGATGCGTACGTGGTATTTTCAAAAAGACAAAAATAGCACACGGATACAGCAAAATAAGCACTTATACAAAAAAAAAAAAAACAGTGATTACTTGTTGGCGGATGGGGTGCCTACAAAACTTCCTTATAGACTATATTTTGGGTTTTCTCGCGAGTTGCAAAAGCAAATAGGTTATGTCAGCTCCCCACTCGAGAGCAGCCAACATATAGTTGACCATGGGAGAGGCACGGTTCTTCTAAATTAAGCCCTACGACCGTCAGCGTCTGACCCTGTGGTTTGTTAATCGACATGGCGAAACTGAGCCGGAGAGGCAATTGCAGCCTTCTGAATGTGAAAGGAATGTCTTTACCAGATGGAATGAGAGGTATCCTTGGTATGAAGACAGTATTCCCCTTACCACATCCTGTAAGTATTGTTGCCTCAATAACATGAGGCATAGCCTTTTGGACGACCAGACGCGTGCCGTTGGAAAGCCTTCGGGGTTTCAAATTCCTGAGAAGCATGACAGGGGCACCTTTCTTAAGTCACAGTAAGTGTGGTGACAATCCGGGAGGGTCTAGAGAGTTAAGAAATTCTGTGGAGTAATTAACAACTTCGTCCGGATCAGCCATAGAGTGAAGGGACTTGTAGACGCGCAGGTTTCCAGGCAAGCACAGCATGAGCTGTTCACTGATGTTTCCAACTATGTGGTTTTTCGAAGCCAATATTGCGCGTCATCCTCCTCCACTCTTGCAGCTGCCGCCTGCACAGCATTCTGTGAGAGCCAGATCGCAGTCGCATTTACATCTCCGGTGAGACGCCTTCGCTTAGACTTACTTGCATCATTAGATAATCGACCAATGAAAGTTCTTTTCTTGGGGGGTATTGCTTTTAGAAAATTAACCAGGAAGAACGATAAATAGTGGAGAAATAACGTTTAAGTAAGCAAATCTAAACACGGATATAAATTGTGAAAAAATGTGATAAATCTATGTGGGCTGAGAAAGTGGGTATGTTTTGCAAGATTTTGTGTACCAGTCAAATTTCAGATTTTAAGTTAGAGGCAACGCAGCGTACGGACTACCTGTGATAAAGGTAATTAAATAGTGTGGCTACAGTCGTGGGTATATAAGTGTCAGTATGTCAGTTCGAACAGTGGGTAACCAATACGTCTCGCTTCGTGAAAACCAAACACCAACTCAAGCAGTTATGACATTTTGTTGCATTGATGATATCAACTTCAACATTCATCAAGTCGGTATACTGCCCCCCAAGGGGTCCGCTACCTGAATTTCTACGCAAGTGCATGCCTGCAAATTTATTTGTAGGCCATAAGCAAACAAAAGATTAATTTTGGTGAAGATGGGAGGCAAACTGTAGGAATGATGGGGCCTTTATGCAGTAGTACTGCTGACTCCAAGAAAGAGGTTTAAGGGGGTTATCTGTTCCTGGGGGGCCACACAATCGATGTACGGAAAAATAAAATAGCCTACAACGCGTAATAGGACTTCAGAAACCTATGTATGAAATTTGTTGCAAATCGGTTGTAAAATGTAAAAATGCAGGCGGTTACACAGACAGACATCTTTTGTTTTATATAGAGATTAGCCGAATTAACACTGATACTTGTAAGTAGTGTCAAATATATTGTGTAAAGGGAAATATGACAGGGACTTCTAAGTTTGTTACTTCATCTGACTGTATTGGATGACTGAAACTTGCTTCTTTATTAGTCTCGTTTCTAACGTAAAGTGTGATTTTCATACTTACAAGATGAGGGAGACGTCTTCTCTCTCTCTCTCTCTCTCTCTCTCTCTCTCTCTCTCTCTCTCTCTCTTTATGTACATATCTCTCGCTTGGTTCTCACCCTCTCTCTATATATATCGAGGGGGTGACGTCAGAACTTTCTATCTATCTACCTCTTTCTGTCACCTCGAAAACACACAGTGTTCCCTTTTCTCTCTCTATGTATATTTCTCTCTCACTTGGCGCTCCCCCTCTCTATATAAAGCCAGCGTGACATACGGATGGGCGAAGGACAGACAGGTAACACTCTTATTATGATATATATTAATTAAAGGTGAGTATGTGTCATCTCATCTCAGATTCTGATTTTGTTTGAATAACAAGTCTGATGAGCTGATTGAGGCTGTAGTCAGGTCTATAACAAAAATATGGATCCTGAGCCGGCCATCAATGAAACGTTCGTAACTGAGTTTAATCAATAAAAACATCAGTATGAAAGGTTCTTTTGTTCTTCTTAATGTATATATTCTTCTAGAGTTGATGGATAATATTGGTAACTTCCACAGTAAACCACAAATCTACTGAATCATCTAACCCCCCCCCCCCTCTCTTTCTCTCTCTTTCTCTGTATATATATATATATATATATATATATATCTTATTTCTCATTCTTTCTTCTGATGAAGGACTATCGTCCGAAACGTAAATACCCTCTTCCTGCTATATCAAGCGTTAACCTAATATAAACCTTCCATATACTGTACCATATACTGTTGTTGTTTCTGTTTACCTTTTACATATATATATATACCCCACCCCCCCACCCCCCACCCCACACACACACTCTCAAGAGCGTGAAACTAATAAACCTTTGTTCGTACTGCCTCTCTGTTTTGTTCCCGTTCCATTTTTCACTATATATATATATATATATATATATATATATATATATATATATACAGAGAGAGAGAGAGAGAGAGAGAGAGAGAGAGAGAGAGAGAGAGAGAGAGAGAGAGAGAGAGAGATACAAAAGCAGGTACATGCTGCAGATACATACATATACACATACATATTGACATACACCTACATATATATATTCATCATATTGCTGCTAAATGCATACGCAAAATAACAATAAAAATATCCTGTATACACATCCATACATATACACAAATAAATATAAATATTCACTTTTGAATACGTAAACACACTCACACACAGATGCACGCACACACATAAACACACACAATCACTCTTACCCATATATATATATATATATATATATATATATATATATATATATACATTCATACACTCACACACACTTACACACACTCACAAACACAAACATAAACACACACATTCACTATATGTATATTCATGCACTCACACACACTCACACACGTACACACACATAAACACACACATGCAAACAAATGAAAAAAAAAAGCATACAGAGTGTCATACACACACACACACACACACACACGTACACACACATAAACACACACATCCAAACATATGAACAAAAGCACACACAGTGCCATACACACACACACACACACACACACACAAAGACTTTTTTTATATATTGTTTTACATTATTTTTTGCTGTTGTTGTTGTTGATTAATTAGTTGAAGCGAATAATTTGAATCGATTAATCAATCTCTCCTCCCCCTCCTCCCCCACCAGACATCCCCCACACACCACCACACTCTGGCTTTCACTTACTCCACCCCCTCCTTCGTCCTCATACACACATACACATAATACACACATACACACTTACATACACACATATACACACACATACAGAGACACATATATAAACAGACACATACACGTACACCCACACGCACACACACATACACATGTGTATGTGTGTGTGTGAGTGTACGTGTATGTGTGCGTATGGGAGTGTATGTGTATGTGTGAGTGTATGTGTGTGTGTGAGTGTACGTGTATGTGTGTGTGTGTGGGAGTGCATCTGCGTGTGGGAGTGTATGTGTGAATGTATGTGAGTATGTCCGTGTGGAAGTGCATGTGTATGTGTGTCTATGATTATATGTGCGTGTGTGGCTGTACGTGCGTGCCTGTGTATATGTGTGTGTGGTTGTAAACATACTGTTGTCGTACCCCCTCCGTCGTTATCGACGACGAGTGTCCCAGTTGTTTCAATCAATACAACTGACTGCTGGTTGAACATCTCACAGACACGTGCACCCTGAACTTAATTCTAAGGGAGATTCAGGGTAAAACATTGTGTGACAGGACTATCCTCTCAAATTACGGATACATCTCATTTTCGCCAGCGGAGTGGACTGGAGCAAAGTGAAATAAAGAATCTTGCTCAAGAATAAAACGTTCCGCATTCTCGGAAACGGAACTCGTGGCCTTACAAACGTAAGCTAACCGTTACGTCACACACACACACACACACACACACACATACACACACGTGTGTGTGTGTATGTGTATACTTACACTTATGTAAGTATGCACACGTTACATTTACGTATCAGCTGTGCTAGCACGAGAAATAAAATCCGAATTTTATATATATATATCACCTTGACCACCTTGACCGACCAGTCTGTCGGGCGCCAATCGGCGCCGCTGGTCACAGCACGTCGTTCTGTTTTAGCCATGAGATAACGCCATCCCACTGGCTGGGCGGGCAGGCCGGTACTCATTTCTACAGCTGAGTAAACTGGAGCAACGTGAAATAAAGTGTCTTGCTCAAGGAAACAACACATCACCCGGTCCGAGAATTGAACTCACAACCTTTCAATTGCAAGCCCAATGCTTTAACCACTATATATATATATGCATATATGTAAAAGGTAAACAGAAATAACAACACAATCGATACAGTATATGGAAGGAAGGAATATATTAGGTTAATGCTTGAAATAGCAGGAAGATGGTCTTAACGTTTCGGACGCTAGTCCTTCATCAGAAGAAAGAATGAGGAATAAGATAGATTGAAGGGACGGGTGGGGTACAATTGTAAAAAAATGTCTTTAGATAAAAATTACTGGTTCTCAGTCACTATTGACTTTTAATCGATTGACAATTTCCCAGACCCCATTCGTGTAGCATCTGTCACGGAAATGCCTTTATTCCATTTTGTCCGTGGGGTGTAGCAGAAACACCGCTCTGAGATAGGTAAAGAGTCTGTTACCCTCCACCCTCCCCCTTCCTTTGTCTAGTAGTCCTTGTTCTTTATGGCATTTATAGTCCTTTCCAATAATACTTTCTTTTTCTGTATGTTTAACTAAATAAAAGAAAACTTAATTTACATTTTTTTCGATATCGATTAGCTCAGGGTTCGATCATAATGATTGAGGGCACACAATGCATCGACATCTCATCAGATACAAGGGTCGACTGAATAGTTCATAGGCTGAGGAGTGATAACTACATTATTTCTTTCCAGGGACTATGTTGAGAAATCAACCCCATTTGGTCATGAGAGTATCTTGGTCAGCCTATGAACTTTTCAGCCGATGAACTTTTCAGCCTATGAACTTTTCAGCCGATGAACTTTTCAGCCTATGAACTTTTCAGCCGACCCTCGTATGCGATATATATATATATATATACACAGACATACGAAAGGACTCAGCAGGTTCCGTCCACCAAATTTCCTTCACATGGCATTGGTCAACGGGAGGTTATAGTGGAAAACATTGTGCCGAGTTGTCACTGATTGGGGTTGAATCCAGAACCAACTGGTTGCGGAACTAACACCTTAACCATTCAGCCATATATGTGAGCCCTTTCTCTCTCCCATTTTCTCCCCCTCTCTCTATGTATATACATATATATATATATATATATATATATATATATATATATATATATATATATATAGGACCCAGACGGCAGAGCTCAAGCCGTTTCGACAGCTATTTCTAGTCCAGAAATAACCGTCGAAACGGCTTGAGCTCTGCCGTCGGGGTCCTGAACCTTTTCCTATTACCCACTCTACTACCCTCAGTATTGAGTACTCTGGTGCGTTATGGTCCACCTGGTTTCTTACCACACTTCCTACGTTAGATATATAAGGTAAATATCTATATAATTATCCCTCAACATGTTTGTTTGATCTGATATATTCGCTACCCCACACATACTCTCTCTCTCACTCTTACTCTCTCTCTCTCTCTCTCTCTCTCACTCTTACTCTCTCATTCTTACTCACCTTCTCTCTATCTCACTCTCTTTCTCTTACTCTCGCTTTCTTTTTCATTTTCACTATTTCTTCCTTTCTCGCTTTCACTCTCTTCAGTTTTCCATTTGTCGGTCCGTTACACACCTTCACACACACCCTCACACACACACACTCACACATACCCCAATCCTCCCCCTCCAACACCTACACACACCCTCACAGCCCACCCTCACACATACACCCCCCCACACACACACACCTACCCCACCCGCCCCCACCCACACACACACCCTCACACACCCACCCTCACACACACAGACCCTCACACACCCACCCTCACACACACACACCCTCACACACCCACCTTCACACACACGCACCCTCACACACACACTCCCTCACCCACACACCCTCATACACACACACACACACACAACCTCACACACACACCCTCACCCACACACCCAACACACACACCCTCACACACACACCCTCACACACCCACCCTCACACCCACACCCACACACCCTCACACACCCACACACCCACACGCACCTTCACACACACCCACACACACACACCTTCACACACACACACCCTCACACACACACACACGCATATATATATATATATATATTTGCGTCTGGCTTAGTGGTTAGAACACTGGGCTTGCAATCGAAAGGTTGTGAGTTCAATTCTCGGACCGGGTGATGTGTTGTTTCCTTGAGCAAGGCACTTTATTTCACGTTACTCCAGTTTACTCAGCTGTAGAAATGAGATGATAGGACCGGGGTCCTATCATTAAATAACCCAACACACCCCCAACGAGATATACCTTGGAGGAGGCCAGCTAAACCTGCATAGCTGTGAGCTGTCACACACACACATACACACACATAGCTGTGAGCTGTCACACACACACACACACATAGGTGTGAGCTGTCATACACACACACATATATATATTTACACGCACACAGACATACATACACTCAGAGGCAAACACATACATAGACTTCATACACATACACGCACACACACAGACACACACGCACACACACGCATATATGTGTTTGCCTGTGAGTGTATGTATGTCTGTGCTGTAAATATATATATATACATATATATATATATACATATTGACACGCACAGACATACATACACTCACAGGCAAACACATACATAGACTTACACACACCTGCACACGCACCTATATACACTGATATACAAACATACGCTTACATACACACACGTACTCGCTACACACACATACTTCCACACACACACACACACACATATATATATTTTTTTTTCTATGGCCCTCCTCCCCCTACAACCCAGAGAAAACACAGACAAATTGACAAGATTCTCCTGTTAAAACAATACAAACAACAACAACAACAACAACAACAAACAAACAAACAAAACAACACAAAAGAAGACAAAGAGAAAAATAGAGAAAGAGAATAAAAGATGAGGAAGGGCGTAAAATGTGTTTAATAAGAGATGTCTGTCATATGTCACGGTAGAGTGACATATGACACAGGTGAGTGGTAGTGAGAGGTGAGGAAGAGAAGGGGGTGAGGAGGCGGGAGAGGAGGGGGGGATAAAGGGGAGACGGATGAAGAGGGGGGATAAAGTGAAGGCGGGGGAAGAGGAGGAGAGAAAGGGGAGATAGGGAAGAGGAGGAGGAGGAGGAGGATAGAAAGGGGAGACGGAGGAAGAGGAGGAGGAGGAGAGGAGAATATAAAGGGGAGACGGAGGAAGAGGGGGAGAAGGGGGTGAAGGAGGAGGAGAGGGGGGGGGGGTAACAGAGGGGGAGAGGAGGAAGCGGAGGAGGGAGAGAAGGTGGTGGCGAGGAATAGAAGGGGGGGAGTCTGGGAGAGGGAGAGAAGAAAAGGTGGGAAATGGGAGGAAGGGGAGGTGGGGAAGGAGGGGGGAAAGGGGATGGATAAAAAGAGGGCGCGGCGGTGGGAGAGGGGGAAGAGGAGGAGGGATAGAAGGAGGTGGAAAAAGGGGTGGAGGTGGGAGAGGGGGAAGGCAAAATTGACCTCGGCGGGACTCGAACTGAGAAAGTCGTAATCGCTGCAAAGTATTTTGTCTGATGCTCCACCGATCCTGTTGTAATTGCTGCAAAGTATTTTGTCTGATGCTCCACCGATCCTGTTGTAATTGCTGCAAAGTATTTTGTCTGATGCTCCACCGATCCTGTTGTAATTGCTGCAAAGTATTTTGTCTGATGCTCCACCGATCCTGTTGTAATTGCTGCAAAGTATTTTGTCTGATGCTCCACCGATCCTGTTGTAATTGCTGCAAAGTATTTTGTCTGATGCTCCACCGATCCTGTTGTAATTGCTGCAAAGTATTTTGTCTGATGCTCCACCGATCCTGTTGTAATTGCTGCAAAGTATTTTGTCTGATGCTCCACCGATCCTGTTGTAATTGCTGCAAAGTATTTTGTCTGATGCTCCACCGATCCTGTTGTAATTGCTGCAACGTATTTTGTCTGATGCTCCACCGATCCTGTTGTAATTGCTGCAAAGTATTTTGTCTGATGCTCTACCGATCCTGTTGTAATTGCTGCAACGTATTTTGTCTGATGCTCCACCGATCCTGTTGTAATTGCTGCAAAGTATTTTGTCTGATGCTCCACCGATCCTGTTGTAATTGCTGCAACGTATTTTGTCTGATGCTCTACCGATCCTGTTGTAATTGCTGCAACGTATTTTGTCTGATGCTCCACCGATCCTGTTGTAATTGCTGCAAAGTATTTTGTCTGATGCTCTACCGATCCTGTTGTAATTGCTGCAACGTATTTTGTCTGATGCTCCACCGATCCTGTTGTAATTGCTGCAAAGTATTTTGTCTGATGCTCCACCGATCCTGTTGTAATTGCTGCAACGTATTTTGTCTGATGCTCTACCGATCCTGTTGTAATTGCTGCAAAGTATTTTGTCTGATGCTCCACCGATCCTGTTGTAATTGCTGCAAAGTATTTTGTCTGATGCTCCACCGATCCTGTTGTAATCGCTGCAAACTATTTTGTCTGATGCTCCACCGATCCTGTTGTAATCGCTGCAAACTATTTTGTCTGATGCTCCACCGATCCTGTTGTAATCGCTGCAAACTATTTTGTCTGATGCTCCACCGATCCTGTTGTAATTGCTGCAAAGTATTTTGTCTGATGCTCCACCGATCCTGTTGTAATTGCTGCAAAGTATTTTGTCTGATGCTCCACCGATCCTGTTGTAATTGCTGCAAACTATTTTGTCTGATGCTCCACCGATCCTGTTGTAATTGCTGCAAAGTATTTTGTCTGATGCTCCGCCGATCCTGTTGTAATTGCTGCAAAGTATTTTGTCTGATGCTCCACCGATCCTGTTGTAATTGCTGCAACGTATTTTGTCTGATGCTCCACCGATCCTGTTGTAATTGCTGCAAAGTATTTTGTCTGATGCTCCACCGATCCTGTTGTAATTGCTGCAAAGTATTTTGTCTGATGCTCCACCGATCCTGTTGTAATTGCTGCAACGTATTTTGTCTGATGCTCCACCGATCCTGTTGTAATTGCTGCAAAGTATTTTGTCTGATGCTCCACCGATCCTGTTGTAATCGCTGCAAACTATTTTGTCTGATGCTCCACCGATCCTGTTGTAATTGCTGCAAAGTATTTTGTCTGATGCTCCACCGATCCTGTTGTAATTGCTGCAAAGTATTTTGTCTGATGCTCCACCGATCCTGTTGTAATTGCTGCAAACTATTTTGTCTGATGCTCCACCGATCCTGTTGTAATTGCTGCAACGTATTTTGTCTGATGCTCCACCGATCCTGTTGTAATTGCTGCAAAGTATTTTGTCTGATGCTCCACCGATCCTGTTGTAATCGCTGCAAACTATTTTGTCTGATGCTCCACCGATCCTGTTGTAATTGCTGCAACGTATTTTGTCTGATGCTCCACCGATCCTGTTGTAATTGCTGCAAAGTATTTTGTCTGATGCTCCACCGATCCTGTTGTAATCGCTGCAAACTATTTTGTCTGATGCTCCACCGATCCTGTTGTAATTGCTGCAAAGTATTTTGTCTGATGCTCCACCGATCCTGTTGTAATTGCTGCAACGTATTTTGTCTGATGCTCCACCGATCCTGTTGTAATCGCTGCAACGTATTTTGTCTGATGCTCCACCGATCCTGTTGTAATTGCTGCAACGTATTTTGTCTGATGCTCCACCGATCCTGTTGTAATTGCTGCAAAGTATTTTGTCTGATGCTCCACCGATCCTGTTGTAATTGCTGCAAAGTATTTTGTCTGATGCTCCACCGATCCTGTCGTAATTGCTGCAACGTATTTTGTCTGATGCTCCACCGATCCTGTTGTAATTGCTGCAACGTATTTTGTCTGATGCTCCACCGATCCTGTTGTAATTGCTGCAAAGTATTTTGTCTGATGCTCCACCGATCCTGTTGTAATTGCTGCAAAGTATTTTGTCTGATGCTCCACCGATCCTGTCGTAATTGCTGCAACGTATTTTGTCTGATGCTCCACCGATCCTGTCGTAATTGCTGCAAAGTATTTTGTCTGATGCTCCACCGATCCTGTCGTAATTGCTGCAACGTATTTTGTCTGATGCTCCACCGATCCTGTCGTAATTGCTGCAAAGTATTTTGTCTGATGCTCCACCGATCCTGTCGTAATTGCTGCAACGTATTTTGTCTGATGCTCCACCGATCCTGTCGTAATTGCTGCAAAGTATTTTGTCTGATGCTCCACCGATCCTGTCGTAATTGCTGCAACGTATTTTGTCTGATGCTCCACCGATCCTGTCGTAATTGCTGCAAAGTATTTTGTCTGATGCTCCACCGATCCTGTCGTAATTGCTGCAACGTATTTTGTCTGATGCTCCACCGATCCTGTCGTAATTGCTGCAAAGTATTTTGTCTGATGCTCCACCGATCCTGTCGTAATTGCTGCAACGTATTTTGTCTGATGCTCCACCGATCCTGTCGTAATTGCTGCAAAGTATTTTGTCTGATGCTCCACCGATCCTGTTGTAATTGCTGCAAAGTATTTTGTCTGATGCTCCACCGATCCTGTCGTAATTGCTGCAACGTATTTTGTCTGATGCTCCACCGATCCTGTCGTAATTGCTGCAAAGTATTTTGTCTGATGCTCCACCGATCCTGTCGTAATTGCTGCAAAGTATTTTGTCTGATGCTCCACCGATCCTGTTGTAATTGCTGCAAAGTATTTTGTCTGATGCTCCACCGATCCTGTCGTAATTGCTGCAAAGTATTTTGTCTGATGCTCCACCGATCCTGTTGTAATTGCTGCAACGTATTTTCTCTGATGCTCCACCGATCCTGTTGTAATCGCTGCAAAGTATTTTGTCTGATGCTCCACCGATCCTGTTGTAATTGCTGCAACGTATTTTGTCTGATGCTCTACCGATCCTGTTGTAATTGCTGCAAAGTATTTTGTCTGATGCTCCACCGATCCTGTTGTAATCGCTGCAACGTATTTTCTCTGATGCTCCACCGATCCTGTTGTAATTGCTGCAACGTATTTTCTCTGATGCTCCACCGATCCTGTTGTAATCGCTGCAAAGTATTTTGTCTGATGCTCCACCGATCCTGTTGTAATCGCTGCAACGTATTTTGTCTGATGCTCCACCGATCCTGTTGTAATCGCTGCAACGTATTTTGTCTGATGCTCCACCGATCCTGTTGTAATCGCTGCAAAGTATTTTGTCTGATGCTCCACCGATCCTGTTGTAATCGCTGCAAAGTATTTTGTCTGATGCTCCACCGATCCTGTTGTAATCGCTGCAACGTATTTTGTCTGATGCTCCACCGATCCTGTTGTAATTGCTGCAAAGTATTTTGTCTGATGCTCCACCGATCCTGTTGTAATCGCTGCAAAGTATTTTGTCTGATGCTCCACCGATCCTGTTGTAATTGCTGCAACGTATTTTGTCTGATGCTCCACCGATCCTGTTGTAATCGCTGCAAAGTATTTTGTCTGATGCTCCACCGATCCTGTTGTAATTGCTGCAACGTATTTTGTCTGATGCTCCACCGATCCTGTTGTAATTGCTGCAACGTATTTTCTCTGATGCTCCACCGATCCTGTTGTAATCGCTGCAAAGTATTTTGTCTGATGCTCCACCGATCCTGTTGTAATTGCTGCAACGTATTTTGTCTGATGCTCCACCGATCCTGTTGTAATTGCTGCAACGTATTTTGTCTGATGCTCCACCGATCCTGTTGTAATTGCTGCAACGTATTTTGTCTGATGCTCCACCGATCCTGTTGTAATTGCTGCAAAGTATTTTGTCTGATGCTCCACCGATCCTGTTGTAATTGCTGCAAACTATTTTGTCTGATGCTCCACCGATCCTGTTGTAATTGCTGCAACGTATTTTGTCTGATGCTCCACCGATCCTGTTGTAATTGCTGCAACGTATTTTGTCTGATGCTCCACCGATCCTGTTGTAATTGCTGCAAAGTATTTTGTCTGATGCTCCACCGATCCTGTTGTAATTGCTGCAACGTATTTTCTCTGATGCTCCACCGATCCTGTTGTAATCGCTGCAAAGTATTTTCTCTGATGCTCCACCGATCCTGTTGTAATCGCTGCAACGTATTTTGTCTGATGCTCCACCGATCCTGTTGTAATTGCTGCAACGTATTTTGTCTGATGCTCCACCGATCCTGTTGTAATCGCTGCAACGTATTTTGTCTGATGCTCCACCGATCCTGTTGTAATTGCTGCAACGTATTTTGTCTGATGCTCCACCGATCCTGTTGTAATCGCTGCAAACTATTTTGTCTGATGCTCCACCGATCCTGTTGTAATCGCTGCAAAGTATTTTGTCTGATGCTCCACCGATCCTGTTGTAATCGCTGCAAAGTATTTTGTCTGATGCTCCACCGATCCTGTTGTAATTGCTGCAAAGTATTTTGTCTGATGCTCCACCGATCCTGTTGTAATTGCTGCAAAGTATTTTGTCTGATGCTCCACCGATCCTGTTGTAATTGCTGCAAAGTATTTTGTCTGATGCTCCACCGATCCTGTCGTAATTGCTGCAAAGTATTTTGTCTGATGCTCCACCGATCCTGTTGTAATTGCTGCAAAGTATTTTGTCTGATGCTCCACCGATCCTGTTGTAATTGCTGCAACGTATTTTGTCTGATGCTCCACCGATCCTGTTGTAATTGCTGCAACGTATTTTGTCTGATGCTCCACCGATCCTGTTGTAATCGCTGCAACGTATTTTCTCTGATGCTCCACCGATCCTGTTGTAATTGCTGCAACGTATTTTGTCTGATGCTCCACCGATCCTGTTGTAATCGCTGCAACGTATTTTGTCTGATGCTCCACCGATCCTGTTGTAATTGCTGCAAAGTATTTTGTCTGATGCTCCACCGATCCTGTTGTAATTGCTGCAAAGTATTTTGTCTGATGCTCCACCGATCCTGTTGTAATTGCTGCAACGTATTTTGTCTGATGCTCCACCGATCCTGTTGTAATTGCTGCAAAGTATTTTGTCTGATGCTCCACCGATCCTGTTGTAATTGCTGCAAAGTATTTTGTCTGATGCTCCACCGATCCTGTTGTAATTGCTGCAACGTATTTTGTCTGATGCTCCACCGATCCTGTTGTAATTGCTGCAAAGTATTTTGTCTGATGCTCCACCGATCCTGTTGTAATTGCTGCAAAGTATTTTGTCTGATGCTCCACCGATCCTGTTGTAATCGCTGCAACGTATTTTGTCTGATGCTCCACCGATCCTGTTGTAATTGCTGCAAAGTGTTTTGTCTGATGCTCCACCGATCCTGTTGTAATTGCTGCAACGTATTTTGTCTGATGCTCCACCGATCCTGTTGTAATTGCTGCAAAGTATTTTGTCTGATGCTCTACCGATCCTGTTGTAATTGCTGCAACGTATTTTGTCTGATGCTCCACCGATCCTGTTGTAATTGCTGCAAAGTATTTTGTCTGATGCTCCACCGATCCTGTTGTAATCGCTGCAAAGTATTTTGTCTGATGCTCTACCGATCCTGTTGTAATTGCTGCAAAGTGTTTTGTCTGATGCTCCACCGATCCTGTTGTAATTGCTGCAAAGTATTTTGTCTGATGCTCCACCGATCCTGTTGTAATTGCTGCAACGTATTTTGTCTGATGCTCCACCGATCCTGTTGTAATTGCTGCAACGTATTTTGTCTGATGCTCCACCGATCCTGTTGTAATTGCTGCAAAGTATTTTGTCTGATGCTCCACCGATCCTGTTGTAATTGCTGCAAAGTATTTTGTCTGATGCTCCACCGATCCTGTTGTAATTGCTGCAAAGTATTTTGTCTGATGCTCCACCGATCCTGTTGTAATTGCTGCAAAGTATTTTGTCTGATGCTCCACCGATCCTGTTGTAATTGCTGCAACGTATTTTGTCTGATGCTCCACCGATCCTGTTGTAATTGCTGCAACGTATTTTGTCTGATGCTCCACCGATCCTGTTGTAATCGCTGCAACGTATTTTGTCTGATGCTCCACCGATCCTGTTGTAATCGCTGCAACGTATTTTGTCTGATGCTCCACCGATCCTGTCGTAATTGCTGCAAAGTATTTTGTCTGATGCTCCACCGATCCTGTTGTAATTGCTGCAACGTATTTTCTCTGATGCTCCACCGATCCTGTTGTAATCGCTGCAAAGTATTTTGTCTGATGCTCCACCGATCCTGTTGTAATTGCTGCAACGTATTTTGTCTGATGCTCCACCGATCCTGTTGTAATTGCTGCAACGTATTTTGTCTGATGCTCCACCGATCCTGTTGTAATCGCTGCAACGTATTTTGTCTGATGCTCCACCGATCCTGTTGTAATCGCTGCAAAGTATTTTGTCTGATGCTCCACCGATCCTGTTGTAATCGCTGCAAAGTATTTTGTCTGATGCTCCACCGATCCTGTTGTAATTGCTGCAAAGTATTTTGTCTGATGCTCCACCGATCCTGTTGTAATCGCTGCAAAGTATTTTGTCTGATGCTCCACCGATCCTGTTGTAATTGCTGCAACGTATTTTGTCTGATGCTCCACCGATCCTGTTGTAATCGCTGCAAACTATTTTGTCTGATGCTCCACCGATCCTGTTGTAATCGCTGCAAAGTATTTTGTCTGATGCTCCACCGATCCTGTTGTAATCGCTGCAAAGTATTTTGTCTGATGCTCCACCGATCCTGTTGTAATTGCTGCAAAGTATTTTGTCTGATGCTCCACCGATCCTGTTGTAATTGCTGCAAAGTATTTTGTCTGATGCTCCACCGATCCTGTTGTAATTGCTGCAAAGTATTTTGTCTGATGCTCCACCGATCCTGTCGTAATTGCTGCAAAGTATTTTGTCTGATGCTCCACCGATCCTGTTGTAATTGCTGCAAAGTATTTTGTCTGATGCTCCACCGATCCTGTTGTAATTGCTGCAACGTATTTTGTCTGATGCTCCACCGATCCTGTTGTAATTGCTGCAACGTATTTTGTCTGATGCTCCACCGATCCTGTTGTAATCGCTGCAACGTATTTTCTCTGATGCTCCACCGATCCTGTTGTAATTGCTGCAACGTATTTTGTCTGATGCTCCACCGATCCTGTTGTAATCGCTGCAACGTATTTTGTCTGATGCTCCACCGATCCTGTTGTAATTGCTGCAAAGTATTTTGTCTGATGCTCCACCGATCCTGTTGTAATTGCTGCAAAGTATTTTGTCTGATGCTCCACCGATCCTGTTGTAATTGCTGCAACGTATTTTGTCTGATGCTCCACCGATCCTGTTGTAATTGCTGCAAAGTATTTTGTCTGATGCTCCACCGATCCTGTTGTAATTGCTGCAAAGTATTTTGTCTGATGCTCCACCGATCCTGTTGTAATTGCTGCAACGTATTTTGTCTGATGCTCCACCGATCCTGTTGTAATTGCTGCAAAGTATTTTGTCTGATGCTCCACCGATCCTGTTGTAATTGCTGCAAAGTATTTTGTCTGATGCTCCACCGATCCTGTTGTAATCGCTGCAACGTATTTTGTCTGATGCTCCACCGATCCTGTTGTAATTGCTGCAAAGTGTTTTGTCTGATGCTCCACCGATCCTGTTGTAATTGCTGCAACGTATTTTGTCTGATGCTCCACCGATCCTGTTGTAATTGCTGCAAAGTATTTTGTCTGATGCTCTACCGATCCTGTTGTAATTGCTGCAACGTATTTTGTCTGATGCTCCACCGATCCTGTTGTAATTGCTGCAAAGTATTTTGTCTGATGCTCCACCGATCCTGTTGTAATCGCTGCAAAGTATTTTGTCTGATGCTCTACCGATCCCTGTTGTAATTGCTGCAAAGTGTTTTGTCTGATGCTCCACCGATCCTGTTGTAATTGCTGCAAAGTATTTTGTCTGATGCTCCACCGATCCTGTTGTAATCGCTGCAAAGTGTTTTGTCTGATGCTCCACCGATCCTGTTGTAATTGCTGCAAAGTATTTTGTCTGATGCTCCACCGATCCTGTTGTAATTGCTGCAAAGTATTTTGTCTGATGCTCCACCGATCCTGTTGTAATTGCTGCAAAGTGTTTTGTCTGATGCTCCACGATCCTGTTGTAATTGCTGCAAAGTGTTTTTGTCTGATGCTCCACCGATCCTGTTGTAATTGCTGCAAAGTATTTTGTCTGATGCTCCACCGATCCTGTTGTAATTGCTGCAAAGTATTTTGTCTGATGCTCCACCGATCCTGTTGTAATTGCTGCAAAGTATTTTGTCTGATGCTCTACCGATCCTGTTGTAATTGCTGCAAAGTATTTTGTCTGATGCTCCACCGATCCTGTTGTAATTGCTGCAACGTATTTTGTCTGATGCTCCACCGATCCTGTTGTAATTGCTGCAAAGTATTTTGTCTGATGCTCTACCGATCCTGTTGTAATTGCTGCAAAGTATTTTGTCTGATGCTCTACCGATCCTGTTGTAATTGCTGCAACGTATTTTGTCTGATGCTCCACCGATCCTGTTGTAATTGCTGCAACGTATTTTGTCTGATGCTCCACCGATCCTGTTGTAATTGCTGCAAAGTATTTTGTCTGATGCTCTACCGATCCTGTTGTAATTGCTGCAAAGTATTTTGTCTGATGCTCCACCGATCCTGTTGTAATTGCTGCAAAGTATTTTGTCTGATGCTCCACCGATCCTGTTGTAATTGCTGCAAAGTATTTTGTCTGATGCTCCACCGATCCTGTTGTAATTGCTGCAAAGTATTTTGTCTGATGCTCCACCGATCCTGTTGTAATTGCTGCAAAGTATTTTGTCTGATGCTCCACCGATCCTGTTGTAATTGCTGCAAAGTATTTTGTCTGATGCTCTACCGATCCTGTTGTAATTGCTGCAAAGTATTTTGTCTGATGCTCCACCGATCCTGTTGTAATTGCTGCAAAGTATTTTGTCTGATGCTCTACCGATCCTGTTGTAATTGCTGCAACGTATTTTGTCTGATGCTCCACCGATCCTGTTGTAATTGCTGCAACGTATTTTGTCTGATGCTCCACCGATCCTGTTGTAATTGCTGCAAAGTATTTTGTCTGATGCTCTACCGATCCTGTTGTAATTGCTGCAAAGTATTTTGTCTGATGCTCCACCGATCCTGTTGTAATCGCTGCAACGTATTTTGTCTGATGCTCCACCGATCCTGTTGTAATTGCTGCAAAGTATTTTGTCTGATGCTCCACCGATCCTGTTGTAATTGCTGCAAAGTATTTTGTCTGATGCTCTACCGATCCTGTTGTAATTGCTGCAAAGTATTTTGTCTGATGCTCTACCGATCCTGTTGTAATTGCTGCAAAGTATTTTGTCTGATGCTCCACCGATCCTGTTGTAATTGCTGCAACGTATTTTGTCTGATGCTCCACCGATCCTGTTGTAATTGCTGCAACGTATTTTGTCTGATGCTCCACCGATCCTGTTGTAATTGCTGCAAAGTATTTTGTCTGATGCTCTACCGATCCTGTTGTAATTGCTGCAACGTATTTTGTCTGATGCTCCACCGATCTGTTGTAATTGCTGCAAAGTATTTTGTCTGATGCTCCACCGATCCTGTTGTAATTGCTGCAACGTATTTTGTCTGATGCTCCACCGATCCTGTTGTAATTGCTGCAACGTATTTTGTCTGATGCTCTACGATCCTGTTGTAATTGCTGCAACGTATTTTGTCTGATGCTCCACCGATCCTGTTGTAATTGCTGCAAAGTATTTTGTCTGATGCTCCACCGATCCTGTTGTAATTGCTGCAAACGTATTTTGTCTGATGCTCTACCGATCCTGTTGTAATTGCTGCAAAGTATTTTGTCTGATGCTCCACCGATCCTGTTGTAATTGCTGCAACGTATTTTGTCTGATGCTCCACCGATCCTGTTGTAATTGCTGCAAAGTATTTTGTCTGATGCTCCACCGATCCTGTTGTAATTGCTGCAAAGTATTTTGTCTGATGCTCCACCGATCCTGTTGTAATTGCTGCAAAGTATTTTGTCTGATGCTCTACCGATCCTGTTGTAATTGCTGCAACGTATTTTGTCTGATGCTCCACCGATCCTGTTGTAATTGCTGCAAAGTATTTTGTCTGATGCTCCACCGATCCTGTTGTAATTGCTGCAAAGTATTTTGTCTGATGCTCCACCGATCCTGTTGTAATTGCTGCAACGTATTTTGTCTGATGCTCCACCGATCCTGTTGTAATTGCTGCAAAGTATTTTGTCTGATGCTCCACCGATCCTGTTGTAATTGCTGCAAAGTATTTTGTCTGATGCTCCACCGATCCTGTTGTAATTGCTGCAAAGTATTTTGTCTGATGCTCCACCGATCCTGTTGTAATTGCTGCAAAGTATTTTGTCTGATGCTCCACCGATCCTGTTGTAATTGCTGCAAGTATTTTGTCTGATGCTCCACCGATCCTGTTGTAATTGCTGCAAAGTATTTTGTCTGATGCTCCACCGATCCTGTTGTAATTGCTGCAAAGTATTTTGTCTGATGCTCCACCGATCCTGTTGTAATTGCTGCAAAGTATTTTGTCTGATGCTCTACCGATCCTGTTGTAATTGCTGCAACGTATTTTGTCTGATGCTCCACCGATCCTGTTGTAATTGCTGCAAAGTATTTTGTCTGATGCTCCACCGATCCTGTTGTAATTGCTGCAACGTATTTTGTCTGATGCTCCACCGATCCTGTTGTAATTGCTGCAACGTATTTTGTCTGATGCTCTACCGATCCTGTTGTAATTGCTGCAACGTATTTTGTCTGATGCTCCACCGATCCTGTTGTAATTGCTGCAAAGTATTTTGTCTGATGCTCCACCGATCCTGTTGTAATTGCTGCAAGTATTTTGTCTGATGCTCTACCGATCCTGTTGTAATTGCTGCAAAGTATTTTGTCTGATGCTCCACCGATCCTGTTGTAATTGCTGCAACGTATTTTGTCTGATGCTCCACCGATCCTGTTGTAATTGCTGCAAAGTATTTTGTCTGATGCTCCACCGATCCTGTTGTAATTGCTGCAAAGTATTTTGTCTGATGCTCCACCGATCCTGTTGTAATTGCTGCAAAGTATTTTGTCTGATGCTCTACCGATCCTGTTGTAATTGCTGCAACGTATTTTGTCTGATGCTCCACCGATCCTGTTGTAATTGCTGCAACGTATTTTGTCTGATGCTCCACCGATCCTGTTGTAATTGCTGCAAAGTATTTTGTCTGATGCTCCACCGATCCTGTTGTAATTGCTGCAAAGTATTTTGTCTGATGCTCCACCGATCCTGTTGTAATTGCTGCAAAGTATTTTGTCTGATGCTCTACCGATCCTGTTGTAATTGCTGCAACGTATTTTGTCTGATGCTCCACCGATCCTGTTGTAATTGCTGCAACGTATTTTGTCTGATGCTCCACCGATCCTGTTGTAATTGCTGCAAAGTATTTTGTCTGATGCTCCACCGATCCTGTTGTAATTGCTGCAAAGTATTTTGTCTGATGCTCCACCGATCCTGTTGTAATTGCTGCAAAGTATTTTGTCTGATGCTCTACCGATCCTGTTGTAATTGCTGCAACGTATTTTGTCTGATGCTCCACCGATCCTGTTGTAATTGCTGCAAAGTATTTTGTCTGATGCTCCACCGATCCTGTTGTAATTGCTGCAACGTATTTTGTCTGATGCTCCACCGATCCTGTTGTAATTGCTGCAAAGTATTTTGTCTGATGCTCCACCGATCCTGTTGTAATTGCTGCAAAGTATTTTGTCTGATGCTCCACCGATCCTGTTGTAATTGCTGCAAAGTATTTTGTCTGATGCTCCACCGATCCTGTTGTAATTGCTGCAAAGTATTTTGTCTGATGCTCCACCGATCCTGTTGTAATTGCTGCAACGTATTTTGTCTGATGCTCCACCGATCCTGTTGTAATTGCTGCAAAGTATTTTGTCTGATGCTCCACCGATCCTGTTGTAATTGCTGCAAAGTATTTTGTCTGATGCTCCACCGATCCTGTTGTAATTGCTGCAAAGTATTTTGTCTGATGCTCCACCGATCCTGTTGTAATTGCTGCAAAGTATTTTGTCTGATGCTCCACCGATCCTGTTGTAATTGCTGCAAAGTATTTTGTCTGATGCTCCACCGATCCTGTTGTAATTGCTGCAAAGTATTTTGTCTGATGCTCCACCGATCCTGTTGTAATTGCTGCAAAGTATTTTGTCTGATGCTCCACCGATCCTGTTGTAATTGCTGCAAAGTATTTTGTCTGATGCTCCACCGATCCTGTTGTAATTGCTGCAAAGTATTTTGTCTGATGCTCCACCGATCCTGTTGTAATTGCTGCAACGTATTTTGTCTGATGCTCCACCGATCCTGTTGTAATTGCTGCAAAGTATTTTGTCTGATGCTCCACCGATCCTGTTGTAATTGCTGCAAAGTATTTTGTCTGATGCTCCACCGATCCTGTTGTAATTGCTGCAAAGTATTTTGTCTGATGCTCCACCGATCCTGTTGTAATTGCTGCAAAGTATTTTGTCTGATGCTCCACCGATCCTGTTGTAATTGCTGCAAAGTATTTTGTCTGATGCTCCACCGATCCTGTTGTAATTGCTGCAAAGTATTTTGTCTGATGTTCCACCGATCCTGTTGTAATTGCTGCAAAGTATTTTGTCTGATGCTCCACCGATCCTGTTGTAATTGCTGCAAAGTATTTTGTCTGATGCTCCACCGATCCTGTTGTAATTGCTGCAAAGTATTTTGTCTGATGCTCCACCGATCCTGTTGTAATTGCTGCAAAGTATTTTGTCTGATGCTCCACCGATCCTGTTGTAATTGCTGCAAAGTATTTTGTCTGATGCTCCACCGATCCTGTTGTAATTGCTGCAACGTATTTTGTCTGATGCTCCACCGATCCTGTTGTAATTGCTGCAAAGTATTTTGTCTGATGCTCCACCGATCCTGTTGTAATTGCTGCAAAGTATTTTGTCTGATGCTCCACCGATCCTGTTGTAATTGCTGCAAAGTATTTTGTCTGATGCTCCACCGATCCTGTTGTAATTGCTGCAAAGTATTTTGTCTGATGCTCCACCGATCCTGTTGTAATTGCTGCAAAGTATTTTGTCTGATGCTCCACCGATCCTGTTGTAATTGCTGCAAAGTATTTTGTCTGATGCTCCACCGATCCTGTTGTAATTGCTGCAAAGTATTTTGTCTGATGCTCCACCGATCCTGTTGTAATCGCTGCAACGTATTTTGTCTGATGCTCCACCGATCCTGTTGTAATTGCTGCAACGTATTTTGTCTGATGCTCCACCGATCCTGTTGTAATTGCTGCAACGTATTTTGTCTGATGCTCCACCGATCCTGTTGTAATCGCTGCAACGTATTTTGTCTGATGCTCCACCGATCCTGTTGTAATTGCTGCAACGTATTTTGTCTGATGCTCCACCGATCCTGTTGTAATCGCTGCAACGTATTTTGTCTGATGCTCCACCGATCCTGTTGTAATTGCTGCAAAGTATTTTGTCTGATGCTCCACCGATCCTGTTGTAATTGCTGCAAAGTATTTTGTCTGATGCTCCACCGATCCTGTTGTAATTGCTGCAAAGTATTTTGTCTGATGCTCCACCGATCCTGTTGTAATCGCTGCAAAGTATTTTGTCTGATGCTCCACCGATCCTGTTGTAATTGCTGCAAAGTATTTTGTCTGATGCTCCACCGATCCTGTCGTAATTGCTGCAACGTATTTTGTCTGATGCTCTACCGATCCTGTTGTAATTGCTGCAAAGTATTTTGTCTGATGCTCCACCGATCCTGTTGTAATTGCTGCAACGTATTTTGTCTGATGCTCCACCGATCCTGTTGTAATTGCTGCAAAGTATTTTGTCTGATGCTCTACCGATCCTGTTGTAATTGCTGCAAAGTATTTTGTCTGATGCTCCGCCGACCCTGTTGTAATTGCTGCAATGTATTTTGTCTGATGCTCCACCGATCCTGTCGTAAT
>OZ024745.1:23428928-23431428 GCA_964016885.1 Eledone cirrhosa | reverse complement strand
GACACGTACACACAAACTCACAAATAAACACATGCAGATACTGTATAGACACATAAATGTATATATATACATACACATTTGTTGGCATGGAAAAATAAGGTAAGTGAAACTAAATGGATTTCCGTCGGTTTCGACCTTGAATATTTCGACTACTCATTAAAATAGTGTGTTAATGGCTGAGTATACCGTAGATAGATGAAGGGTTGGATTTAGACCTTCGGGGCATGGGGCCCTTCAGCTTTCGAGGGCCCCTCATAAACAAAAAGAATAGAATACACAGCAAACCCCCCAATTTTACATATTAAAGTAAGCTTGGCGCAAGTAATAGGAATTAAAAGTTATACATACAGGTATTAAATTCAAAAATTCTAACCATTCTAAAAGTTAAAAGCGCAGCTGAGGACACAAATAAATTGCTAGGGCCCTCGCTGGTGGGGTCCCCACTACAGGTGGCCCGGGGCAATTGCCCCTTTTGAATTAAATCCGGCCCTGGCTACATGCAGTATTAACATAATCGTTTGGAAGCATCAGTCAAACACTATGTGTGTGTCATGGTGACTGCTCTCGTGTATTACTGGTACAGTCCATCAGACAATTCTTTAGTTTAACCCAAGGCTATGGTAACTGACATTAGTCCAAGATCCCAGGTAGTGTGATCGAACCCAACGTCTCAATAATTGGTCAACTACTTACCTCTCCCTTCTTCCATAAAGGAATGTATGCATTAAGACACACACACACGCGCACGCACACACACACACACACACACGTCACATGCAAACTGGAACATTTACAATTATGTATATGAATGTATATGAATGTGTATCGGTATGTATGAGTCAGTATGTGTATCAAGGAAATAAAAACGAACAAGTTAGAGGATGCACTACAAAGTCGTATATATATATATATATATATATATATATATATATATATATATATATATATATATATACATATAATATATATACGACTTTATAATGCATCCTATGTATATAAAAGTCAAAAACAAAATACAAAAACAATAACAAAGAGTGCAGTACGAACAGTGTTGGTATTAGGTTCACGCTTGAGAGGGGGGGACTATCAGGCATAAGCCCTTCATCAGGAAAAGGTGGGAAGGAAGAAAGAGAATTCTGAGGGTATGAGGGGAAGTGGTGGAAAGACATTAAAAAGAGGGGGGCCGGGGATTAAAAGGAAGGAAAATAAATTAATATGAGGGAAAAAAATTAAAATGAAAACAAGTGGTGAAAGGGTGTGAGACGTTTAGAGGTGGTGGTGGGTGGATGGAGGGGGAGATGGGAGAAGGAAACAGGGGGTCCGGGCGGGGATACTAAATACGAATAAACGTTAAAACAGTGTTGTGTTATTACATAATTCTATTAAGTTATGCCCATTTCTGCAACGCCAACGTGTTGCTTTTTACGTAAACGTAGCTTAGGCTGTTATGGTTTCATCAGACACGATTTTGCATTTATACAGAGGTTACACGAGAAAACTTAATTGTTGATATGTTTAAACGAGAGACACATTTCCATTAGATAAGTGAATACTCTACGATGGACGTTTGTCGCTCGTTAAACTACATAAGCAACTAATAATCTATATATATATATATATATATATATATATATATACTTGAGTATAGAGAAGATAGAAATTTATTTCATATAGAAATGACCTCAACATGACTAAAACTACTTCATTAAGAAATTTCCTGGTGATTTCAAATGAATGATATAGTTCTACTCCTGTAGAAGCCAATTCTATATGAAATAAATGTATACTTTCGCTACAAAAGTATTGAGACCTTTTTGACAGAAGTCGTTTCCGTTCCATTTTACAGAGACTGATAATTCTGCTTTTCTTTAAATGCCTTGGGATAAATAGATATATTTTATTCTATCTCAGTTCTAGTGGTGTAGGTGTGCTGTCAATATCTGCTTTTAACAACACTTTCTGTGAGGCTAATGTACAGGTGCGTGTACTGATATATATGTTTATTTTCCGACAATATGCGTCCAGGACCACATAATCGAAATTTCCTTTTTTTTAAAGACAGTAGGATCCAGTTAGAGTGTTATTTGGTTACTATTTTTATAAGAATCAACTAATACATAGAAACTCTCTTGTTGGACTGAATTATCTTTGGTTTTCATGATTGCTAATATACTCTGGTTAAAATTAACCATCTTACTTCGAATAGTAACGTAGGCAACAGATGTTATCAGTGATATTATATCTCTAATATCATTTAATGATTGACAGGAAGTGTGATGTGTATCGTCTATAGGTATGTTTTGAGAATATCACTTGGAATCGTAAAAAGAATTGATTCTCCTTTTTTTATGTCATCAACAGTCCTATTTCTATCGACTTTTTGAATAAAATATTTCTAACGAAAGATAGACCTGTTCAATACCATATTTCTAACGAAAGGTAGACCTTTTCAATACCATATTTCTACCGAAAGATAGACCTTTTCAATACCATATTTCTA
>OZ024745.1:23408928-23421428 GCA_964016885.1 Eledone cirrhosa | reverse complement strand
AAAGTTAAAATATACCTCTCTTTCCAAACAATTGTTTCATTATAAGTTTTCTACAAATTCGGAGAATGTTTCCAGTTTATGTAGAAGCCTAATATACATTCATGTAAGAATATATTTAGGTGGGTGCTTATAAATCATCAGTGGAAGCCCATTAAACTTTGATATAAGAAAAAATGTTTCTTACCGCAGTTAAAATTCGTGTCTGTTAAGTTGCTCCTTCCCGCATCGAATGACCGGCAAATTTGAAATTCCAGCAGTTTTTGTCTGAGGAAGTATTATAGCGTCACTAAGCGGGAAGGGGAGACAACTACGATCCACGAAGGAGGAAAAAAATAATAATATACACGCGGGTTAATCAGTTTTTTCGAAAACATTATCAATCCAACGTGTTAAGAACTCAATTGAAATTAAAAAAATAAATATATGCATGTATAAATTACACACGCATATAGATATTTTCTTAGGCTAAAATCAGAGGTTGTACCTGATTAAGAAACCGCATCTCGTAACCGTAGTAAATACGGAAAGTTATGCTTTAAAGGGCAAATGGGAATGTAAATCTCCGGCCGAATTAAGAGTAAAATATAAAACACATGCGGGTTAATTAGTTATTTCAAAACCAATATCAATTCCTCGTGTAAAGAACTCAAAGCATTTCTTTGTTTATTTTTTATATATGAATATTGATTGTTCCTTATATCTCATTCTGTTATTTTGCCCGAGAAAAAATCTGTGTGTGTCATCAAATGTTGTACACAGATATTTTTTCAATTTCCAATTGAGTTCTTAGCACGTGGCCTGAATTCCTTTCAGAATTCATTGTCATGCGCATGTATTGTTTTTTTTGGCGGTAATTTACTTCCTCATTTTTTGAATCAGTTTGAGCACTTCTTTAAAACTGCTGGACTGGCAACCTGACAGATACCTCAGGAACAGAGGATGATAATTATCGCTAAATACTGATGTTAGTTATATTATCAATATTAGTATTATTGGGGCACCCACTGATGAATTATAGGAGCCCACTTGAATATACATCTATTGATGGTATACAAGCTCCTACATAAATTGGTATAATTTCACCCAAATTGTAGGAATCCTGTAATGAAACGAGACGTCCGTCTGGGAAGAGATATATTAGATATGTCTCATATGAAATAATACAGCCAATTTTCCACGCAATACTTTTAGTTAGCACCCCGAACGCATAATTGGGAATATATTCACTTATTTCCTAGTGTTTGTTGAGTGAGTTGGAATTTGGCCGGAGTATCGCTAAAAAGCTTTCTTCGATATTGTATATATATATATATATATATATATATACAATATTAAATAAATGGAAACTATATTTATAAAACCATATTTATTTCATTATATATATTTCGGGGATATCATATTAACAATATGCTATGCCTTCCTCAGACAAAATACAATATAAATAGTTTTATAGATAAATAGATTCGACATACCGTTATAACACCGACTTCCATTTGAAGAGGTTTAAGCTGGCAGTGAAAAAATTTTACACAGAGAGAAAGAAAGAGAGAAAAAAGAAAGAAAGACAGAAAACGAAGAAAAGGAAGAAAAAGAAGAAATGCATGGAACAAAATAGAGAGATGGAGAGATAGATAAAGCGAAGAACTTCATGTAAAGAAACCGAAAGAGATATATATATATAGAGAGAGAGGAAATAGAGATAGATACATATATATATAGAAAATTAGGTAGTGGGAGGTCATTTTGAGTAAATGTATCAATGATACATTTATTTATTTATTTATTTATTTAGCTCAAGTATTAATGTAAGGGAGATATATATATATAGAGAAAAAAAATATAGAGAGAGAAAAAATAGCGAGAGAAAAAAAAAAAAAAAAAAAAAGGATCACAAGAGGAATTTTGAAAATGACCTGCCAGTTAGATTGATCGCACCTTCAAAATCGGACCTGGGCAAATTAAGCAAAAACATTCTTGACAGGGTGATACAGCAAATTAAGAACTTGGATTGTGTATCTAACCTGAACTTGTGGAGGGGAACTGGAGAGGTTGTTGAGTGGTTTAGGCAAATTAAATATAACAATAATAATAGGTTTATTCAACTTGATATAGCTAACTATTATTCTTCTATTACCCCTAGTCTACTAAATAAGGCACTAAATTACGCATTCAAACATACTGACCTAACTAGCAAAGAAATGCATATTATATTATCGGCTAGGAAAACTTTGATAGAATTTAATGACAAATTATGGACCAGAGCAGATAGAGATAGCAATTTTGACATAACTATGGGATCTTCCGACTCAGCTCAGGTAACTGACCTTGTGGGCTTATTTTTAATCAATTCGCTACATAGGAAAATACCTGGTACTACCGGAGGTTTATATAGGGATGACATGCTTTTACTTATTAATAATAATAACCCTGAACTAAATAGAAAATGTAAACAAATTACAAAATTTTTTAATTACTTTAACCTTAAAATAGAAATTGAGAACAACCATAGAATAGTCAATTTCCTAGATATAACATTAAATCTCAACACATGTCTCCACTATCCTTTTCACAAGTTGAATGAAAACTTAAACTATGTCAACTTTAACTCTAACCACCCCAGATCTGTCAAAAACACTATAGTAAACTCAGTTCAAAAACGTATCTCTAGGATCTCGTCGAATAGAAAGATTTTCGACGAAAAGGCCCAATACTATAATGAAGCATTAGCTAGGGCAGGATATGCTGATAAGATTGTGTACATAGATAATGATAGACAAACTAAACAAAGTAACAACTTTTTTAATTACGGCAACAACATTAACAACTATAATAGAAAGCATTACAATAATTCCAAAGGCCAAAAAAGAAATAGAACTAGGAACATAATTTGGTTTGCCCCCCCCCCCCCCCTTTCTCACTAAACATTAAAACCCACATCGCTAAATTATTTTTCAAAGCTCTTGATAATCGCTTCCCTAGAACACATAGGTATCACTCAATTTTCAATAGGCATACAATTAAATTAACCTACTCATCCACCAAAAATTTAGCACAAAATATTAATAGAATAAATAATAGGAACTTAAAACCTAGTGATAATAGCATAAATAATATACAAGTTAACAAATGTAACTGTAGAGATAGATCTAAATGTCCGTTAAATAACAACTGCTTAGTTAAAAATATAGTATACAATTGTAATGTTAATACTGACTCTAATTCTTTTAACTACGTCGGTTCCACATCGACGGAATTTAAACTTCGCTATAATAACCACAAGAATTCTTTCACAGATCCAAGTAAAAAATCTTCAACGGCACTATCAGGCGTACTCTGGCAACTTAAGCTAGATAACGTTAGATATTCGACGGCTTGGAATATAGTCTCAAGAGGGATTCCTTTTAATTCATCCTCTGAGACATGTGACCTCTGCGCAGAGGAGATATTCTTTATACTAAAATCTAAAAATTCCCTTAATCTACGGACAAATTTATTCAGTTGTTGCAAACATAGATTAAACTCAACGTTTAAATATAAATTTAAATTTAAAATGTAGTATATTTAGTTTGATTTATATTTATATGGGAAACTAGCCGATAAATTTTTGATTCCTAAATTTTTGATTCCTTCTTTTTATTCTTTTTTTATTGTTTATTTTAATTTTATTTTTATTTAAACATTCCTCATGAAAAATTAAGCTACCCTAAAAGCTGATGCTCCAAATATTTTGAATAAACCTTACACTAGATAAACTTCTATATTAAATATAAGAACATATGTAGACCAAATTGGACATCATAAACTTTTTGAAATGATCTTTGCTAGATGTGATTTGATAGATAATTTTTGGCTTTGTCTTGTAATGAACTTGGCAATATATTGTCAATTAACTTTGAAGGGTTGATCTTTGTGGTTTATTTTTATTTTTATTTTTTATTATTGTAGTATTTTATAATATTTTTATTTTTAATTTTTATTTTTAATATCTTTAATATGTAAATTTTTAATACGTAATATTTTTTAATACGTAATATTTTTAATATGTAATATTTTTAATATGTAATATTCTTTCGTAATATTTTTTTAGTTTTCTATTTTATTATTACTTATTATTATTATTGTTATCTTTTTATTTTTTTAGTTTTGTTTCTGATATATATTTTTATTAGTATATTGCAATCTGCTCTCTATTTCTGCTTGATAGATAATCTTGTAGAGTAAAGACAGGAATAATAATACACATATATGTATGCTCAAATTTTTATACCACATTGAGAATGTTTTCCGTGAACTTAGAGTTTGCAGAGTGAATCATGTGGATTCGCATGGATGTTTGTAGCTGTCACATAAACATATGAATTTTTTTTAAAAACTAAACATAAGATAATTAATTTTCACACACTATGGATACTTGTCTCATTCAGGAATACTGATATTTACAATATAGTGTAAGTTTTATAAATACTAATACATTAAAACATAGGGTTTTTACGCCTCGAATATATCTGGCTATTTTTAAATTTTTTTTCTCTCGCTATTTTTTATCTCTCTATATTTTTTTCTCTATATATATATATCTCCCTTACATTAATACTTGAGCTAAATAAATAAATAAATAAATAAATGTATCATTGATACATTTACTCAAAATGACCTCCCACTACCTAATTTTCTATATATATATGTATCTATCTCTATTTCCTCTCTCTATATATATATATATCTCTTTCTGTTTCTTTACATGAAGTTCTTCGCTTTATCTATCTCTCCATCTCTCTATTTTGTTCCATGCATTTCTTCTTTTTCTTCCTTTTCTTCGTTTTCTGTCTTTCTTTCTTTTTTCTCTCTTTCTTTCTCTCTGTGTAAAATTTTTTCACTGCCAGCTTAAACCTCTTCAAATGGAAGTCGGTGTTATAACGGTATGTCGAATCTATTTATCTATAAAACTATTTATATTGTATTTTGTCTGAGGAAGGCATAGCATATTGTTAATATGATATCCCCGAAATATATATAATGAAATAAATATGGTTTTATAAATATAGTTTCCATTTATTTAATATTGTAAATATACTCCAAATATTTGTCGAGTGCTTTTATATCAGTTATAAATATTTACTAATTGTAACCCAACAATTTTAAATATAACTTTCCATATATATATATATATAAATACCGAGGTCCCTAAAAATGTATACACCATTCTAATATATATATTGCCTGTACAGGTAATCAAAGTGTGTATACATTTTTCGGGGACACCATATATATATATATATACCGGGGTCCCTAAAAATGTATACACCATTCTAATATATATATTGCCTGTACAGGTAATCAAAGTGTGTATACATTTTTCGTAGACACCATATATATATATATCGGGGTCCCTAAAAATGTATACACCATTCAAATATATATATTGCCTGTACAGGTAATCAAAGTGTGTATACATTTTTCGAGGACACCATATATATATACCGGGGTCCCTAAAAATGTATGCACCATTCTAATATATATATTGCCTGTACAGGTAATCAAAGTGTGTATACATTTTTCCCGGACCCCATATATATATATATACCGGTGTCCCTAAAAATATATACACCATTCTAATATATATATTGCCTGTACAGATAATCAAAGTGTGTATACATTTTTCGGGGACAGCATATATATATATATATATATACCGGGGTCCCTAAAAATGTATACACCATTCTAATATATATATTGCCTGTACAGGTAATCAACGTGTGTATACTTTTTTCGGGGACACCATATATATATATATACCGGGGTCCCTAAAAATGTATACACCATTCTAATATATATCTTGCCTGTACAGGAAATCAAAGTGGGTATACATTTTTCCAGGACACCATATATATATATGTAGCGGTGTCCCTAAAAATGTATACACCATTCTAATATATATATTGCCTGTACAGGTAATCAAAGTGTGTATACATTTTTCGGGGACACCATATATATATATACCGGGGTCCCTAAAAATGTATACACCATTCTAATATATATATTGCCTGTACAGGTAATCAAAGTGTGTATACATTTTTCGGGGACACCATATATATATACCGGGGTCCCTAAAACTGTATACACCATTCTAATATATATATTGCCTGTACAGGTAATCAAAGTGTGTATACATTTTTCCAGGACACCATATATATATATATATACCGGTGTCCCTAAAAATGTATACACCATTCTAATATATATATTGCCTGTACAGATAATCAAAGTGTGTATACATTTTTCGGGGACACCATATATATATATATATATATATATATATATATATATATATATATATATATATACCGGGGTCCCTAAAAATGTATACACCATTCTAATATATATATTGCCTGTACAGGTAATAAAAGTGTGTATACATTTTTCGGGGACACCATATATATATATATATACCGGGGTCCCTAAAAATGTATACACCATTCTAATATATATATTGCCTGTACAGGTAATCAAAGTGTGTATACATTTTTCGGGGACACCATATATATATATATATACCGGGGTCCCTAAAAATGTATACACCATTCTAATATATATATTGCCTCTACAGGTAATCAAAGTGTGTATACATTTTTCGGGGACACCATATATATATATATACCGGGGTCCCTAAAAATGTATACATCATTCTAATATATATTGCCTGTACAGGTAATCAAAGTGTGTATACATTTTTCCAGGTCACCATATATATATATATATATATATATATATATATATATATATATATATATATATATATATATATATATATATATATATATACACCATTCTAATATATATATTGCCTGTACAGATAATCAAAGTGTGTATACATTTTTCGGGGACACCATATATATATATATATACCGGGGTCCCTAAAAATGTATACACCATTGTAATATATATATTGCCTGTACAGGTAATCAAAGTGTGTATACATTTTTCGGGGACACCATATATATATATACCGGGGTCCCTAAAAATGTATACACCATTCTAATATATATATTGCCTGTACAGGTAATCAAAGTGTGTATACATTTTTCGGGGACACTATATATATATATATAATAATACCGGGGTCCCTAAAAATGTATACACCATCCTAACAAATAATGCATGTATAGGCAATCAAAGTGGGTATACATTTTTGTGGGGACAACCTGTATATACACAAATATGAACATATATATATAGAGAAAGTGTGTGCAAGCAAGCAAGCAAGCAACCCACCAAGATCAGAGTTTTAGTAGTATATAGATATATATAATTTCAGTTAATCCAGCTTACGGAGAGATATATTTCAGACAATACGGGCTTCCATAAGTTTTTATAATATTAGCTCTTATAATACCGTTTACTGAAATTAAATCTGATCATAGCTTTAGTGAATAAATATTATTGGGTGTATACCGAGTTGGACTTAAACCTTGTGGGACCCGGAGCACTTCGTCTTTGGGGTGCCCCTCATACACAAAAGATAATGATATACCCCCCCCCCCCCCAGTTTTACATATCTAAGTTAGCTTGGCGCAAGTAATTGGAATTAAAAGTTATACATACAGGTATTAAATTCAAAAATTCTAACCATTCTAAAACTAAAAAGCCCAGCTGAAGGCACAAATAAATTACTACGACCGTCTGGTAGGGCTCCCACTGCAGGGGCCCGGGGCAATTTCCCCCTTTGTACCCCATTAAATCCGTCCCTGGATGTATATGCACAAACATCACTCATATAGTATATTCAAGTCAAAACATGAGTGCTGTAAACACCAATCAAACTGACCACTAGATATTTTGTACAGTTAAAATAATTCCTACACTTCTAGCCTTCCATAATGGTGATTACAGCCCTCTACCAGTCATGCAAAAGGTTTGTTGGATGTTTCATATTAGCAATCTATACAGAATTAATGGCGGGGAAGTGTGATGACATTCTCTGGGAGGTTGTGGGTGTCAACGAGAAGGATGTGTGTCCGAGGACTATGGATAATTTCCAGGAATCTCTGGTGGCCTGTCAGTGCTATCAGCATTGCCAATTCCAGCTAAACTCTACAGACATGGCGGTGTTGTCAGACGGGCGTAGAGCGGCACAGTTGTTCTGCATACACTCGTTGTATTGTCATATGTAGGAAAGATCCGACTATCTACTGAGTCTATCGTAAAGTTTGCCCCAACACGCTCCCTTAATAGGGAAGGGTGAGTAGTTTTCATATGCATGGTGGCTATAGCAGAGCTTAGAAGAAAGGACTCGCCTTTGTTAGGCTGAATCTAGATCTTTAGGTATTCAGCTCTCTCTACCAGGAGGACGGAATACCTCATACATTTCTATACTATATATACCTAACTATATACTATATATACCTAACATATATACTATATATACCTAACATATATACTATATATACCTAACATGTATACTATATATACCTAACATATATAATATATATACCTAACATATATACTATATATACCTAACATATATACTATATATACCTATCATATATACTATATATACCTAACATATATACTATATATACCTAACATATATACTATATATACCTAACATATATACTATATATACCTAACATGTATACTATATATACCTAACATATATAATATATATACCTAACTATATAATATAGATACCTAACATATATACTATGTATACCTAACATATATACTATGTATACCTAACATATATAATATATATACCTAACATATATACTATATATACCTAACATATATACTATATATACCTAACATATATACTATATATACCTAACATATATACTATATATACCTAACATATATACTATATATACCTAACATATATACTATATATACCTAACATGTATACTATATATACCTAACATATATAATATATATACCTAACATATATACTATATATACCTAACTTATATACTATATATACCTAACATGTATACAATATATACCTAACATATATACTATATATACCTAACATATATACTATATATACCTAACATATATACTATATAGACCTAACTATATACTATATATACCTAACATATATACTATAGATACCTAACATATATACTATATATACCTAACATATATAAAAAATATACCTAACATATATACTATGTATATACCTAACATATATACTATATATACCTAACATATATACTATATATACCTAACTTATATACTATATATACCTAACATATATAATATATATACCTAACATATATACTGTATATATCTAACATATATACTATATATACCTAACTTATATATAATATATACCTAACATATATACTTTATATACCTAACATATATAATATGTATATACCTAACATATATACTATATATACCTAACATATATACTATATATACCTAATATATATACTATATATACCTAACATATATACTATATATACCTAACATGTATACTATATATACCTAACATATATACTATATATACCTAACATATATACTATATATACCTAACATATATACTATATATATACCTAACTATATACTATATATACCTAACATATATACTATGTATATACCTAATATATATACTATATATACCTAACTTATATACTATATATACCTAACATATATAATATATATACCTAACATATATACTATATAAACCTAACATATATACTATATATACCTAACTTATATACTATATATACCTAACATATATACTATATATACCTAACATATATACTATATATACCTAACATATATACTATATATACATAACATATATAGTATATATACCTAACATGTATACTACATATACCTAACATATATACTATATATACCTAACTTATATACTATATATATACCTAACATATATACCATATATACCTAACTATATACTATATATATACCTAACATATATACTATGTATACCTAACATATATACTATATATACCTAACTTATATACTATATATACCTAACATATATACTATGTATACCTAACATATATACTATATATACCTAACATATATACTATATATACCTAACATATATACTATATAGACCTAACTATATACTATATATACCTAACATATATACTATAGATAACTAACATATATACTATATATACCTAACATATATACTATATATACCTAACATATATACTATGTATATAACTAACATATATAATATATATACCTAACATATATACTTTATATACCTAACATATATAATATGTATATACCTAACATATATACTATATATACCTAACATATATACTATATATACCTAACATATATACTATATATACCTACCATATATACTATGTATATACCTAACATATATACTATATATACCTAACATATACTATATATACCTAACTTATATACTATATATACCTAACATATATACTATATATATCTAACATATATACTATATATACCTAACTTATATATAATATATACCTAACATATATACTATATATACCTAACATATATACTATATATACCTAACATATATACTATATATGCCTAACATATATACTATATATACCTAACATATATAATATGTATATACCTAACATATATACTATATATACCTAACATATATACTATATATACCTAACTTATATACTATATATACCTAACATATATAATATATATACCTAACATATATACTATATATACCTAACATATATACTATATATACCTAACTTATATACTATATATACCTAACATATATACTATATATACCTAACATATATACTATATATACCTAACATATATACTATGTATACCTAACATGTATACTATATATACCTAACATATATACTATATATACCTAACATATATACTATATATACCTAACATATAAACTATATATCCTAACATATATAGTATATATACCTAACATGTATACTACATATACCTAACATATATACTATATATACCTAACTTATATACTATATTTATACCTAACATATATACCATATATACCTAACTATATACTATATATATACCTAGCATATATACTATGTATACCTAACATGTATACTATATATACCTAACATATATACTATATATACCTAACATATATACTATGTATACCTAACATGTATACTATATATACCTAACATATATACTATATATACCTAACATATATACTATATATACCTAACATATATACTATATATACCTAACATATATAGTATATATACCTAACATGTATACTACATATACCTAACATATATACTATATATACCTAACATATATACTATGTATACCTAACATATATAATATATATACCTAACATATATACTATATATACCTAACATATATACTATGTATACCTAATATATATACTATATATAACTAACATATATACTATATATACCTAACTTATATACTATATATATACCTAACATATATACTATATATACCTAACATGTATACTATATATACCTAACATATATACTATATATACCTAACATATATACTATGTATACCTAACATATATACTATGTATACCTAACATATATACTATATATACCTAACATATATACTATATATACCTCACATATATACTATATATACCTAACATATATACTATGTATATACCTAACATATATACTATATATACCTAACATATATACTATATATACCTAACATATATACTATATATACCTAACATATATACTATATATACCTAACATATATACTATATATACCTAACTTATATACTATATATACCTAACATATATACTATATATACCTAACATATATACTTTATATACCTAACATATATACTATATATACCTAACTATATACTATATATACCTAACATATATACTATATATACCTAACATATATACTATATATACCTAACATATATACTATGTATACCTAACATATATACTATATATACCTAGCATATATACTATATATACCTCACATATATACTATATATACCTAACATATATACTATGTATATACCTAACATATATACTATATATACCTAACATATATACTATATATACCTAACATATATACTATATATACCTAACATATATACTATATATACCTAACATATATACTATATATACCTAACTTATATACTATATATACCTAACATATATACTATATATACCTAACATATATATTATATATACCTAACATATATACTATATATACCTAACATATATACTATATATACCTAACTTATATACTATATATACCTAACATATATACTGTGTATACCTAACATATATACTATATATACCTAACATATATACTATATATACCTAACATATATACTTTATAGACAGCTGGGCACCAGTATCGGTAGAACATCCACCTCGGCGTTCTATAGAGGACTAGTGGAGGGAAAGAGCGACGACGTTCTCGGAGAGATCCTGGGCGTCGAAGAAGATCAGCTGTTTGCTCTCTTCCGGAGAACTTTCAGCCCAGGGCCTATGGATAACTTC
>OZ024745.1:23391428-23398928 GCA_964016885.1 Eledone cirrhosa | reverse complement strand
TACAACACACCACCCGTTCCGAGAATCGAGCTCGCAACCTTACGATCGTGATCCCAGCACCCTAACAAATACGCTACACACTTTCAAATATCCCATGGTGGTTCTCACTGATATGATATGTGATAATCCCGTAACTCCTGTTGGAATTGTAGGAGCATCATATATGGCATTTCTTGGGCATTTTAAAGCTAGCGGAGCCCATCTCTCCAGATCTAAAGACAATAGATATTTCTTCCAGAGAAGAATAAAAACCGAGAGAGGGAGTGGGAAAGAGATATAGAGGAAGAATCGACCATAGTACTGAACTGGTGCCTTTTGTTTATCGACCTCGAAAGGATGAAAGGCAAAGTTGACCTCGGCTGAATTTGAACTCAGAGAACTGAAACGAATAACCCAAAGCATTCTATCCGACATCCTAACAAATCTGCCTATTCCTCACCAGTCCTCACTTATATAACATTGGTAACAACCACGTCCCAAAGCTCAACCTCCTTTTCAGAGCCCAATATTTGTTCAGTTCTGATCACTTGTCCACGCTGTACAAAGTTCAAATATTGATTTTTAATATAGGTACAAGGCCAGAAATTTTAGGAGAATGGTATTTTTATTAATCTCGGATGGATGAAAACCGAAGCTGACTTCAGTTGTATTTGAACTCAGAATGTAAAGAACCAGATCAAAATAATTATTTCTACTTTTGGCACAAGGCCAGCAATTAACCATTACATTACTGGTACTTTATTTTATCGACCCTGTAAAGATGAAAGGCAAAGTTAACCTCGGCGGGATTTGAACTCAGAATGGCGAAGGGCCGTAACTCTATGCTTCAAAGCATGGCGTCCGACCATCTACCGATACTGCCAATCCACCAACCAGATCAAAATAATTGTTTCTACTTTAGGCACAAGGCCAGCAATTAACCGGTGCATTACTGGTACTTTATTTTATCGACCCCGTAAGGATGAAAGGCAAAGTCAACCTCGGCGGGATTTGAACTCAGATCGTAAAGGGACGTAACTATGCTGGAAAGCATGGCATCCGACCCTCTACCGATACTGCCAATCCACCGCCCTCAACCAGATCAAAATAATGGCAGTTTATCCGACTCTCTACCAATTTTGTCAATCCCATACACTTCACAAAGCTCAAATATGACCCATATTAGAAGGGTCGGCTGAAAAGTTCATAGGCAAGCATTAATTTCAAATCTTATTAATAACTGCATTGTTTCTTTCTAGGGACTATGTTGAAAAATAAACCTCATTTGGTCATGTCATGAGAGTATCTTGGTCAGCCTTTGAACTTTTTCAGTTGACATTCGTAAAAAAAACTAACTGTTCGTAATCTAGAACAGTACTACAGCTATGGACATACACAAATATCATAGCTAGATGACATTGACAACAAGGTTCATCTTTATTCATTGACAACAGTTGAGGCTTGCAGCAGAGATTGACTGTTTTGTCTCTCCTTCTACCACTACTACAATGGCCTCTGATCCTACCAACTAACAATATACAACTTACAACTTGCAACAGAGATTGACTGTTTTGTCTCTCCTTCTACCGCTACTACAATGGCCTCTGATCCTACCAACTAACAATATACAACTTACAACTTGCAACAGAGATTGACTGTTTTGTCTCTCCTTCTACCGCTACTACAATGGCCTCTGATCCTACCAACTAACAATATACAACTTACAACTTGCAGCAGAGATTAACTGTTTTGTCTCTCCTTCTACCGCTACTACAATGGCCTCTGATCCTACCAACTAACAATATACAACTTACAACTTGCAGTAGAGATTAACTGTTTTGTCTCTCCTTCTACCACTACTACAATGGCCTCTGATCCTACCAACTAACAATATACAACTTACAACTTGCAGTAGAGATTAACTGTTTTGTCTCTCCTTCTACCGCTACTACAATGGCCTCTGATCCTACCAACTAACAATATACAACTTACAACTTGCAGTAGAGATTGACTGTTTTGTCTCTCCTTCTACCGCTACTACAATGGCCTCTGATCCTACCAACTAACAATATACAACTTACAACTTGCAGCAGAGATTAACTGTTTTGTCTCTCCTTCTACCGCTACTACAATGGCCTCTGATCCTACCAACTAACAATATACAACTTACAACTTGCAGTAGAGATTAACTGTTTTGTCTCTCCTTCTACCACTACTACAATGGCCTCTGATCCTACCAACTAACAATATACAACTTACAACTTGCAGTAGAGATTAACTGTTTTGTCTCTCCTTCTACCACTACTACAATGGCCTCTGATCCTACCAACTAACAATATACAACTTACAACTTGCAGTAGAGATTAACTGTTTTGTCTCTCCTTCTACCGCTACTACAATGGCCTCTGATCCTACCAACTAACAATATACAACTTACAACTTGCAGTAGAGATTGACTGTTTTGTCTCTCCTTCTACCGCTACTACAATGGCCTCTGATCCTACCAACTAACAATATACAACTTACAACTTGCAGCAGAGATTAACTGTTTTGTCTCTCCTTCTACCGCTACTACAATGGCCTCTGATCCTACCAACTAACAATATACAACTTACAACTTGCAGTAGAGATTAACTGTTTTGTCTCTCCTTCTACCACTACTACAATGGCCTCTGATCCTACCAACTAACAATATACAACTTACAACTTGCAGTAGAGATTAACTGTTTTGTCTCTCCTTCTACCGCTACTACAATGGCCTCTGATCCTACCAACTAACAATATACAACTTACAACTTGCAGTAGAGATTGACTGTTTTGTCTCTCCTTCTACCGCTACTACAATGGCCTCTGATCCTACCAACTAACAATATACAACTTACAACTTGCAGCAGAGATTAACTGTTTTGTCTCTCCTTCTACCGCTACTACAATGGCCTCTGATCCTACCAACTAACAATATACAACTTACAACTTGCAGCAGAGATTAACTGTTTTGTCTCTCCTTCTACCGCTACTACAATGGCCTCTGATCCTACCAACTAACAATATACAACTTACAACTTGCAGTAGAGATTGACTGTTTTGTCTCTCCTTCTACCGCTACTACAATGGCCTCTGATCCTACCAACTAACAATATACAACTTACAACTTGCAGTAGAGATTGACTGTTTTGTCTCTCCTTCTACCGCTACTACAATGGCCTCTGATCCTACCAACTAACAATATACAACTTACAACTTGCAGTAGAGATTGACTGTTTTGTCTCTCCTTCTACCGCTACTACAATGGCCTCTGATCCTACCAACTAACAATATACAACTTACAACTTGCAGTAGAGATTGACTGTTTTGTCTCTCCTTCTACCGCTACTACAATGGCCTCTGATCCTACCAACTAACAATATACAACTTACAACTTGCAGCAGAGATTAACTGTTTTGTCTCTCCTTCTACCGCTACTACAATGGCCTCTGATCCTACCAACTAACAATATACAACTTACAACTTGCAGTAGAGATTGACTGTTTTGTCTCTCCTTCTACCGCTACTACAATGGCCTCTGATCCTACCAACTAACAATATACAACTTACAACTTGCAGTAGAGATTGACTGTTTTGTCTCTCCTTCTACCACTACTACAATGGCCTCTGATCCTACCAACTAACAATATACAACTTACAACTTGCAACAGAGATTGACTGTTTTGTCTCTCCTTCTACCGCTACTACAATGGCCTCTGATCCTATCAACTAACAATATACAACTTACAACTTGCAACAGAGATTGACTGTTTTGTCTCTCCTTCTACCGCTACTACAATGGCCTCTGATCCTACCAACTAACAATATACAACTTACAACTTGCAGCAGAGATTAACTGTTTTGTCTCTCCTTCTACCGCTACTACAATGGCCTCTGATCCTACCAACTAACAATATACAACTTACAACTTGCAGTAGAGATTAACTGTTTTGTCTCTCCTTCTACCACTACTACAATGGCCTCTGATCCTACCAACTAACAATATACAACTTACAACTTGCAGTAGAGATTAACTGTTTTGTCTCTCCTTCTACCGCTACTACAATGGCCTCTGATCCTACCAACTAACAATATACAACTTACAACTTGCAGTAGAGATTGACTGTTTTGTCTCTCCTTCTACCGCTACTACAATGGCCTCTGATCCTACCAACTAACAATATACAACTTACAACTTGCAGCAGAGATTAACTGTTTTGTCTCTCCTTCTACCGCTACTACAATGGCCTCTGATCCTACCAACTAACAATATACAACTTACAACTTGCAGTAGAGATTAACTGTTTTGTCTCTCCTTCTACCACTACTACAATGGCCTCTGATCCTACCAACTAACAATATACAACTTACAACTTGCAGTAGAGATTAACTGTTTTGTCTCTCCTTCTACCACTACTACAATGGCCTCTGATCCTACCAACTAACAATATACAACTTACAACTTGCAGTAGAGATTAACTGTTTTGTCTCTCCTTCTACCGCTACTACAATGGCCTCTGATCCTACCAACTAACAATATACAACTTACAACTTGCAGTAGAGATTGACTGTTTTGTCTCTCCTTCTACCGCTACTACAATGGCCTCTGATCCTACCAACTAACAATATACAACTTACAACTTGCAGCAGAGATTAACTGTTTTGTCTCTCCTTCTACCGCTACTACAATGGCCTCTGATCCTACCAACTAACAATATACAACTTACAACTTGCAGTAGAGATTAACTGTTTTGTCTCTCCTTCTACCACTACTACAATGGCCTCTGATCCTACCAACTAACAATATACAACTTACAACTTGCAGTAGAGATTAACTGTTTTGTCTCTCCTTCTACCGCTACTACAATGGCCTCTGATCCTACCAACTAACAATATACAACTTACAACTTGCAGTAGAGATTGACTGTTTTGTCTCTCCTTCTACCGCTACTACAATGGCCTCTGATCCTACCAACTAACAATATACAACTTACAACTTGCAGCAGAGATTAACTGTTTTGTCTCTCCTTCTACCGCTACTACAATGGCCTCTGATCCTACCAACTAACAATATACAACTTACAACTTGCAGCAGAGATTAACTGTTTTGTCTCTCCTTCTACCGCTACTACAATGGCCTCTGATCCTACCAACTAACAATATACAACTTACAACTTGCAGCAGAGATTAACTGTTTTGTCTCTCCTTCTACCGCTACTACAATGGCCTCTGATCCTACCAACTAACAATATACAACTTACAACTTGCAGTAGAGATTGACTGTTTTGTCTCTCCTTCTACCGCTACTACAATGGCCTCTGATCCTACCAACTAACAATATACAACTTACAACTTGCAGCAGAGATTAACTGTTTTGTCTCTCCTTCTACCGCTACTACAATGGCCTCTGATCCTACCAACTAACAATATACAACTTACAACTTGCAGCAGAGATTAACTGTTTTGTCTCTCCTTCTACCGCTACTACAATGGCCTCTGATCCTACCAACTAACAATATACAACTTACAACTTGCAGTAGAGATTGACTGTTTTGTCTCTCCTTCTACCGCTACTACAATGGCCTCTGATCCTACCAACTAACAATATACAACTTACAACTTGCAGTAGAGATTGACTGTTTTGTCTCTCCTTCTACCGCTACTACAATGGCCTCTGATCCTACCAACTAACAATATACAACTTACAACTTGCAGCAGAGATTAACTGTTTTGTCTCTCCTTCTACCGCTACTACAATGGCCTCTGATCCTACCAACTAACAATATACAACTTACAACTTGCAGCAGAGATTAACTGTTTTGTCTCTCCTTCTACCGCTACTACAATGGCCTCTGATCCTACCAACTAACAATATACAACTTACAACTTGCAGTAGAGATTGACTGTTTTGTCTCTCCTTCTACCGCTACTACAATGGCCTCTGATCCTACCAACTAACAATATACAACTTACAACTTGCAGTAGAGATTGACTGTTTTGTCTCTCCTTCTACCGCTACTACAATGGCCTCTGATCCTACCAACTAACAATATACAACTTACAACTTGCAGTAGAGATTGACTGTTTTGTCTCTCCTTCTACCGCTACTACAATGGCCTCTGATCCTACCAACTAACAATATACAACTTACAACTTGCAGTAGAGATTGACTGTTTTGTCTCTCCTTCTACCGCTACTACAATGGCCTCTGATCCTACCAACTAACAATATACAACTTACAACTTGCAGCAGAGATTAACTGTTTTGTCTCTCCTTCTACCGCTACTACAATGGCCTCTGATCCTACCAACTAACAATATACAACTTACAACTTGCAGTAGAGATTGACTGTTTTGTCTCTCCTTCTACCGCTACTACAATGGCCTCTGATCCTACCAACTAACAATATACAACTTACAACTTGCAGTAGAGATTGACTGTTTTGTCTCTCCTTCTACCGCTACTACAATGGCCTCTGATCCTACCAACTAACAATATACAACTTACAACTTGCAGTAGAGATTGACTGTTTTGTCTCTCCTTCTACCGCTACTACAATGGCCTCTGATCCTACCAACTAACAATATACAACTTACAACTTGCAGCAGAGATTAACTGTTTTGTCTCTCCTTCTACCGCTACTACAATGGCCTCTGATCCTACCAACTAACAATATACAACTTACAACTTGCAGTAGAGATTGACTGTTTTGTCTCTCCTTCTACCGCTACTACAATGGCCTCTGATCCTACCAACTAACAATATACAACTTACAACTTGCAGTAGAGATTGACTGTTTTGTCTCTCCTTCTACCGCTACTACAATGGCCTCTGATCCTACCAACTAACAATATACAACTTACAACTTGCAGTAGAGATTGACTGTTTTGTCTCTCCTTCTACCGCTACTACAATGGCCTCTGATCCTACCAACTAACAATATACAACTTACAACTTGCAGTAGAGATTGACTGTTTTGTCTCTCCTTCTACCGCTACTACAATGGCCTCTGATCCTACCAACTAACAATATACAACTTACAACTTGCAGCAGAGATTAACTGTTTTGTCTCTCCTTCTACCGCTACTACAATGGCCTCTGATCCTACCAACTAACAATATACAACTAAAACCGATTCTATTGCCTCGTTTCTCTTCATTTCTAACAGAGGCACCTGTCTTGTTGATGATGATGATTTTGTTGTTATTGTTGTTCCTGCAGCTGTTGTTGCTGTTGCTGTAACTGTTGTTATTGTTGTTGCTGTTCCTGTAGCTGTTGTTGTTATTGTTCCTGTAGTAGTAATTATTGTTATTGTTTTTGTTTTTCCTTTGGCAGTTGTTATTTCTGTTGTTGTTGTTGTTGTTGTTACTGTAGCTAGGTGGTGGTGAGGTGGTGGTGGTAGTAAGAGAGGAAGTGGTGGTGAGGGGGTAGTGGTGGTGGTTGGGGTGGTGGTGGTGAGGTAGTAGAGGTGGTGGTAGTGGTGGTGGTGGTGAGGTA
>OZ024745.1:23378928-23383928 GCA_964016885.1 Eledone cirrhosa | reverse complement strand
ATGTTGCCAATAAGAAACACACAGAGGTCACAGAATGTGTGACGAAAGAACTTTGACAATATATAAACAACCATCTGGTTGTGGAACCAACCAACAGGAAATTTATAAATTCCTAAATTTATAAATTTATTATAATAAATTGAAGTGAAAGCAACTGGTGCGTGTGTTTCTTATTGGCAACATGACCCTCCCAAAGTATAACAATATAAAGTTATATATATATATATATAAATGAAGTATTTCCGTAGGAAAGGTAAAGGAAAAGAGAGTGCTCTATGTAGGCTACAGACGTTTTTAGTTATGTAATAAACAACATAAGATAATTATTTCATTTACCAGTGGTTTCTTGAGGACAGATATAAATATCTGTCCTCAAGAAACCACTGGTAAATGAAATAATTATCTTATATTGTTTATTACATGACTATATATATATATATATATATATATATATATATATATATATATATATATATATATACATATATATATATATATATATATATATATATATAAGGAAAAAAGATGAAATAAATACAATTGGAGTCTTTTTTTATAAAAATATATATTTATTTGGTTCCTTTACCGCTTTCGCAGTTCTTCTGCTTTTCAAAAGTAGAATTGAGGTGGAGGGTTTGTGGTTTTTCTCACAAACATATATATATATACATATATATATTTGTGTGTGTGAGTGTGTGTGTCTGTGTATGAGTGTCTGTGCAAAGTAAACGGAAACAACGAAGTAAACAATACACTGTAATGAAGAGATATATTAGTAAAGAAAATTGTCTTAACGTTTCGGACAATAGTACTTCTTCAGAAGATAGAAAGAGAAATGAAAGATATAGAAGGACACAGAATGCGAAGAGGCAGGTAGAGAAAAATGTTTGGGAATATGGAGGTGAGTGTTTAATCATCCATAGAGGAAGAATACATAGAATACGTGAGTCTTTCAGTTGAATCAAAGAATTGTTTCTATAGGTGCAAGTCTAGCAATTTGAAGTGGAGGGGAAAGTTGATCAAATTACCCCAGTGTATTACTGGTGCTTTAATTTATCGACCACGTAAGGATGAAACGCAAAGCCAATCTTGGTGGGATTTGAACTCAGACAGTAAAGGGCCGTAACACTATGTCGCTAGTTATGTTGTACGACGCTCTACCGATTCTGCTAATATTCCGTCCTATTGAATCAAATAATATATAAAAGTAAACTAAGATATGTAACAGAGAGGAAGAGACAAGGGAGAGGAGAGGGAATTAAAAGGAGAGAAAGAAAGAAGGATCAAGTCGGGGAAAGAAAAGGATGAATGATGGAGAGTCACTCCACCCAGTTTGATTGATGAGTCATTCAGCCGAAGCCCGTGGACATAGCAGCAAAAGTGTTAACACAGAGAATGACCAGAGATACCCTGCTGCAATAGCTACCCCCAGGGGACTCCCTCCTCAAGCGGGGGCCACCCTCCGACTTTACCAAGGAAATCAGCAGTGCGGGGACCATGGCAGCCAGAGGTCTCGATAATCCTCTCTAATAAACAGACAGCTGCTGCAAATAAACAACAAACAAAAAACAAATCGATTCTTTTGAAAATAAATAGGACGTTTACGTGTGTACAGGTGTGAAAAGACTGTGAAGGAAAACGTTCTTTGGTGTTGGCTAATTCGAAAAGGAAAGAGAAATTGTAAGCGATGTTAACTGTAGAAGAGTGGGTCGGAGGAGTTTGCCCTACGAAAGAGGACATGGATGGACTAAGGAGAATGAAAATCGCTGTTTGAGAACAGACAGACATATCCACATATAAATACATACACATACACACACATACATAGATATACAGACAGACTGACATACACACATATAGATACATACACATATACACACATACATAAATAGACAGACAGACAGACATATACACATATAGATACATACACACATACATAGATACATACACATATATACATACATACAATGGCGACCGTTGTGGTCAGTGTCCGATAATCGGACGTGTGTAATTACGGCTTACATGAAGGCAACATACCATATATTGGAAAAAGTTGATCTACATTACGCGGTAAGATTACATACAATAATTCTACATAAGTGTTTGAACTGTAAGTGTGTTGTAAAACACCTATTTATATGAACGATACATACACTTATGATATATGAACGATACATACACTTTAACATATAAATGCAACGTTGTTATATTACATTTATAAAGAAATATACAAGTAACGTTTTCGATTCAGAAACAAAAACATAAGTGTTTGAACTGTGAATATGTTGTGAATAAGTTGTAGAACACCTATTTATATGAATGATACATAAACTTTAACATATAAATACAGCGTTGTTATATTATATTACATTCATAAAGAAATATACTAAGTAACGGTTCTTTTTTGTTCTCGATTCAAACGATTCAAGAACAACGTTTAAAACACAGTTGTAGAATTAAAAACTAACTGAAAAGAAATATTACCCAAGCTGTGAATAACTTTAAATTTGATTCTGACAGAACTTTGTCGAAACTTTTAATGAAGATCATCGACTATTTTGAAAAATAAATACGAAATATTAGTGAATAGACGAACTCATCATGGCAAAAAGTACAAGTCTCCTTCGACCAAATCGCAACTACAACCGTTGTATACAGTGGAGCTACGAGCTTAACAAAGAATTATATGAAGCATACAAACAATCTGAACCCCAAAAGTTCGGTTTTATGCAAAGGCTAAAAACTTTATGGAACTCCAAACACCCAGAATTAGACTTTTCTCCAAAGCATTTAAATGAACAGGCAAAACATATCATTAGATGTAAATTGATACATCTAACGGAATTGAGTGATACTACAAATACAGCCCTTGTAGACACCCACCCCACCTCCGCTGACAGACAAAGAGAATGGCCAGCTAAATCTAACAGTGAACAACTCACCAACAATTTTGCTGAAATCCATCCCACTTCCACTGAAGAACAGCAAGAATGGTCAGCTAACTCTAGTAGTAATTGTCACCACATCAACAACGAGGCTGAAATTCATGACTCTACTGTACAAACAGAACACCAAAAACTTGTGGACACCTTACAAGTGATATGGGACGATATGTTTCAAGAGATACACAGCCGTAATGTAAGTGACAGACCATACAACACCAGAATCAGTAAAGAACCCACTAAATTGGAATTGGAAGCGGTGAACGAAATAGCTGGCAATTATCTGAAGGCTATACGAACTAAAGGTGTAGAAACGACATTTGAAACGCTTAATATTTTGTTATATGTTTCAGCTGTCACATTGCTATCATATAACACACATCTAAAACCACGCAATCAAGATACAAACAAAAAGCCTGAATCAGCGTTGATGCGAAATTTAAAAAGCAAAATTTTGTCCCTGAGACGAAGTATCTCACACATCGCAGTCGTTATGAAATGCAACATAGAGAGCAACTTCACACGACACCAGGAAGACCTGAAAGAAAAGTTAGAGAGACGATTTGGAGATACCAAATTTAAAACTTTGAACTCCAAATTACACCAGTTGAAACAACAACACACAGCTACAATAGAAAGACTAAAATATAAGTCAACAGCACATAAACGACAAGTGCTAAATAGATTGTTTGCCAGAGATCCTAAATCAGTTTATCGCAGCTTCGGTGGCAAAAGCTCAATCCCTGTAAATGACACCCCTTCAAAAGAACAGGTTGAGAGCTACTGGAGATTTGTATGGGAAACGGATGACGGATTCAACAGACAAACTAATTGGCTAAAAGAACTGGAACAGGACTACTGCCAACATGTCCAGACAAAACAATATGACATAGATGGGTCAATACTGGAAACAGCTCTACAGAAAATGTCGAATAGGAAATCACCAGGCTCAGACCTCATAACAGGATACTGGTTGAAGAATTTCACTTTCTATCGGCAAGATCTCATACGGCTGTTTACAGAAACAATTAAAGGCGCACAAGAACTGCCCAGATGGTTATCAACTGCCACTACTCTCCTCATTCCCAAAACCACCCTTGCTAAAAATTACCGCCCAATAGCCTGCCAAAACATCATGTATAAATTATATACTGGGTACCTTAACCTGTTCTTACAGGATCACTGTACTACCAACAACATCATAACACCTGAGCAAGCTGGTGGAAAGAGGGAGGTGTAGGCTTGCATAGATCACCTACTAACTAATAAAATGATTCAGGAAAAAACTACAAAGAATCGCAGAAACATGACTGTGGTGTGGCTGGACTATCAAAAAGCATTTGATAGTGTACCTCATGGGTGGATTATTAAGGCTTTACAGTTAGCCAAAGTCCCACAACCATTGTCAGCTGCTGTTGAACGCCTGACCAAGAACTGGTACACCAATTTGATCCTTAGAGGTGAGAAGGAGCAAGTTAAGACTGATAAGATACATTACCAGAAGGGCATCTTTCAGGGTGATAGCTTGTAAGTGCTACTCTTCGTTCTCTCACTGAATCCACTATCTTGCCTACTCAGGAAGCAAGGTGGACAAAGAAGTGGGTCCAGAAGTATCTCCCATCTTTTCTTTGTTGATGACCTGAAGTTGTATGGGCCAAATATCAATGACATCAAGAAACAATTGGACCTCATTACACAATTTTCAACAGACATCAAAATGAAATTTGGTGAGTCCAAGTGTGCATATTTGGCAGTAAAACGTGGAAGAGCTGTGCCCTCCTCTAGAAATCTAGAGATGAACGGCCTGACAATACAACCTCTACAGTCAGGTGACAACTACAGATATCTTGAACAGGATGAGAATGTCAGATATGATGGACCCATAAATAAGGAGAGAACCAGAACTGAATACCTCAGAAGAGTAAAGAAAATATGGTCATCAGAACTGTCAGCGTACAACAAATACATTGCCCACAATACTTATGCTGTGCTAATTCTAACGCCAACATTTGGCCTGCTGAACTGGTCATTGCAAGAACTAAGTGAGATGGATGTTAG
>OZ024745.1:23361428-23373928 GCA_964016885.1 Eledone cirrhosa | reverse complement strand
TACACGCACACACACACACACACACACACATATATATATATATATATATATATGTATATATATATATATATATGTATATATATATATATATATATGTAGGAGGTGAGTTTTATTGTAGTACAATAAAGCAATGCAGATATCGGATATGTTGATTTAAAACTGCACTATCCACAAGTGTTTTTTAGCCTTCATATCATGTTCTTCTGTTTTATCTGATGAAAACACAAATATTATTGCTTGATGATGTTTGTTTTTGAAATGCGCATAATAAAATATATGGAACTCCTTTAACCATCTTTTGATCTTATATTATATATATATATATATATATATATATATATATATATATATAATACAATATGTTGAAAAGGTAACACACTAGTGAGAGAGTGTGCCATCAATAAAACAGGGAAAACCACCAGTGTATGGAATCTATAACCTATGGAAAGCAAGGTAGACACATAATAATTAAAAATATAAATTAAAATGTATATACGCACCTCTTAAACACATTATTGACAAGGAATAACGAGTGTCTATGGGTCCGTTAATTTATCGTGATATTTCGCTCCTTATAACAGTCTTTCCTCTCTCTCTGTTTGGTTGAGCACACTTCTAGTGGTTTGGGAGCTGCCCTTTCTAGCAGCTCGTCCCTCAGACACCACTGGTTCACTGCCCTAAACACGCTCTGACATCTCTCTGCCGTGTGTAGCTGGACGGTCGCTTTAGATTCTCTTACAGTTGTCTGGAATGTATAGTCTTGTACGTGCTGATGAACCATAGGTTATTCCATTTCAGTCAACAACTTTCTGGCGAAACAGATCTCTTTGGATTTGTACTCGTGTGTTATATAGTTATAGAGGTGTGTAAATACATTTTAATTTATATTTTTAATTATTGTGTGTCTACCCTGCCTTCCATAGAGTATAGATTCCATACACTGGTGGCTCCCCTGTTTCATTGATGGCACACTCTCTCTCTCTAGTGTGGTACCTTTTCAACATATTGTATTTTAAAGAGCTCAGGATTCCTTTTCCTTTGAGCACATTATTGACAGGGAATAACGAGAGTCTATGGCTCCGTTAATTTATCGTGATATATATATATATATATACATATATATATATATATATATATATATATATATATAGTAATAATAATAAATTTGAAGACTAAAATCGAAAGAGGGCTCGATAAGGATAAATATATATCAAATATATAAGAACCGTAGAACGGTTCTTATATATATATATATATATATATATATATATATATATATATATATATATATATGTGTGTGTGTGTATGTATATATATATATATATATATATATATATATATATATATATATATATATGTATATATATATATATATATATGTATATATGTATATATATATATATATATATATGTATATATATATATATATATATATATATATATATATATATATATATATATATATATATATATATATATATATATATATATATATATATATATATAGTGGTGGAACACTGGAAGGTAATATCCGTAGTGGTAGAGCACTCAGTCCAAGGGACGAGTTAGATAGAAGTGGTTACACAACAGTTAGTTCACCATACCGAGTACCGAGAACAATTGTTTCACCTTCGCGGATCTTCAGCTCGGGATGTATATGGTTATAGGAACAGGAAAGACAACCGTACGAACGCGCATGCGCAGACTCTCGGTCACTTCACACAGGCAATAGTAGACTGCGTGTGGGGGGGGGGTGTAAGGGAGATAACTGCGAAAGTCCGGAAAGTTTTTTGGTTGAAAATAAAATTTTAAAAAAAATTTAAAAAATAAAAATAAAATTACAAAGAATCAGTTCGGAGCCTTGTAGTTATGTAATAGATGTTTGGTGACGTGTGGACAACGTTTGAAAAATTCACTTCTCATGTTTAGGCAATCACTATTGCATTATCTCTTTAGGATAGTTATTCGTTCGTCAATACATAAGCCACACGTCAGATTTCCCCTTGCGTATGGCTTGGACTTAGTGATGGCTTTCCATTGAATAGGGTACTCCATTCAATGGAAAGCCATCACTAAGTCCAAGCCATACGCAAGGGGAAATCTGACGTGTGGCTTATGTATTGACGAACGAATAACTATCCTAAAGAGATTACGCAATAGTGATTGCCTAAACACGAGAGTGAATTTTTCACACGTTGTCCACACGACACCAAACATCTATTACATAACTACAAGGCTCCGGACTGATTCTTTGAATTTTTTTTGAATTTTTAATTTATTTATTTTTATTTTCAACCCAAAAACTTTCCGGAGTTTCACAGTTATCTTCCTTACACCCCCCGCACGCAGTCTACTATTGCCTGTGTGAAGTGACCGAGTTTCTGCGCATGCGTTTTCGTACGGTTGTCCTTCCTGTTCCTATAACCATATACATCCCGAGCTGAAGATCCGCGAAGGTGAAACAATTGTTCTCGGTATGGTGAACTAACTGTTGTGTTACCACTTCTACCTAACTCGTCCCATGGACTGAGTGCTCTACCACTACGGATATTACCTCCCAGTGTTCAACCACTATATATATATATATATATATATATATATATATATATATATATATATATATATATATAATTATGGATTGAGGGAGGAGGCTGGAAATGAGAAACGGGTATAGATGAAGAATCGACCCCAGTATAAGAGTAGTACATTTTTTATCGACCATGAATGTATAAAAAGCAAAGTTGACCTCCCGTACATACAAACAAATAGTTATAAAGTCTCATGTGACTAAGCCATTAAACAACTAACTAATCATAAGTTAATATATTACATACATCTTGTTTATATTTCTTGTCAGAGCTCTTTATTTTATGTTGCCTAACAGTCAGGAATAGGTTTCAGTCTATTTACAAATGTTAACAATTATAAACTGACGTTTAAGACATTCCAGTTGAATATCAAATAATTATTCAAGGTTCTTAGAAAAATCATGCATTTTTATAGAATTAACGATAAATAAAGGATGGATATCTGTGCAAGATGATAGCTTATACTGAAGTGGGGAATATATTTCATTTATGCAAACATATATTGCATATCTTTGGAGTAATTTCCCTCCTTAACTTAGCAATAACATCTAAATTCTTGTACATCAAGTTTAAATGACTTTCTATATGAAATTTAATCAGTTATTTGATATAAAATATTGCCCATAGGCTCAACTGAAACTAATTTTAACGTCGTGTTGTTGACACCTTTCGTTGACAGGATGTCTTACTGTCATAACTGTACAATTTCCTATAGGAAGACTTGAATTGATCCCTCAAAATTAACATCACAGACATTAATTACAACATATTCACCCTATTTCTACTGATCCTATGTGCCAAACCTATAGTAACACTTCTGTTTTTGACTTGGTTTAAATTAATGTTGGTAGTTGTGGTGCTGAGTAAATATAGACATAGGCAAGGTGGGAGAGCTTCAACCAGGAAATAAAATCCTCATCAATCAATTGATTTACCGTCACCTATACTGTCCCACTGAGGGAGCTCACCGTCACACTCCACTTACTCGTTGTCACACTGAGGGAGCTCACCGTCACACTGAGAGAGCTCACCGTCACACTCCACTTACTCATTGTCACACTGAGGGAGCTCACCGTCACACTGAGAGAGCTCACCGTCACACTCCACTTACTCGTTGTCACACTGAGGGAGCTGACCGTCACACTGAGAGAGCTCACCGTCACACTCCACTTATTCGTTGTCACACTGAGGGAGCTCACCGTCACACTCCATTTACTCGTTGTCACACTGAGGGAGCTCACCGTCACACTCCATTTACTCGTTGTCACACTGAGGGAGCTCACTGTCACACTCCATTTACTCGTTGTCACACTCATAGAGCACACCATCACATCCCAACAACCCGTAGTCACACCCATAGAGCTCAAACTGGGCCAGTATGAGTTAATTGGTTTATTCATGGTTCCAACCAAGGACCGATGATAAATAACAGAAACAAGAAACAAAGCAAAACAACAAAAACACACTGGTCTCCTTGGTTATGTTCAATCTCCTTGATCAGATCCAATCCACTTGGTCAGATTCAATCTCCTTGGTCAGTCACCTGGACTACTTGGTCAGATCCAATCTCCTTGGTCAGATTCAATCCACTTGGTCAGATTCAATCCACTTGGTCAGATTCAATCCACTTGGTCAGATTCAATCCACTTGGTCAGATTCAATCCACTTGGTCAGATTCAATCCACTTGGTCAGAGTCAATCCACTTGGTCAGATTCAATCCACTTGGTCAGATTCAATCCACTTGGTCAGAGTCAATCCACTTGGTCAGATTCAATCCACTTGGTCAGATTCAATCCACTTGGTCAGATTCAATCCACTTGGTCAGAGTCAATCCACTTGGTCAGATTCAATCCACTTGGTCAGATTCAATGCACTTGGTCAGATCCAATCTCCTTGGTCAGATCCAATCCACTTGGTCAGATCCAATCTCCTTGGTCAGATTCAATCCACTTGGTCAGATTCAATCCACTTGGTCAGAGTCAATCCACTTGGTCAGATTCAATCCACTTGGTCAGATTCAATCCACTTGGTCAGATTCAATCCACTTGGTCAGATTCAATCCACTTGGTCAGATCCAATCCACTTGGTCAGATCCAATCCACTTGGTCAGATTCAATCCACTTGGTCAGATTCAATCCACTTGGTCAGAGTCAATCCACTTGGTCAGATTCAATCCACTTGGTCAGAGTCAATCCACTTGGTCAGATTCAATCCACTTGGTCAGAGTCAATCCACTTGGTCAGATTCAATCCACTTGGTCAGATTCAATCCACTTGGTCAGATTCAATCCACTTGGTCAGAGTCAATCCACTTGGTCAGATCCAATCTCCTTGGTCAGATCCAATCCACTTGGTCAGATCCAATCTCCTTGGTCAGATTCAATCCACTTGGTCAGATCCAATCCACTTGGTCAGATCCAATCCACTTGGTCAGATCCAATCTCCTTGGTCAGATTCAATCCACTTGGTCAGATCCAATCCACTTGGTCAGATTCAATCCACTTGGTCAGATTCAATCCACTTGGTCAGAGTCAATCCACTTGGTCAGATCCAATCTCCTTGGTCAGATCCAATCCACTTGGTCAGATCCAATCTCCTTGGTCAGATTCAATCCACTTGGTCAGATCCAATCCACTTGGTCAGATTCAATCCACTTGGTCAGATTCAATCCACTTGGTCAGAGTCAATCCACTTGGTCAGATCCAATCTCCTTGGTCAGATCCAATCCACTTGGTCAGATCCAATCTCCTTGGTCAGATTCAATCCACTTGGTCAGATCCAATCCACTTGGTCAGATCCAATCTCCTTGGTCAGATTCAATCCACTTGGTCAGATTCAATCCACTTGGTCAGATCCAATCCACTTGGTCAGATTCAATCCACTTGGTCAGATTCAATCCACTTGGTCAGATTCAATCCACTTGGTCAGATTCAATCCACTTGGTCAGATCCAATCTCCTTGGTCAGATTCAATCCACTTGGTCAGATCCAATCCACTTGGTCAGATTCAATCCACTTGGTCAGATTCAATCCACTTGGTCAGATCCAATCCACTTGGTCAGATCCAATCCACTTGGTCAGATTCAATCCACTTGGTCAGATTCAATCCACTTGGTCAGATTCAATCCACTTGGTCAGATCCAATCCACTTGGTCAGATTCAATCCACTTGGTCAGATCCAATCCACTTGGTCAGATTCAATCCACTTGGTCAGATTCAATCCACTTGGTCAGATTCAATCCACTTGGTCAGATTCAATCCACTTGGTCAGATTCAATCCACTTGGTCAGATTCAATCCACTTGGTCAGATCCAATCCACTTGGTCAGATTCAATCCACTTGGTCAGATCCAATCCACTTGGTCAGATTCAATCCACTTGGTCAGATTCAATCCACTTGGTCAGATTCAATCCACTTGGTCAGATTCAATCCACTTGGTCAGATTCAATCCACTTGGTCAGATTCAATCCACTTGGTCAGATTCAATCCACTTGGTCAGATTCAATCCACTTGGTCAGATTCAATCCACTTGGTCAGATTCAATGCACTTGGTCAGATCCAATCTCCTTGGTCAGATCCAATCCACTTGGTCAGATTCAATCCACTTGGTCAGATTCAATCCACTTGGTCAGATTCAATCCACTTGGTCAGATTCAATCCACTTGGTCAGATTCAATCCACTTGGTCAGATTCAATCCACTTGGTCAGATTCAATCCACTTGGTCAGATTCAATCCACTTGGTCAGATTCAATGCACTTGGTCAGATCCAATCTCCTTGGTCAGATCCAATCCACTTGGTCAGATTCAATCCACTTGGTCAGATTCAATCCACTTGGTCAGATTCAATCCACTTGGTCAGATTCAATCCACTTGGTCAGATTCAATCCACTTGGTCAGATTCAATCCACTTGGTCAGATTCAATCCACTTGGTCAGATTCAATCCACTTGGTCAGATTCAATCCACTTGGTCAGATCCAATCTCCTTGGTCAGATCCAATCCACTTGGTCAGATTCAATCCACTTGGTCAGATTCAATCCACTTGGTCAGATTCAATCCACTTGGTCAGATTCAATCCACTTGGTCAGATTCAATCCACTTGGTCAGATTCAATCCACTTGGTCAGATTCAATCCACTTGGTCAGATTCAATGCACTTGGTCAGATCCAATCTCCTTGGTCAGATCCAATCCACTTGGTCAGATTCAATCTCCTTGGTCAGATTCAATCCACTTGGTCAGATTCAATCCACTTGGTCAGATCCAATCCACTTGGTCAGATTCAATCCACTTGGTCAGATTCAATCCACTTGGTCAGATCCAATCTCCTTGGTCAGATTCAATCCACTTGGTCAGATCCAATCCACTTGGTCAGATTCAATCTCCTTGGTCAGATTCAATCCACTTGGTCAGATCCAATCCACTTGGTCAGATTCAATCCACTTGGTCAGATTCAATCCACTTGGTCAGATTCAATCCACTTGGTCAGATTCAATCCACTTGGTCAGATCCAATCTCCTTGGTCAGATCCAATCCACTTGGTCAGATTCAATCCACTTGGTCAGATTCAATCCACTTGGTCAGATCCAATCTCCTTGGTCAGATTCAATCCACTTGGTCAGATCCAATCCACTTGGTCAGATTCAATCCACTTGGTCAGATTCAATCCACTTGGTCAGATCCAATCCACTTGGTCAGATTCAATCCACTTGGTCAGATCCAATCCACTTGGTCAGATTCAATCCACTTGGTCAGATCCAATCTCCTTGGTCAGATCCAATCCACTTGGTCAGATCCAATCCACTTGGTCAGATTCAATCCACTTGGTCAGATCCAATCTCCTTGGTCAGATTCAATCCACTTGGTCAGATCCAATCCACTTGGTCAGATTCAATCCACTTGGTCAGATTCAATCCACTTGGTCAGATTCAATCCACTTGGTCAGATTCAATCCACTTGGTCAGATCCAATCTCCTTGGTCAGATCCAATCCACTTGGTCAGATTCAATCCACTTGGTCAGATTCAATCCACTTGGTCAGATTCAATCCACTTGGTCAGATTCAATCCACTTGGTCAGATCCAATCCACTTGGTCAGATCCAATCTCCTTGGTCAGATTCAATCCACTTGGTCAGATCCAATCCACTTGGTCAGATTCAATCCACTTGGTCAGATTCAATCCACTTGGTCAGATTCAATCCACTTGGTCAGATTCAATCCACTTGGTCAGATTCAATGCACTTGGTCAGATCCAATCTCCTTGGTCAGATCCAATCCACTTGGTCAGATTCAATCCACTTGGTCAGATTCAATCCACTTGGTCAGATCCAATCTCCTTGGTCAGATTCAATCCACTTGGTCAGATCCAATCCACTTGGTCAGATTCAATCCACTTGGTCAGATTCAATCCACTTGGTCAGATTCAATCCACTTGGTCAGATTCAATCCACTTGGTCAGATTCAATGCACTTGGTCAGATCCAATCTCCTTGGTCAGATCCAATCCACTTGGTCAGATTCAATCCACTTGGTCAGATTCAATCCACTTGGTCAGATCCAATCTCCTTGGTCAGATCCAATCCACTTGGTCAGATCCAATCCACTTGGTCAGATTCAATCCACTTGGTCAGATTCAATCCACTTGGTCAGATTCAATCCACTTGGTCAGATTCAATCTCCTTGGTCAGATTCAATCCACTTGGTCAGATTCAATCCACTTGGTCAGATTCAATCCACTTGGTCAGATCCAATCCACTTGGTCAGATTCAATCCACTTGGTCAGATTCAATCCACTTGGTCAGATTCAATCCACTTGGTCAGATTCAATCCACTTGGTCAGATTCAATCCACTTGGTCAGATTCAATCCACTTGGTCAGATCCAATCCACTTGGTCAGATTCAATCCACTTGGTCAGATTCAATCCACTTGGTCAGATTCAATCCACTTGGTCAGATCCAATCCACTTGGTCAGATTCAATCCACTTGGTCAGATTCAATCCACTTGGTCAGATTCAATCCACTTGGTCAGATTCAATCCACTTGGTCAGATTCAATCCACTTGGTCAGATTCAATCCACTTGGTCAGATCCAATCCACTTGGTCAGATCCAATCCACTTGGTCAGATTCAATCCACTTGGTCAGATTCAATCCACTTGGTCAGATTCAATCCACTTGGTCAGATTCAATCCACTTGGTCAGATTCAATGCACTTGGTCAGATCCAATCTCCTTGGTCAGATCCAATCCACTTGGTCAGATCCAATCCACTTGGTCAGATTCAATCCACTTGGTCAGATCCAATCCACTTGGTCAGATTCAATCCACTTGGTCAGATTCAATCCACTTGGTCAGATTCAATCCACTTGGTCAGATCCAATCCACTTGGTCAGATCCAATCCACTTGGTCAGATCCAATCCACTTGGTCAGATCCAATCTCCTTGGTCAGATTCAATGCACTTGGTCAGATCGAATCCACTTGGTCAGATTCAATCTCCTTGGTCAGATCCAATCCACTTGGTCAGATTCAATCCACTTGGTCAGATTCAATCCACTTGGTCAGATTCAATCCACTTGGTCAGATTCAATCCACTTGGTCAGATTCAATCCACTTGGTCAGATTCAATCCACTTGGTCAGATCCAATCTCCTTGGTCAGATTCAATCCACTTGGTCAGATTCAATCCACTTGGTCAGATTCAATCCACTTGGTCAGATTCAATCCACTTGGTCAGATCCAATCCACTTGGTCAGATCCAATCCACTTGGTCAGATCCAATCTCCTTGGTCAGATTCAATCCACTTGGTCAGATTCAATCCACTTGGTCAGATTCAATCCACTTGGTCAGATTCAATCCACTTGGTCAGATCCAATCCACTTGGTCAGATCCAATCCACTTGGTCAGATCCAATCCACTTGGTCAGATCCAATCTCCTTGGTCAGATTCAATCCACTTGGTCAGATTCAATCCACTTGGTCAGATTCAATCCACTTGGTCAGATTCAATCCACTTGGTCAGATTCAATCCACTTGGTCAGATCCAATCCACTTGGTCAGATCCAATCCACTTGGTCAGATCCAATCCACTTGGTCAGATCCAATCTCCTTGGTCAGATTCAATCCACTTGGTCAGATTCAATCCACTTGGTCAGATCCAATCCACTTGGTCAGATTCAATCCACTTGGTCAGATCCAATCCACTTGGTCAGATCCAATCCACTTGGTCAGATCCAATCTCCTTGGTCAGATTCAATCCACTTGGTCAGATTCAATCCACTTGGTCAGATTCAATCCACTTGGTCAGATTCAATCCACTTGGTCAGATTCAATCCACTTGGTCAGATCCAATCCACTTGGTCAGATCCAATCCACTTGGTCAGATCCAATCTCCTTGGTCAGATTCAATCCACTTGGTCAGATTCAATCCACTTGGTCAGATTCAATCCACTTGGTCAGATCCAATCCACTTGGTCAGATCCAATCCACTTGGTCAGATCCAATCTCCTTGGTCAGATTCAATCCACTTGGTCAGATCCAATCCACTTGGTCAGATTCAATCCACTTGGTCAGATCCAATCCACTTGGTCAGATCCAATCTCCTTGGTCAGATTCAATCCACTTGGTCAGATCCAATCCACTTGGTCAGATCCAATCCACTTGGTCAGATCCAATCTCCTTGGTCAGATCCAATCCACTTGGTCAGATCCAATCCACTTGGTCAGATCCAATCCACTTGGTCAGATCCAATCCACTTGGTCAGATTCAATCTCCTTGGTCAGTCACCTGGACTACTTGGTCAGATTCAATCCACTTGGTCAGATTCAGTGCTCATGATCAGATTCAATCTCCTTTATCAGGTTCAGTCCGCATGGTCAGTCCCCTTGGCCAGATGCTGTCCCCTTGACCAGATCCAGTCCAACCATCCCCTATTTGATGTCTCCTTCTGCCAGTATATATCACTAAAAATTCCATCTTTTCTTTGTCTGTCAAAATACAAGTGAATGTAAACAAGAATCTCTTCACTATTTATGATAACTGTGTAAAGCATTCTCTGTAAAGAAATCTACAACTGTTCTGTCTATCCCAACCAAGTTTCGGTCCATTAAACAAATCTCCTCCTAGCAGAATCCTATATATCCAGCACATTTTTTTTTTTTTTGCCGGGACGTTTTGCTTTCTTCTTTTTTTCTTTTTTTTTTGTACTAACTGTTTGCAATTTTCTCTTTTTTTTTCTTCTTCTTTTCTATGAGAATTCTTTAATCGGTGAACGGCAGCGATAGTTTGGTTCACTTGAACTTCTTCTAGATATTGCTGACAGTAGGAATTTTACACGACAGACTTATCACTCACAACCGATATAATAATGTTCATATCTATTTATTTATTTATTTGTTAACTAAATAGTTTGGGATAACGAAAGCTATTGAAGAAGAAGAAAATAACTGAAAAGAGGAAAAAAAATCTTTTGAGATAAAATCAACTACGAGATTCGAACTAATTTACACCTAGTTCACCCAACAAAAGGTTTGTGCCACATAAAACCTCACCTGTTGCATCCATAATGAAATATGATAAGAGCTAGATAAATATAAAATATCCGAAAACTGAAGGGTGAATCATCAGTCAACAAGGAAACCTCTGTATGGTCACTCTACCTGCTAGAAATAGCAACTAAACCTGAAAGGTGAATCAGTTGTCGACGAAGGAACCTCAAAGGAACCTCCGCATGATCACTCAACCTGCTAGAAATAGCAGCTAAACTGAAGGGTGAATCAGTTGTCGACAAAAGAACCTCTGCAGGATCACTCGACCTGCCAGAAATAACAGCTGAACCTGAAGGATGAATCAGTCAACAAAGGGACCTGTTCATGATCACTCGACCTGCTGAAATAGCGGATAAATCTCCCTAAAACAACACCATATCTTCTCAGTCCATTGCAGAGTTAAACCCCTAGGTAATGTTGATACTCATTTTCAGCTGAGTACACTGAAGCAACTTGAACTGAAGAATTTTGCTCAAGAACACAACACACAACCCAGTCCAAGAATCGAAGCCACGTCATTATGACCCAACATACCACTAAACCATGCACCTCCACTTCCTGTAAAGGTTGTAGATGGACCCTGCTTAACTCCTTTGTACTAAATCACAGCATAAAACATATCATGTATATAAAACAGGCCTTAAACTAGCCAACAAAAGCACCGCACTCCGTCAGTTACGACGATGAGTGTTCCAATTGATCCGATCAACGGAACAGCTAGAGAAATTAACGAGAAACTGACTGAGAATCCCACAGTGACGCATACCCTTAACGTAGTTCTCAGGGAGATTCAGCGTGACATCAAACATGACAAGGTTGGCCTTCGAATTACGAGTGCAGCCTACTTATGTCAGCTGGATGAACTGGAGCAACGTGAAATAAAGTGTCTTGCTCAAGGACACAACACTCCGCCAAGAATCGAGCTCACCTCCGTACGATTGCTAGCCGAATGGCCTAACCACAAAGCCATCCGCATACATACATACTTACTTACTTACATATATACATACATACTTATTTACTTACATATATATACATACATACTTGCTTACATACATACATACATACATACATACATACATACATACATACATACATACATACATACATAATTACATATATACATACACACATACATATATACATACTTACATATATACATACATACATACATACTTGCTTACATACATACATACATACATACATACATACATAATTACATATATACATACGCACATACATATATACTTACTTACATATATACATACATACTTACTTACATATATACATACTTACATACCTACATACATACATACATACATACATACATACATACATACATACATACATACATACATACATACATACATACAT
>OZ024745.1:23348928-23356428 GCA_964016885.1 Eledone cirrhosa | reverse complement strand
TGTATTTGGGTATTGTATTTTAGAGATTTCCTACCAAGAATGTTCTAGAAAATAGGTTTTTGTTTTGTTTTGTTTTTACTCGCCTGACAAATTCCAACACGTCTTTGGTTAAGACTGTCAAACTTTAGTTTCTTATTATTTCATTGATTTGTTTTCCTCAATGTCATATTCTTCCTTAATCAATCGTGTGAAACACCACAATTTGTATTGTATATCAATTTGAATTCTCGATATACTAGAAATAGCACCCATGTATCACTCAAATTTATAGTAATGTTTTCAAACAGCGAATGAAACACTGGGGAATTTAATCCTAGATTAATACACTCTGGCTATAACGAGGTAGGATGGTCACGACTGGAAACCTTTTACTATAGGCCCGTTTCAGTGATTATTCACAAAATATCTTTAATGTAAACAGGAAGATGTGTGTTGGCTTCAGATGAAATAAAGTAGTAATACGATTGTTGTTGTTACTGTTGTTATCGTTGATGGTTTAATGATGGTGGCGACGACGAAGATATAGACTGCAGTTGCTGTTGTTTAGTGCTATGGTAACGCTGGTGGAGTAGACAACATCACGTGTGACACGTCCAACTCAAGCTAACGACTATATAACGTCCATCAATCTATTTGTTATATATATAATATATATAATATATATATATTATATATATTATATATATATTATATATATTATATATATAGCAAATACACACACACACACACACACACACACACACACACAGATATATATATATATCACATAATGTTATATACAAGTAACCGAATATATTTTCTCGATGTAACGAGAACGTACAGACCCACTAGGTCACATTTCTGGTCATTCGTTGCCACCCATACTAATGTAAATTAGTTTACCGATTTCTTTCCCTACGCAGAAGAAATCATTACAGGATGAAAATGAATTCCGCGGGTGCACAATTATGTACGTATATCTCATAATGATAAATTTTACGTCAAGCACAACGCCTTTGTGGAAGTGTGATTGTTGATTGAAAGGTAGAGTTCTACTATATCAAACTGGACAACATTGAACGCATGTTCTCATATTGTATATTCCTCCGTCCAGTAAAGCCGTATATGTTTGAATTCGTAATTATTGGCCTTGGGGAAAGTTTAACGAGAAAATATGCACACATATACATACCTACACACACGCATATATATATATATATATACACACACATATATATATATATATATATATATATATATATATATATATATATATATATATATATATATGTGTGTGTGTGTGTGTGTGTGTGTGTGTGTGTGTGTGTGTGTGTGTGTGTGTGTATATAATCAAAGATTAATATGGTTCATTGATTACTCAATGAATATAGTTTTACAATCGATTAAAAGCACTCTACAAAGAAGTTTTGTGGAGTTATTAATATTATTTAAAATATTAATAAATGAAGACATTCACGTAATCAAAATATATGTTTTATTATATATATTTCGAAGGTACTGTGCTGTTTTTTCAGTACGTCCTCATCAGAATCTATGTATATATACGAGGTGTGTCAGAAAAGTTCCAGGACTGATGTCACAAAAGATTTATTTCAAACCCAAACTTCACACTAAGAGTTTTCTCCTTCAAAGTAATCCCCCTGGAGTATGTAACTGTAACCTTAGCTCTCTGCATCGAACAAACTTTTTTCTTCATAATTTTATATACATTACCTCTGTTTCAGGTCGTCAAGCAATGAGCACAGAGCAACGAACAAACTTGAAAACTCCGTCAGAAGCACTGGGATGGCTGCAGCAAGTGTATGGAGATGAGACGATGTCACGCTCACGTGTTTTTGAGTGGTACAAGAGGTTTAAAGAAGGACGCGAGGACGTGGAAGATGACCCCAAGAGCGGAAGGCCCTCAACAACCAGGACTGAGGTCAACCTTGAGCGCGTCAGGCAGATGGTGCGTAGCGATCGTCGGCTGACTGTTCGACTGATGGCAAATGAGCTGGGCATGAATCGGGACAACGTCTGGAAGATTCTCACTGAAGATTTGGACATGCGGAAAGTCTGCTCGAAGATGGTGCCAAAACTACTGAACGATGACGAGAAGGGTCGACGCATGCAAGTGTGCCAGGGTTCCTCGAGCGCCTTGAAACCGAACCAGACTTGTTAGGGACAGTTATCACCGGTGATGAGTCCTGGATCTTCGAGTACGACTCGGAGGGGACCCGTTTTGAAGCGATGGACGACATCAAAAAGGCCGTGATCCCGGAAGCCTTCCAGGAGTGCATGCAAGCGTGGTAGAAAAGGATGGAAAGGTGTATTAGACTCCAGGGGGATTACTTTGAAGGAGAAAACTCTTAGTGTGAAGTTGGGGTTTGAAATAAATCTTTTGTGACATCAGTCCTGGAACTTTTCTGACCCACCTCGTATGTATATATATGTATGTATATATGTATGTATATATATATATATATATATATATATATATATATATATATATATATATATATATATATATATATATATATATATATATATATATATATATATATATATATATATATATATTAGAAAGTGAGGTTTTTTTTTACAAAATGAAAAATAACCGAGGTGTCCTACACGAGTGGAAGTATAAAGAAAAAGGGATGAAATCGAAAATGCAACTGAAGTCTTATTTTTTTTAAAAATATATATATTTATTTGGTTCCTTTACCGGTTTCGCAGTTCTTCTGCTTTTCAAAAGTAGAGTTGAGATGGAGGGTCTGTGGTTTTTCTCACACATATATATATATATATATATATGTGTGTGTGTGTAGAGGTTGTATTTAATTTGTTGGGATACAACAATCAAAATATCCAGGAGACTCCAACCGTGATGGCTGCATTGTTCAGGGTATGTCAATATTTATTTATAAAACTAAGGTATATTATATTTTATCTGATGAAAGCGCACCATAATCTGCCTTGGTGGCCCTTGAAATATGTATAATGGAATAAATATGGTTTTATAAATATAGTTTCCATTTGTTAATATATTGTATATATATATATATATATATATATATATATATATATATATATATATATATATATATATATATATATATATATGTATGCATATATATATGGGGGTGGGTAAAATTATATATGCAAGGGTCAGCTGAAAATGTCTTTGGCTGACTATAATGGAATGATGCTAGAGCTGTGAACTCTTGCATGCATTATTTTCAACTCTTGTTATCAATAACTGCATTGTTTCTTTCCAGAGTCAATGTTGAAAAATAAACCTAATTTGGTCATACCATGAGAGTATCTTGATAGGCCTTTACACTTTTGCTCTTTTACCTGTTCCAGCCATCCGGCTGAGGCTATGCTGGGGCACCGCCCTTTTAACTTTTCAGCCGACCCTCGTATGTGAGTGTGTATGTATGTATATAATTTATATGTATATATATATATATATATATATATATATATATATATATATATATATATAATAATCGTTTCTACTTTTGGCACAAGGACATCAATTATCTCAGTGCATTACTGGTACTTTATTTTATCGACCCCATAAGGATGAAAGGCAAAGCTAATCTCGGCGGGATTTGAACTCAGACCGTAAAGGGCCGTACCTCAATGCTGCGAGGCATGGTGTCCGACCTTCTACCAATACTACCTGGTTATATGTGTACATTAACATATATATATATATAGAAAGCCATACATATGTATGTATAACAATACATATATGTGTTTGTTTGTGTGGTTGTGTACAAGTTTTAAGGTTGTGTTGTTTTTTCTCTTGTTTGTAAATTCATTAGTTTTGGAGAAAGAAATGGTCGTGTTTTGTTTCAGACACTCAAATAGAAAATGAACAACCAGATACACACGCACACACACACACACACACATATATATATATATATATATATGTATGCATGTACATATGAATGTATATATATATATATATATATATGTATGTATATATATATAAAAAAATATATATATATATGTATGTATATAAATATATATATATATGTATATATATATATATGTATATATATATATGTACATATATATATATATACACATATATTTATATGTATATATATATATATATATATATACATATACATTCATACATACATATATACATATATACACACACACACACATACATATATATAAATATATATATATATATATATATATATATATATATATATATATATATATATTTATATGTATATATATATATATATATATACATTCATACATACATATATACATATATACACACACACACACACACACATACATATATATATATATATATATATATATATATATATAGAGAGAGAGAGAGAGAGAGAGAGAGAGAGAGAGAGAGAGAGAGAGAGAGGAGAGAGAGAGAGAGAGAGAGACATCTAATGAAGTATAACAACCAGATACACACAACCACACCAATAATAACAATAATACACAGTCGTACATCCATCAACACTAACAGAGAATATTCTTCTTTTAATTTTCGGCAGTGAAAACATTCGTTTTTAAATGCTGCTTTATTAGTTTCGAGAAAAATATAATACGTGACCATCACAAAAACAATAATAGTCTACAGTTATAACTGTCTCTTTATGTTGAATATTTTAATAGAATATTTACAAATATTTGTTTTGGGTTGGAAGAATGTAGCAGTTTCTTTGTTTATCTGTTTGTTTGTGGGTTTGTTTGTTTTTTATGTGGGTTTGTTTTATTTTATTTGTTTCGGTATTTTAATCAATAAATATAAATGGTTTTCTCTTGTGCATGCAGGGGTGGGTTAAAAGATTTTATTGTTATCGATATTATAGTTAGATGTTAGTAAGAAGGAAGAGGGGGTGGAAGTGAAATGGAGGTGTCTGGTAGGAGTAGGAGTGTGGTGTTAGACTAAATTGTTTTGTGTACGTAGTTAGGTATTTGTTTGTGTGTGTAGGATCCGGTTTTCAATCGCACCCGAGGTTGATTTTTAGCTCTTTAGTCGTTGTTCCGTGAGTCGATAAAGTACGAAGATCGGAAGAAAAGTTTACAGGCTGACTATGAGCTAGGAATGGTGCTAGAGCTGTGAAATCTTGCTGACCAAGATACTCTCATGGAATGACCAAATGAGGTTTATTTTTCAACATAGACCCTGGAAAGAAACAATGCAGTTGTTAATAAGAAGAGTTGAAAATAATGCATGCAAGATTTCACAGCTCTAGCATCACTCCTTCATAGTCAGCCTATGAACTTTTCAGTCGACGCTCGTATATATGTGTATATGTGTGAGTGTACGTGGTTGTACGTGTGTGTGTGTATTTGAATGAGTGTTCGTGCATGTGTGTTTGCGTGTGTGCGTGTGAGTGCGTGAGTATGTTTGTTTGTGAGTGTATGTGAGTTAGTGTGTTTGTCTTCGTCCCTATGTGTGTTCATGTGTTTGTGTGTATGTGAATGTTTGCGTGTATGTGAATGTTTGTGTGTATGTGAATGTTTGTGTGTATGTGAATGTTTGTGTGTATGTGTGTTCGTGTGTGTGTTCGTGTGTGTGTGTATGTTTGCGTGTGTGTTCATGTGTGTGTGTTTGTTTGTATATGTGTGTGTGTGTATGTGTATGTGTGTGTGTTCATTTGTGTGTGTGTGTATTTCTGTTCTAACATTCATTGAAATGACCGTTCCCTAAAACATCTGGAAATTTATCTAAATTTTAATTTTTTTAATTTTATTTCATTTTATTTTATTGATATTTGTTTTTATTTTTAATTGATTTCATTTGATCTCAAAAAAACCACCCCATCCAAGAATACACCCCATCCCCATTACATCTCACCCCACTACACCTCACCGCACCGCACCCCACCACACCCCACCACACCCACCCTAACCCTAGATGTATGCCAAAACTATATTAATGGAATACAAATATAAAAAATACCAGTTTGAAAATTGTTTTATGCAAGAACCTCTAACCTCTGATCACAGTCTCTTTTAAAGATTTTCATCACTAAAGCAGAGTGTGTGTGTGTGTGGGGGGGGGGGGGGGTTGATCGACAAAATTTCAGACCTCATTCGCTTACCGAGTGGGTTGGAACTCGTTGTATCGAAGCAAGGAGACAATGTCTCCATTGATCTTTCCAATTGCTGCTATTATCGCAACTCCTGGCAGAAAGAGAAATCACTAAACACTGCTAATATATTATAAAACAAGAGAGGTGGATTGGCAGAGTCGTTAGAGCGTCGGACAGCATATTTTGGGGTATCCAGTTGCAGCCCTCTACATTCTAAGTTCAAATTCCATCGAGGTTAGCTTTGCTTTTCATCCTAACGAGGGGAGGGGTCGATTAAATAAAGTACCAGTAACGCACTGGGTTGATTTAATCGGTTTCCCCTTCCTTCAAATTGCTGGCCTTGATCATCAAAGAAAAGTCAATCTCATAGTTTTTCAATATATTTTATTATATCAAGGATTTCTTTCATTTATAATATATATATATATATATATACAATGATATTAAATAAATGGAAACTATATTTATAAAACCATATTTATTTAATTATATATATTTCAAGGGTACCAAAAGACTTTGGTACGCTATCTTCAGATAAAATACAAAATTTGTTTTATAAATAGAGACATACCCAGGAAAATCATACCTTATCAGTTGGATATTCTCTGGATAGTGGAAATGTATTAGGGATTTTTCAAACTTATGGGTGAATATGCAAATGAATATGTAAATAATTGAAAAACAACCGTTTATTTAAACGACTATTCAATATCTTTTCAATATTTTCTCAATATCTTTTCAATATTTTTTCAATAGATCAATAACCACTAACTGATTCTGGCTAAATGTATCTTAAACATCCATACTTATTTTGACTAAATAGTCTCACACAAATAAAAAAAACCGGAGTTTTTTCCTTATCTTCCCTTTTAATCATATAAATATAAATATAAATATTCTTACTTAACTCAGTTAATTTAATTTAATTTAATTTAATTTATTTACATAAAATACAAAACAAATATCCCTCATATCTCATTTGAAGAAATATCTATAACATGATATATCCATCTATATATTTATTTATTTATTTATTTATCTACTTATAAACGAATGAAAAATATTATATTATAAACAAATTTTAAACAACTGATAATCGTATATATCCTTTTAATATAACTATACATAATATTAAGATATATATTTATATATAAACATAGGTAATTGTCCGAATATATTTCCCTTAAATTAACGTTATATGAGTTTTCAATCATCTTCAGTTTTTTCCTTCTTCTCTCTTTCTCTCTCTCTCTCTCTGACACACTTTTTTGTCCTTCTTCTCTTCTCTCTTCTTTCTCTCCATAGTCGTTTAAATAAACGGTTGTTTTTATTATTCATTTGCATATTCACCCATAAGTTTGAAAAATCCCTAATACATTTCCACTATCCAGAGAATATCCAACTGATAAGGTATGATTTTCCT
>OZ024745.1:23323928-23338928 GCA_964016885.1 Eledone cirrhosa | reverse complement strand
TCAACACCACTACCACAACCAGTACTACCATCAACACCACTACCACAACCAGTACTACCATCAACACCACTACCACAACCAGTACTACCATCAACACCACTACCACAACCAGTACTATCATCAACACCACTACCACAACCAGTACTACCATCAACACCACTACCACAACCAGTACTATCATCAACACCACTACCACAACCTGTACTACCATCAACACCACTACCACAACCAGTACTACCATCAACACCACTACCACAACCAGTACTACCATCAACACCACTACCACAACCTGTACTACCATCAACACCACTACCACAACCTGTACTACCATCAACACCACTACCACAACCTGTACTCTCATCAACACAACTACCACAACCAGTACTACCATCAACACCACTACCACAACCTGTACTCTCATCAACACCACTACCACAACCTGTACTACCATCAACACCACTACCACAACATGTACTCTCATCAACACAACTACCACAACCAGTACTACCATCAACACCACTACCACAACCTGTACTCTCATCAACACAACTACCACAACCAGTACTACCATCAACACCACTACCACAACCTGTACTCTCATCAACACCACTACCACAACCTGTACTACCATCAACACCACTACCACAACCAGTACTACCATCAACACCACTACCACAACCAGTACTCTCATCAACACCACTACCACAACCTGTACTACCATCAACACCACTACCACAACCTGTACTCTCATCAACACAACTACCACAACCAGTACTACCATCAACACCACTACCACAACCTGTACTCTCATCAACACAACTACCACAACCAGTACTACCATCAACACCACTACAACAACCTGTACTCTCATCAACACCACTACCACAACCTGTACTACCATCAACACCACTACCACAACCAGTACTACCATCAACACCACTACCACAACCTGTACTCTCATCAACACCACTACCACAACCTGTACTACCATCAACACCACTACCACAACCTGTACTATCATCAACACCACTACCACAACCTGTACTACCATCAACACCACTACCACAACCTGTACTATCATCAACACCACTACCACAACCTGTACTACCATCAACACCACTACCACAACCTGTACTACCATCAACACCACTACCACAACCAGTACTACCATCAACACCACTACCACAACCAGTACTACCATCAACACCACTACCACAACCTGTACTACCATCAACACCACTACCACAACCAGTACTACCATCAACACCACTACCACAACCTGTACTACCATCAACACCACTACCACAACCAGTACTACCATCAACACCACTACCACAACCTGTACTATCATCAACACCACTACCACAACCTGTACTCTCATCAACACCACTACCACAACCAGTACTACCATCAACACCACTACCACAACCTGTACTCTCATCAACACCACTACCACAACCTGTACTACCATCAACACCACTACCACAACCAGTACTACCATCAACACCACTACCACAACCTGTACTACCACAACCAGTACTATCATCAACACCACTACCACAACCAGTACTATCATCAACACCACTACCACAACCTGTACTACCACAACCAGTACTACCATCAACACCACTACCACAACCTGTACTACCATCAACACAACTACCACAACCAGTACTACCATCAACACCACTACCACAACCAGTACTACCATCAACACCACTACCACAACCTGTACTACCATCAACACCACTACCACAACCAGTACTACCATCAACACCACTACCACAACCTGTACTACCATCAACACCACTACCACAACCAGTACTACCATCAACACCACTACCACAACCTGTACTATCATCAACACCACTACCACAACCAGTACTACCATCAACACCACTACCACAACCAGTACTACCATCAACACCACTACCACAACCTGTACTCTCATCAACACCACTACCACAACCTGTACTACCATCAACACCACTACCACAACCTGTACTATCATCAACACCACTACCACAACCTGTACTACCATCAACACCACTACCACAACCTGTACTCTCATCAACACCACTACCACAACCAGTACTACCATCAACACCACTACCACAACCAGTACTACCATCAACACCACTACCACAACCAGTACTACCATCAACACCACTACCACAACCTGTACTACCATCAACACCACTACCACAACCAGTACTACCATCAACACCACTACCACAACCTGTACTACCATCAACACCACTACCACAACCTGTACTATCATCAACACCACTACCACAACCTGTACTACCACAACCTGTGCTACCATCAACACCACTACCACAACCTGTACTACCATCAACACCACTACCACAACCAGTACTACCATCAACACCACTACCACAACCTGTACTCTCATCAACACAACTACCACAACCAGTACTACCATCAACACCACTACCACAACCAGTACTACCATCAACACCACTACCACAACCAGTACTATCATCAACACCACTACCACAACCAGTACTATCATCAACACCACTACCACAACCTGTACTACCATCAACACCACTACCACAACCAGTACTACCATCAACACCACTACCACAACCTGTACTACCATCAACACCACTACCACAACCTGTACTCTCATCAACACCACTACCACAACCAGTACTACCATCAACACCACTACCACAACCAGTACTACCATCAACACCACTACCACAACCTGTACTACCATCAACACCACTACCACAACCTGTACTACCATCAACACCACTACCACAACCTGTACTCTCATCAACACCACTACCACAACCTGTACTACCATCAACACCACTACCACAACCTGTACTACCATCAACACCACTACCACAACCTGTACTACCATCAACACCACTACCACAACCTGTACTACCATCAACACCACTACCACAACCAGTACTACCACAACCAGTACTACCATCAACACCACTACCACAACCTGTACTCTCATCAACACCACTACCACAACCTGTACTACCATCAACACCACTACCACAACCTGTACTCTCATCAACACCACTACCACAACCTGTACTACCATCAACACCACTACCACAACCTGTACTACCATCAACACCACTACCACAACCAGTACTACCATCAACACCACTACCACAACCAGTACTACCACAACCAGTACTACCATCAACACCACTACCACAACCAGTACTACCATCAACACCACTACCACAACCAGTACTACCATCAACACCACTACCACAACCAGTACTACCATCAACACCACTACCACAACCTGTACTACCATCAACACCACTACCACAACCTGTACTACCATCAACACCACTACCACAACCTGTACTCTCATCAACACCACTACCACAACCTTTACTACCATCAACACCACTACCACAACCAGTACTACCATCAACACCACTACCACAACCTGTACTACCATCAACACCACTGCCACAACCTGTACTACCATCAACACCACTACCACAACCAGTACTACCATCAACACCACTACCACAACCTGTACTACCATCAACACCACTACCATCAACACCACTACCACAACCTGTACTCTCATCAACACCACTACCACAACCTGTACTACCATCAACACCACTACCACAACCAGTACTACCATCAACACCACTACCACAACCTGTACTACCATCAACACCACTACCACAGACCATCAACACCACTACCACAACCTGTACTCTCATCAACACCACTACCACAACCTGTACTACCATCAACACAACTACCACAACCAGTACTACCATCAACACCACTACCACAACCTGTACTCTCATCAACACCACTACCACAACCTGTACTACCATCAACACCACTACCACAACCAGTACTACCATCAACACCACTACCACAACCTGTACTACCATCAACACCACTACCACAACCTGTACTACCATCAACACCACTACCACAACCTGTACTCTCATCAACACCACTACCACAACCTGTACTACCATCAACACCACTACCACAACCTGTACTACCATCAACACCACTACCACAACCTGTACTACCATCAACACCACTACCACAACCTGTACTACCATCAACACCACTACCACAACCTGTACTCTCATCAACACAACTACCACAACCAGTACTACCATCAACACCACTACCACAACCAGTACTACCATCAACACCACTACCACAACCAGTACTACCATCAACACCACTACCACAACCAGTACTACCATCAACACCACTACCACAACCAGTACTACCATCAACACCACTACCACAACCAGTACTACCGTCAACACCACTACCAATATTACCATCAACACCCCCAATTTTCACCAGCATCACCTCCACCACCACCACCATCACCACCACCACCACCATCACCACCACCACCATCACCACCATTTACACCATCACCATCATTACAAATTCTCTTCCAACTATCAATAGCATCGCTACCACCACGACTAGCACCACAACAACTACAGACCATACCACCCTTGCCACTAATATCAGTGTCGCCAGCTTTGACATCACTGCAACCACCACCACAACCACCACCACAAGCATTATAAATTCCTTTCCAACTAACATTTACAACCATCACACCACCACCACTACCGCCATCACCGCCATCACCACTGCCACCACTACAACTACCACAACCACCATCTCCACTACCACTACCATCATCACTGCCACCACCACAACTACTACCACCACCACCATCACTATCACCATCACCACTACCACCACCACCACCACCGCCATCACCACCATCAACACTGCCACCACTACAACTACCACAACCACCATCACCACTACCACTACCATCACCACTGCCACCACCACAACTACTACCACCACCACCATCACTATCACCATCACCACTACCACCACCACCACCACCGCCATCACCACCATCAACACTTCCACCACTACAACTACCACAACCACCATTACCACTACCACTACCATCACCACTGCCACCACCACAACTACTACCACCACCACCATCACTATCACCATCACCACTACCACCACCACCACCACCACCATCACCACCATCAACACTGCCACCACTACAACTACCACAACCACCATCACCACTACCACTACCATCACCACTGCCACCACCACAACTACTACCACCACCACCATCACTATCACCATCACCACTACCACCACCACCACCACCGCCATCACCACCATCAACACTGCCACCACTACAACTACCACAACCACCATCACCACTACCACTACCATCACCACTGCCACCACCACACCTACTACCACCACCACCATCACTATCACCATCACCACTACCACCACCACCACCACCACCACCACCACCGCCATCACCACCATCAACACTGCCACCACTACAACTACCACAACCACCATCACCTCTACCACTACCACTACCATCACCACTGACATCACCACTACGTCACCAAACAGCATCACAAGCCAACGGTAGGACATATACATTGTTATTTCACCTGCTAAAAATAGCAACTAAATCTCCCTCAAATCACACCTAAACGGAGAATCAAAGCTGATCTGGTGCACAACAGCAACAATATTGTCAAAATAACTTCTTCTTCTTCTTCTTCTTCTTCTTCTTCTTCTTCTTCTTCTTCTTCTTCTTCTTCTTCTTCTTCTTCTTCTTCTTCTTCTTCTTCTCTCAGTGTCAGGAATGGTAGATCATTGATTTCTAATTAAGGCACAAGGCCAGCAATTATATCGACCACAATATTTTACTGGTACTCTATTTTATTAGCCTCTGGAAGGATAAAATAAGTAAACTTGACATCGGCAGGATTTGAACTCAGAACATAAAGAGCCGGAACAAATACGCGGCTAAGCATTTGCCCCACGCTGTACCGATTCTGCCAAGAAGGGCAACAAATAACACACGGCATCACGTCCCAAATTTTAACAAACCTGTTACTCCACCTCACCTGACAGGTACTTTATGGGGGTCACATGAAAAGTCCATAGGCTGACAAGAGCATGGATCTTGGTGCTCAAAAATGCCATCAGATATGACACCATTATCACTGTCTTTTTCCTGTTGGGATGATAGTGAAGGCGCATGGCTTAGTGGTTAGAGCATTGGGCTTGCAATCGAAAGGTTGTGAGTTCAATTCTCGGACCGGGTGATGTGTTGTTTCCTTGAGCAAGACACTTTATTTCACGTTGCTCCAGTTTACTCAGCTGTAGAAATGAGATGATAGGACAGGGGTCCCTATCATTAAATTATCCAAGACACCCCCAACGAGATATACCTTGGAGGAGGCCAGCTAAACCTGCATAGGTGCGAGCTGTAACAACAACAACATATGATAGCCAGAATGAACCAAATTAGGAGAATAGCGGGACTGATCAACCAGCGCAAAACCACATTCGCACACAACAGACATTGAAACTAAGGACTTGTTTGCTGGAGCATTGCCCCGATGAAATAAAACCCATCATGATGACGTCATCGTATCTGCACTACTGCCATGTTATCGTCACCGGAAGGATGAACGACGATAGAGTTGATCTCGGCAGGGTTTGTTGAACTCAGATTGTAATCAGCCGGAACAAATACAGAAAAATCTTTTGACCTGCGCTCTGACGTTTCTACCATTTCACTGACTTTTAAAGTGCCATCCCAGTTGATTGGATAAATACTTTGGAGCATGTGTTTTGGTTCTTTATGTTGTGAGTTCCAACATCACCGAGACTTCGCTTTTCACCCTTCCTTTCACTTCAGTCATTCTGCCCTCAGGCCATCTTTAGAGGGATTGTCATTATTGGCAGTATCGGTAAAAGGTCGGACGCCATGCTTTGCAGCCTAGAGTTACGCCCCTTTATAGTCTGAGTTGAAATCGCGCCGAGGTTCACTTTGCCTTTCATCCTTACGGGGTCGATAAAATAAAGTACCAGTAATGTACTGGAATAATTGCTGGCCTTGTGCCAAAAGTAGAAACAATTATTGTAGACTGATAACTGACAAATAAACTATCAACACCATAGCTATGAGGGTCAGAGAGCCTTAGAAGCTGTCAAGACGGTAAATGACCGAATCACTAAATAGTGTAGAAAAATAACTCACGGAAGTTGTCCTTACAACTCTCTCAGCTTTCAGTTCAAATCCTCTCTGATTCACCCTCCCTCATTCTTTCTCTCTCTCTCTCTCTCTCTCTCTCTCTCTCTCTCTCTCTCTCTCTCTCTCTCTCTTCTACTCCCTCTTTCGCCCCCTCCTCTCTTTCCTTCTCTCTCACTCTCTCTCTCTCTCTTTTCTACTCCCTCTCTCGCCCCTCTCTCTCTCTCTCTCTCTCTCTCTCTCTCCTCTCTCTCTCTCTCTCTCTCTCTCTCTCTCTCTCTCTCTCTCTCAGAGACAGGATGTCTCAACAACTGTAAAACCGGTGAAATGTCAGACTCAGCAGAGCGTATGATAGAATGACTCACTGTATTTATTCCGACTGCCTGCACTCTGGGTTCAAATCCCATAGAGGGCAACTTGTCCTTTTCATCCATTCTCCGTGGGTCGATAACTCAGTGCCAGTCGTCTACTGAAGTTCATCACCTCTCTCTCTCTCTCTCTCTCTCTCTCTCTCTCTCTCTCTCTCTCTCTCTCTCTCTCGCTCTATCTATCACTCACTCACTCACACTGTCTCTCTCACTCTCATACACGTACACACACACATACACTCACGTCACACCGTCACCTAGCCTCCTTTTCACCGTCATTCTGTGAAGAAGAAGAAGAAGAAGAAGAAGAAGAAGAAGAAGAAGAAGAAGAAGAAGAAGAAGAAGAAGAAGAAGAAGAAGAAGAAGAGAAGAAGAAGAAGAAGAAGAAAGAAGAAGAAGAAGAGAAGAAGAAGAAGAAGAAGAAGAAGAAGAAGAAGAAGAAGAAGAAGAAGGCCATAGTATTTCTTTCTATAAATATTCAAACAGTGCAAAGTACGTCATTGTTACGTGGTCCAGTAGATTCGTATTTGCAGTGAAGCCGGTGAAACTTCCTGCATTCGGCCATTAGCATTTGGTAGGAACTTCCGGAAGTTGTAGCTGGAATCCTCTCAGTCGACAGAAATACCAATTTTCAGAGAATCGATTCTACACAAACAAACAACTGCTGTCATATCCTTTCTAGGAAAAGCCAGTGGATCATTCCTCTCCTCTTCTCTCTAAAGAGTTCAATAGACCAATAGGGATATTTATTGTTCTGCCAGTGTGGCATCTACTCAGGAAGTAGTAGTAGTAGTAGTAGTAGTAGTAGTAGTAGTAGTAGTAGTAGTAGTAGTAGTAGTAGTAGTAGTGTCATTTAAAACCTAGTAAGCCCAGATCAATCATGTATATGATCGAAGCTTTTCTGATACATTCAATCGCCACGGAGTTTGGCAGGCTTCGTGTGACATTCATCTATTTATCCTCCTCCTCTCCCTCCCCCCCCTCCTCCTCCTTCCTCCTCTCATATAAATATCGATTACCAGATCCACCCCATCCTCCACAAAAACCTATTTATGAACCCTTATACCCAGCTTTCAATCCTTCGTCTCAAGAACGTCAGCCCTCTGGAATTTCCTCCCACAATACATGAATGTGTCTTTCCTACTACAGTCGTTGAGTTAAGCATGAAATTAACGGTATCAATCTCACTAGTGTTGTGGGGGAGGGGAGCCAGCAAGGACCATGGTCACTGTCCCCACTCGAGAATCAGTCGAATACCAGCTAATATAAAAAAGACATTCCAGAAAACCACCGACAGAGATATGCTATTTGTCAGTGATGGTCTCATTTGTCTAACGACTAGGATCATATATTTTAATGTGTACTTCATTTAAAAATATAATGAAGGCACGTCGCTTAATAGTTAGGTTGGGGTAGCGTCCTGTGTCCTTGAGCAAGACACTTTAATTCTTGTTGTTCTAGTCCTCGCAGCTTCTAAAATTGTGTTGTGTCTGTAATTCAAGAGGGTTAGACTTCTCATACGAAGGTTGGCTAAAAGGTTCATTAGATGAGTATGAAAAGTGATGCTACTGCTGTGAAAACTTGCAGGCATAAATCTCAACTCTTCTTATGAACAAGTGCATCGTATTTTCCAGGGACTATTTTGAAAAATATACCTTATTTCGTTATTCCATGAGAGTGCCATGGTCAGCCTATGAACTTTTCAGCCGACCCTCACACACACACATACACACACACACACACACACATATATATATATATATATATATATATATATATATATATATATATATATATATATATATATATATATATATATATGTAGAGGTTTTACTAAATTTGTTGGGATACAACAAGCAATATATATATATAGAGAGAGAGAGATTACAATAATCAAAGTTCAGTTTAAGTCATTTATTTGCTTACAATTGTTTCCTCCAAATAAATGACTTAAACTGAACTTTGATTATTGTAATCTCTATATAACTGCTCTGTAAAACTGATGTTATTACATTGAGCTATTTATCTTACTGGTAATAGGATAGTTAATTAATGACTATCTTTCACTATTTAGGGTTTGTATATATAATATATTACCATTAAAGGTTTTATTGCATACATAACCATAAATAGTACCTCTAATACTTATATATATATATATATAAGAAAATAGTCAGAATCCCGACGGCAGAGCTCCAGCCGTTTAGACAGCTATTTCGTTATATATATATATATAGATATATATAGTGGCCGTCAACTCGTTAGACAAATGAGACCATCACTGACAAATAGCATATCTCTGTCGGTGGTTGTGAACCCTGCACAGGCATTTAAAGACTAGGTCTGCTACAGATGCTAATGTAGAATATGGCTTGCATCATGCAGCTACAAATGCAAATTTCAATGATCGAAGCTTACTGATTTAGCAGAAACCCTGGGCCCTGGTGTACAAGTGCAACTGCCACACTACAAATACTAGCAGAAAAACCACACTTCGGGTGGTTTTGTGCTAGCATGTGTAGTGTGGTAGTGTGTATATTGATATTATACGCAAGCATATATGCATATAGATATGATACATCAAATAAAATCGTAATTGACAATATACACAGAAATTGAACGAAGACGTTGTTACATTGTCTTATGTAATCAGTAACGTAATCCATGATACATTTAAAAAAAACGATATTATATATAAACTGCATTAGGAGAAAATTAGTGACAGAAAATTAGTATGTTTATTTAAGCGATGGCCAACCGGAAGTGTTGACATTTCAGAAATTTTAAAGAAGTGAATCTTTAAATAAACAAAATATATTTAATCAACAACCACGAAATTTAGTAGATAAATTATGTAATATTCATTCATTATTTATTCAAAGTTCAAATCCCGCCGAGGTCAACTTTGCCTTTCATCCTTACGGGGTCGATAAAATAAAGTACCAGTAATGTACTGGGTGATTGCTGGCCTTGTGCCAAAAGTAGAAACAATTATTTATTCAAAGTAATCCAACTTATTTTACTAAGGGGATAAAAAAATGTATTCTGGACGCAGTGCCGCACTCCTTACTTTATTATAGTTTAGATACACTTCGTTAGTACTCTCAGACAGGTTTTGCACAAAACACATTCACACCATATCTCATTGAGTGAGTAAATGTGAGCAAACGGCTAATACTGACTATAACCTCATCAATATATATGTGTGTGTGTGTGTGTGTGTGTGTGTGTGTGTGTGTGTGTGTGTGCGTGCGCGCGCGCGCGCGCGTGTGTGTGTATCAAACTTGGACATTGGTAATTAGTATGGTGTAATAATGGTATCCCACTATTATACTGTACTCATTTGGTAAACCTGCAGTAACCCCTCAGATTTTAGTAGGAAGCTATTCACGTCTAAGTGAACATCGTTTGAAGGGGCCCTATCGCTAGCGCAGCTGTACATCTTGTTAATGTCATCGATCCGTTTCTACCTCTCCAATTTATTGATTTCTAGTGAAGCCCATGTGTCTGTAGAACTTCCGACCCGCATCCGGTATCTCGGAAACCTCCGAACTCTATCCCAAATTCTAGAATTCACTCATGTGTTTATTTTGTTGCTGTTACTGCTGTTGCTGTTTTCGCTGCTGCTACTTCAGTTGCTCTTGTTGTTGCTTGCTGTTGCTGCTACTGTTGCTGCTGTTGTTGTTGTTGTTGTTGCTGTTGCTGTTGCTGCTGTTGTTGCTGCTGTTGTTGTTGCTGTCGTTGTTTCTGTTGTTGCTGTTGCTGTTACTGTTCCTGCTGTTGTTGTTATTATTGATGCTGTTGTTGTTGCTCTTGCTGCTATTGCTGTTGCTGCTGTTGTTGTTGTTGTTGTTGCTGCTGTTGCTGCTGCTGCTGCTGTTGTTGTTGCTCTTGCTGCTATTGCTGCTGTTGTTGTTGCTCTTGCTGCTGTTGCTGTTCCTGTTGCTGCTGTTGTTGTTGCTGCTGCCGTTGTTGCTCTTGCTGCTGTTGCTGTTGCTGTTGTTGCTGTTGTTGTTGCTGCTGTTGCTTTTGTCGTTGCTGTTGCTGATACTATTGGTATTGTTGTTTTGCTACTGTTCCATTGCTTCTTCTATTGCTCTTGTTTTTGCTTGCTGTTGCTGCTATTGTTGCTACTGTTGCTGTTGTTGTTGTTGCTGCTGTAGCTGCTGCTTCGGTTGCTGTTGTTGTTGCTGCTATTGTTGTTGCTATTGTTAATGCTGCTGTTGTTGTTGCTCCTGCAGCTGGCGTTTCTATCGCTGTTGCTGCTACTGTTGTTGTTGTTGCTGTTGTTGCCATTGTTGTTGTTGTTGTTGTTGTTATTCCTGCTACTGCTGTTGCTGTTGTTGCTATTGTTGTTGTTGTTGTTGTTGTTGTTGCTACTGCTGCTACTGCTGTTGCTGCTGTTCTAAACCAAACCCATGCTACCACCGGACTCAGGGAAACGCAATCATAATCCTACACCCAACCTTACCCACTCTTACAGCTATATCACTTCCAGACATTCTAGGAGCCTTGGGCGGTTACATCTCTTTCGGTTCTATACCTGCCACCCACTCTGGGGGAACAGTTGAAATGGGTAGCGTATAGTCTTAGTAATTGGTAGAGAATGTAATAGTCTTAGTAATTTGGTAGAGAATGTAATAGTCTTAGTAATTTGGTAGAGAAAGTAATAGTCTTAGTAATTTGGTAGAGAATGTAATAGTCTTAGTAATTGGTAGAGAATGTAATAGTCTTAGTAATTTGGTAGAGAATGTAATAGTCTTAGTAATTTGGTAGAGAAAGTAATAGTCTTAGTAATTTGGTAGAGAATGTAATAGTCTTAGTAATTTGGTAGAGAATGTAATAGTCTTAGTAATTGGTAGAGAATGTAATAGTCTTAGTAATTTGGTAGAGAAAGTAATAGTCTTAGTAATTTGGTAGAGAATGTAATAGTCTTAGTAATTGGTAGAGAATGTAATAGTCTTAGTAATTTGGTAGAGAATGTAATAGTCTTAGTAATTTGGTAGAGAAAGTAATAGTCTTAGTAATTTGGTAGAGAATGTAATAGTCTTAGTAATTGGTAGAGAATGTAATAGTCTTAGTAATTTGGTAGAGAATGTAATAGTCTTAGTAATTTGGTAGAGAAAGTAATAGTCTTAGTAATTTGGTAGAGAATGTAATAGTCTTAGTAATTGGTAGAGAATGTAATAGTCTTAGTAATTTGGTAGAGAATGTAATAGTCTTAGTAATTTGGTAGAGAATGTAATAGTCTTAGTAATTGGTAGAGAATGTAATAGTCTTAGTAATTTGGTAGAGAAAGTAATAGTCTTAGTAATTTGGTAGAGAATGTAATAGTCTTAGTAATTGGTAGAGAATGTAATAGTCTTAGTAATTTGGTAGAGAATGTAATAGTCTTAGTAATTTGGTAGAGAAAGTAATAGTCTTAGTAATTTGGTAGAGAATGTAATAGTCTTAGTAATTGGTAGAGAATGTAATAGTCTTAGTAATTTGGTAGAGAATGTAATAGTCTTAGTAATTTGGTAGAGAAAGTAATAGTCTTAGTAATTTGGTAGAGAATGTAATAGTCTTAGTAATTGGTAGAGAATGTAATAGTCTTAGTAATTTGGTAGAGAATGTAATAGTCTTAGTAATTTGGTAGAGAATGTAATAGTCTTAGTAATTTGGTAGAGAAAGTAATAGTCTTAGTAATTTGGTAGAGAATGTAATAGTCTTAGTAAATTGGTAGAGAATGTAATAGTTTTAGTAATTTGGTAGAGAATGTAATAGTCTTAGTAATTTGGTAGAGAAGGTAATAGTCTTAGTAATTTGGTAGAGAATGTAATAGTCTTAGTAAATTGGTAGAGAATGTAATAGTCTTAGTAATTTGGTAGAGAATGTAATAGTCTTAGTAATTTGGTAGAGAATGTAATAGTCTTAGTAAATTAGTAGAGAATGTAATAGTCTTAGTAATTTGGTAGAGAATGTAATAGTCTTAGTAATTTGGTAGAGAATGTAATAGTCTTAGTAATTTGGTAGAGAATGTAATAGTCTTAGTAATTTGGTAGAGAATGTAATAGTCTTAGTAAATTGGTAGAGAATGTAATAGTCTTAGTAATTTGGTAGAGAATGTAATAGTCTTAGTAATTTGGTAGAGAATGTAATAGTCTTAGTAAATTGGTAGAGAATGTAATAGTCTTAGTAATTTGGTAGAGAATGTAATAGTCTTAGTAATTTGGTAGAGAATGTAATAGTCTTAGTAAATTGGTAGAGAATGTAATAGTCTTAGTAATTTGGTAGAGAATGTAATAGTCTTAGTAATTTGGTAGAGAATGTAATAGTCTTAGTAAATTGGTAGAGAATGTAATAGTCTTAGTAATTTGGTAGAGAATGTAATAGTCTTAGTAATTTGGTAGAGAATGTAATAGTCTTAGTAATTTGGTAGAGAATGTAATAGTCTTAGTAATTTGGTAGAGAATGTAATAGTCTTAGTAAATTAGTAGAGAATGTAATAGTCTTAGTAATTTGGTAGAGAATGTAATAGTCTTAGTAATTTGGTAGAGAATGTAATAGTCTTAGTAATTTGGTAGAGAAAGTAATAGTCTTAGTAATTTGGTAGAGAATGTAATAGTCTTAGTAATTTGGTAGAGAATGTAATAGTCTTAGTAATTTGGTAGAGAATGTAATAGTCTTAGTAAATTAGTAGAGAATGTAATAGTCTTAGTAATTTGGTAGAGAATGTAATAGTCTTAGTAATTTGGTAGAGAATGTAATAGTCTTAGTAATTTGGTAGAGAAAGTAATAGTCTTAGTAATTTGGTAGAGAATGTAATAGTCTTAGTAAATTGGTAGAGAATGTAATAGTCTTAGTAATTTGGTAGAGAATGTAATAGTCTTAGTAATTTGGTAGAGAATGTAATAGTCTTAGTAAATTGGTAGAGAATGTAATAGTCTTAGTAATTTGATAGAGAATGTAATAGTCTTAGTAATTTGGTAGAGAATGTAATAGTCTTAGTAAATTAGTAGAGAATGTAATAGTCTTAGTAATTTGGTAGAGAATGTAATAGTCTTAGTAATTTGGTAGAGAATGTAATAGTCTTAGTAATTTGGTAGAGAAAGTAATAGTCTTAGTAATTTGGTAGAGAATGTAATAGTCTTAGTAATTTGGTAGAGAATGTAATAGTCTTAGTAATTTGGTAGAGAATGTAATAGTCTTAGTAAATTAGTAGAGAATGTAATAGTCTTAGTAATTTGGTAGAGAATGTAATAGTCTTAGTAATTTGGTAGAGAATGTAATAGTCTTAGTAATTTGGTAGAGAAAGTAATAGTCTTAGTAATTTGGTAGAGAATGTAATAGTCTTAGTAATTTGGTAGAGAATGTAATAGTCTTAGTAAATTAGTAGAGAATGTAATAGTCTTAGTAATTTGGTAGAGAATGTAATAGTCTTAGTAATTTGGTAGAGAATGTAATAGTCTTAGTAATTTGGTAGAGAAAGTAATAGTCTTAGTAATTTGGTAGAGAATGTAATGGTCTTAGTAA
>OZ024745.1:23306428-23308928 GCA_964016885.1 Eledone cirrhosa | reverse complement strand
ATAACTTACCTATATATATATATATATATTCATTAAAATAACAGATTAAAGTTTAAGCAAAGAATCGCTGCTTTCACCCTTAACGGGATCTTCTGAAACTAACAAAGTCAATCTGTAAGCGCAGAAGTGAATATTTCAAAGAACGTTGCAACCGGAGGAAGACAGGAAGACGATTCTTTGGTTCGTGGAAACGTTCCCTGGCAAAGAACGGAAAAAAACGAATATAATACGTCATTAATAGGAGCGGTGAAAAACAATTACGCGCAAAGACAGAACCACGTTTATGGTATAAAAGAAGTCGTAGACTAATGTTCTCTTAGGTGGTGCATAGAGACGTTCTCTGGCAATGAACGGAAAAACGAAGGTAATACGTCATATGTGGAGCGTGGAGAACAATTGCACGCAAAGACAAAACCATGTAAATGGTATAGCAGAAGTCGTAGACTAAAATTCTAACTAGGAGACCGAATGAATCTCTGCTTCAGAGTTAAGAATAAAGTAAATAAAATACAATAAAGAGGTAATAGAAATTAAATAAATACATACACGCATGCAAATACGGACATACACAACCAGACGCGAAAACACTTGCCATAGGTATACAAAACCACGCACATATAAATATGTGTGTGTGTGTGTGTGCGTGTATACAAATAAATAAATAATTAATAATACTTAAATAAACGTATATAAATAAATAAATACGTATATAACAAGCGCACACACATACCTACATGTAAATACACAAATGTTCGGAGACGTAAGTCAACCAAAACATGAAGTACACATATACGCACACCCTACATACGTACGAACCTGCATACTCACACAGGCGCAAAACTCCCGTATACACATAACCAAACCATATGTACCAGAATATATAAAAAATTATACGCCATAACATAAATCAAATATACGTACGAGAAAGTATACGTACCTTCACAAAACATACAGGTAATATATATTTACCTGTGCAAATAAGTAATGGTATAAACAAAACATATACTTAGCTACCACATCAAGACGTAACGTATCCACGTATAGATCGTACTATCCATTAGGGTATAACGTGGGGCTGTAATACAGGAAAGTTTTGTGCAATTTATGTTTACAAGCCGAAATTGCCTCAGATTTTTTGTTTAAGATGTGGTCTGTGGCGTAGAGTAGTTCCAGGGCCTCAGCGGCGCAGAGGTCACATGGTCTTTTATTCCCGTTATACGATCTAGCCCTAGCTAGGATCTCCCAGTGTAACTTATATTGGGTGTGGTTGTCTTTTAGACTCCAGATATAAGCTGAAAGTGACGTCATATTCCTTCTTAGAGGGTAACGAAAAGAATGGGTCTAGCTCAAGGACACAACATACTGCACTGTCAGAGAATCGAACTTACAACCTAACGATCGTATGTCTAACGTTCTGAACACTAAACATTGAACAGATAATGATTTCTAGTATAGGCACAAGGCCAGTAATTTGGGGGAGGGGAAAGGCGACTAAATCTACCCAGTACGTTACTGGTGCTTTATTTTATCGACCTCGTAAGGATGAAAGGCAAAGTTAACCTCGGCGGATTCGAACTCAGAACATAAAGGGCCGTAACTCTATGCTGCAAAGCATGGCGTCCGACCCTCTACCGATACTGCCAATCTACCGCCCTAAGCCTTGAACAGATAATAACATGATATTTGCAGTTCTGTCATTTACATCTCTCAACAACACCAAACAGGAAAAAACTGAAGTTTGCCAATCCTAAGATTTATAACAACTTTCATTCTTCCCTAACGAACAACTTGCCTTATCTATCGCCCTAAGGCGAGACAGCAAGCACAACTTTACGCCAACAGTCTTTGTTTCACATCAAGGTTTGCAGGTCTTCCTTGTCAATTCCAATCTTTCTTGCTATGGTATCTGAGCTTTCTCGTAGAGGAGGGGATCTCCCTCAACAAGAGGTCTGAAGGCAAATTGAAACCATCGTAGTAGCGAGATCTTCGGAGTGAGACTCAGTCAACCCTTCATACCTTGTAAAATAAATGAGGTGGTGGTCATAATTTAGGAGAGGATATAACATTAAAGTGGACATAGATGGTACTGAGGTGTACATAGTATAGACTGGACATAGATAGTATTGAGGTGGACATAGTATAGAGTGGACATAGTATAGGCTGGACATAACATTAGAGTGGACATAGTACAGAGTGGACATAGTATAGACTGGACATAACATTAGAGTGGACATAGTGTAGAGTGGACATAGTATAGACTGGACATAACATTAGAGTGGACATAGTACAGAGTGGACATAGTATAGACTGGACATAACATTAGAGTGGACATAGTACAGAGTGGACATAACATTAGAGTGGACATAACATTACAGTGGACATAGTGTAGAGTGGACATAGTATAGACTGGACATAACATTAGAGTGGACATAGTGTAGAGTGGACATAGTATAGACTGGACATAACATTAGAGTGGACATAGTACAGAGTGGACATAGTA
>OZ024745.1:23286428-23298928 GCA_964016885.1 Eledone cirrhosa | reverse complement strand
ATATATATATACACACACACACTATATATACATATATACACACACACATACACTCAGATAGCGACGTCATAATATCTTAATGCAGACAGGTATTATAAGGGCGCAGCGTTATATCTATGTATCTATCTAAAAAGAAAGACTAAGAATTATAGAGAGAGATCGCTAAATCACCTAATGCGGTCCCTAGGGCATTGAAAATTTGAAATATTTTTTGCTCAAAACAATCACAGGACCTTAAGTATTGCATGTGTAAATTTTGAAAACAATCGGTTTGGTGGTTATCGAGTTTTAGGAAGTCAGACAGACAGACAGACAGACAGACAGTCTCTGTTTTATATATATATATATATTTATTAAAATAACAGATTAAAGTTTAAGCAAAGAATCGCTGCTTTCACCCTTAACGGGATCTTCTGAAACTAACAAAGTCAATCTGTAAACGCAGAACTGGATATTTCAAAAAACGTTGCAACCGGAGGAAGACAGGAAGACGATACTTTGGTTCATGGTGACGTTCGCTGGCAAAGAACGGGAAAAAACGAATAATACGTCATTAATAGGAGCGGTGAAAAAATTCTGGTATTTAGGGCTTGGTTATGTGTATATGGGAGTTTTGCGTCTGCGTGAGTATGCAGGTTCGTACGTATGGTGGGTGCGTGTATATGTGTACTTCTTGTTTTAGTTGACTTACGTCTCCGAACCTTCATGTATTTATTTGTAGGTATGTGTGTGCGCTTGTTATATACGTATTTATTTACTTATATACGTTTATATAATTATTTATTTATTTGTACACAAGCATACACACATACACATATTTATATGTGCGTGGTTTTGTATACCTATGGTAAGGTTTTGCGTATGCTTGTGTATGTACGTATCTGTTTGCGTGTATGTATTTATTTGTTCCTATTACTTCTGTATTGTATTTATTTACTTTGTTCTTAACTCTGTAGCGGAGATTCATTCGGTCTCCTAGTTAGATTTTTAGTCTACGACTTCTGCTATACCATTTACGTGGTTTTGTCTTTGCACGCTATTGTTCTCCACGCTCCACATGTGACTTATTATCTTCGTTTTTTCGTTCATTGCCAGAGAACGTCTCTATGCACCACTTAGAGAACATTAGTCTACGACCTCTTTTATACCATAAACGTGGTTCTGTCCTTGCACGTAATTGTTTTTCACCGCTCCTATTAATGACGTATTATTCGTTTTTTCCCGTTCTTTGCCAGCGAACGTCACCATGAACCAAAGTATCGTCTTCCTGTCTTCCTCCGGTTGCAACGTTTTTTGAAATATCCAGTTCTGCGTTTACAGATTGACTTTGTTAGTTTCAGAAGATCCCGTTAAGGGTGAAAGCAGCGATTCTTTGCTTAAACTTTAATCTGTTATTTTAATAAATATTTGCTCTTCGGTTCTTATATATTTGATATATATTTTCCTTATCGAGCCCTCTCTGGATTTTAGTCTTCAATTTTATTATTATTACTATATATATATATATATATATATATATATATATATAGAGAGAGAGAGAGAGAGAGAGAGAGAGAGAGAGAGAGAGAGAGAGAGAGAGAGAGAGAGAGAGAGAGAGATATGGAGTCTCGACCGCGGCACCAATCGGTCTCGGCTTGTATGTTCAGCAAGTCGAGTACTCACACAATTTGTAGTCCCCTCGTCTCAACACCGCAGACTCTCTCTCTCTCTATATATATATATATATAACGAAGGAGTTGTAGTAAGGAACCAGATGGACCATAACGCACCAGAGTACTCAATACTTAGGGTAGTAGAGTGCGTATATATATATATATATATATATACTAGCAGTGTATCCCGGCGTTGCATGGCTAAGAACATTGGTAATAGCACCTCCAATGAGAAACGTTTATTTGTGAGTGTCTGTTAAAAACTCACGAAAATATACCGACAGGAAACTTGTTTTATTTGGAGAAAATTAAGAAGTTGAAAGTACAGTTTAGCTGTCTACGTGCATTGTTCATAGAAATATTGTTGAGCCCCTTCTTTTCATACTCCTTTGTTTTGTCCTATTGGAGTAAATGTGAAAGAGAAAGTCACAGGTTAAGTTGGCAGAAGGTTCCAGTGTCATAGCAGTAAGGTGTAGGCTACTTACCTCAAAAGTTCATCCGCACTCTTTCCACTAAGTTTCCCTTTCTCTCTATCCCTCTCGGTGCAGTCCGTTGCGAATTTCTCGCGTAGGTCTGGTGTAGATTTGCACCCGATCCATCTGCCTGATGCACATGTCCGCTTTGTACGGCTTTTGGAGGAAGGAGTGACCAGCAGTATGTTGTTCGGTATTATTACGAAAAGGTGTAGCAGAGAATCCCGCGTGAACTAACAGCTCGGGAGGAAACTGCTTACCTCGAAGAGTCATTCGCCATCGTTCTTGTCAACGCTCCGTTTACTTGGTATTTGTTGGTCTACAGTTAGATGAATGGCGCAGAAAGGGTTAAAGTTTATTGGCAAGAAGTTTTTTGAATAATAAAAAACGGGTTAAAGCGATCTACAATGTATCTGTGTGTGTGTGTGTATATATATACATATATATATATATATATATGTGTGTGTATGTATGCTTATATATATATATATGTGTGTGTGTGTGTGTATGTATGCATATATATATATATATATATATGTGTGTGTGTGTGTGTGTATATATATACATATATTTGTATGTGTATATTTATATATATGTATATGTGTATATATATATATGTGTTTGTATATGTATATATATATATATATATATATACACACAGATACATATATATATATATATGTGTGTGTGTGTGTGTGCGTGTGTGTATGTATGCATATATGTGTGTGTGTATGTATGTGTGTGTATGTATGTGTATATATATATATATATATATATATATATATATATATATATATATATATATATATATATATTAGAGAGAGAGAGAGAGAGAGAGAGAGGGAGAGAGAGAGAGAGAGAGAGAGAGATAATAATAATATTGTTTATAGTTATGTATGCACTATATACAACTATAAACAGGAAAGGTCAGTAATTCATTACTACCTTATTACCAGTAAGAAAAATAACTTAATGAGATGCTTTACAGAACAGGAATATAAATTATACAATAATCAAAGCTATGTTCAAATCATTTTATTGCTGACAATCGTTTCTTCCAAACTTTTGTTTGGATTCATCAGAGCACTAGCAATGTTTGTACATATAATTAACCTCCTATTCAACTGAACAATCATATAGATACATGGATATTAATGTTATCAACAACAGTTTCGTATTTACAAAGTCGAATGGATGCGACATAGATTACAAGAGAATTGTACAATAATTAAAATTAAAAATTAAAAATTAAAATGGCACAGAGTTGAATGCATGCGACAGAGATTACAAGGGAATAGTATAATAATTAAAGAGGCATTAAGACAGAAAGTTACTCGTAAAACGAGGACACTAGCAGTACATATGTAAGTGTATAGACAGTGCAAATGCGTTAGGCATATACAGGAAGAAAACAAGCAATGGTACTAGGCATATATAATTATTGTATGGCAAAGGTATCACATGAAATAACATAGGTTTACAAGCATATCAAGCAGGCTAAGATGTTTGTGTATTAAAATTATGAGTTTATGGAGGATGTTGTTGACAACATTAATATCCATGTATCCATATGATTGTTCAGTTGAGTACGAGGTTATTTATATGTACAAACATTACTAGTGCTCCGATGATTCCAAACGAAAGTTTAGAAGAAACGATTGTCAGCAATAAAATGATTTGAACATAGCTTTGATTATTGTGTAATTTATATATATAGATAGATTTCTTTATTTACCATAAAGGCATAAAAAGAAGGGACAAATACAAAGGGGGAGTTTACATATAATCGAGTAAAAAGGGTGTAACATGAAAATAATCGAAAATAACCTCAAAAGGGAGGGGACGTGATGGGGGTTGCACACACCCCCGAAAAAGTGTGCAATCCTTTGCCCGGGGAGCACATGGAGAAGGTGCTCCCCTCTCCTTTACTTCTTTACCTACAGGATGGTATACAGAGAAGGCCCATTTACACGAGCCATTCTCGCCACTATCACCCACCTTTCATAAAACTGCCTGTGGCCAAGCACCTCTCTCTCCATTCTTATCCTTCTTCCGAAGTGATATCGGAAGAAGTAGACCAGACTATGGCCAGAGAGGAAGTTGCCTGACCTCAGACCTTTCAATCGTGTCCACCAAACAACCTCTTTCAACATGGCTATTACGCACAGAAAAACCGCCTTTGCTTCCTTTGTGAAGAGGGGAGGCGGTTTGATTGTCATCACGGACTCGGCTGTCAATTTAATCGGCGCCACCCGCGACAGCAGTTGTTCGGCGTAGCCCCACAGATCAGCCACGCCCGGACATTGCACCAATGCGTGCGCCACGGTTTCTTCGTGACGCACGCATCTAGGGCAAATCTTTTTTGAGGGATCCCTGCCCGGGCGCCCGTGTCTGTAGAGCCTCTCTCGAACGGGTAGAGCCCCTCGGTAGCACTGCCAGGCCAGTGACTTCTGGAAGTTGTCCATTGGTCCTGGGCCGAAAGTCCTACCGAACAGGCTGGCCAGTTCGTCTTCTTCCATGTCCAGCGACTCTCCAAGGGTGTCATCGCCCCTGCTAGCCACCAGCCCTCTATAGAATGATGAGGTGGATTCTCCACCGATGGCCCGGCCCGCTTGCCAGAGAGCCCTGAGCGCCTGAGCACACTCAGTGTGCCAGTCTCCCAGTTTTCCGGATCTTTGCTTGACCCAGGACTGTAGCTCGGTGAGTGAGACGAGTCTCGGAAAGGCTCGTTTCACGAACGGAGCCCACACCGGTTGACCAGTGAGGAATACCTGTAGGTGCCGTAGCCTTAATGCGTGCCTACGCATCATCAACCACGGCATCCCCAGCCCTCCTTTCGAAGGTTGTTGGCAGCAGATGGATCTTCTCACCATAGGAGGACGCTTCTTCCAAAGAAATTGGAAGAGCATGCGTTCCATGGTGGTGAGTGTTTCCTTAGGGCAAGGCACGACAGTCAGGCGGTAGTAAGTGACGGACGCTATGTAAATGTTCGCCACCTCCGCCCGGCCTTTTAGGGACAGCTTACACTTGGCCCATTTCTGGGTTAGTGCAAACACCTTGTTCGTAACCTCGTTCCAGTTCTTTTCCACCTGGAGGTCCGGTCCAAACCAGACCCCAAGCAACTTTACCGGGCCCTCCGTCCAGTGTCCGACGACACCATCGGGAGGCATCGGTCTGCCTCTCCACGTTCCGAGTTGCAGCCCGATGGATTTTTCCCGGTTCAGTTTCGCTCCTGACAACCTTTCGTACTCCTCCAGTAAGGTACCGATCGCCTCGATCTCCGAGTCGGTTGATACCATTACTGTTACGTCATCGGCGTAGGCCGACACCGCTTTGCTCAATCCTGGTTCCAGGGGGATACCCTGCAACAACTCCAACTTCCTCAGTAAAGGCTCGAGAGTCAATACGTACAGAAGGGAGGAGAGAGGGCACCCCTGTCGAATGGATCGTGTGATTTCGAACGGCTTCGAAAGGTAGCCGTTCACCTTGATCCTAGAACAGATGTGGTTGCTATGTAGGGCAGTGATCCAGCCTCTGAAAACAGGACCGAACCCAGCCGCCGCTAGCACCGCATCCAGGTAACCATGGTCGACCCTATCGAAGGCCTTAGACTGATCCAAGTTGATCAGGGCCCCACCGAAGCCGGGTTTGTTGCCAACCCTCTCTATGATGTATCGCATGAGGTGGAGGTTATCGTGGATGGACCTGGATGGGATAGCACATGTCTGCGCATCTCCCACCAGGCCACCCACGACAAGCGCCAACCTCTTTGCTAACACCTTGGCCAAAATCTTTAACTCTGTGTTTAGCAGGGTTATGGGCCGAAAATTATTTATACTATCCCCCTTGTTCTCGTCCTTCCTCACCAGCGTGACTACGCCCTTGGCTACAGAACAAGGAATTCTCCCGTTCTGCTGCCAATTGCAGTAGACCGCTTCGAGGAGTTCGGAGAAGAAGACCGGCATTGCTAAATAAAGTTCGTAAGGTATACCATCGAGACCTGGAGATTTGCGTCTGCTGCATTGGCTCAGCGCATCTCCGATCTCATCAGCCGAGATTGGTCCCTCGCAGGACTCCGCCTCTTTGTTCGAGAGACGCGGCAGGCCGTCGAGGTATGGACCGAAATCCACGCCCCGGCCCGGACCCTCGCCTCCCCCGAACAATCGGGCAAAGTGCTTTTGAAAGGCCTCGCACATCTGCTTAGGCTCCCGGATCACTCGTCCATCTTCGTCTTGCAACGACCGGATGGTGGATCGATTTCCACTTTTAGCTTCTGTCACGCGGGCCCATCCAACGGCTTTGGCCCCCTCATTACCTAGAGCACGTATTTTACTTCGAATGACGCAGCCTTCATGCTTTGCATCGAAAAACTGGTTCAAGGCCGTCCTCGATGCCAGCACTCTGGCCACATCTTCGCTCTTGATTGCCTCTTCTAATTTACCTGTTAATTCTTTCTCGTTTCTATTCCTATTGGCAGCTAACATCTTGCTATAACTTATTGATTCTGTTCTAATCTCTCTTTTGAGAGATGCCCACCATCGGTTGTTGACGATTGCACCCGTCAACCTCTCCTTAACTAATCTGCTAATCCGGTTTCTGTAAGTCTCTTTTGCCGGTAAAGACAAATTAAGTTTCCAGTAACCGGGACCCTGTCTATGTGTTTTCTCGAGATTGACCACGCAGGTCACTAATTTGTGATCCGTGTAGCCAACCGTGCGCATTTCTGGACAGCTTAATATGTCCCTATCCTTACTTCTAACTAAGAATCTATCTAAGTACGATCTAGATTGACCACTGTGGTTTCTCCAAGTCCAGGTAGGCACAGTTGGAAAATCTAGTCGATATCTATCGACCAAGTTAAAACGGTCGAGTAACCCCTTGAGGCTGTTACACCCCCCTCTATTAGGACATGCTCCTGCATAGTCCCAACGTGCATCTAGGATGTCATTCCAATCCCCCGCTAGAAGCAGGGAACGCGACGTTCCCAGAAAAGTCTCCAAACGCTGGAAGAAGTCGGGCCGTTCAGCTCCGAAAGGGGAGTAGACGGCGACCAGTCTCAAGGCCGCACTTTCACTACTGCCAACGTCTAGCACCAACAAACGACCCTCCGGGTCCGAGTGCACAACCTGTACGGCAAGACCCAGGTGTTTTTGCATCAGCACGACAACCCCACCCCCACCTCCAGGTTGACAGAGAGATGCATGCACCTCAAAGTCATCGAAGGTGGGGGCCAGCTGCCGCATGACGCTGATTCGAGTCTCACAGATAACCATTACATTTATACTACATGACCTGAGGTCATTTAGAAGCTTTGCTTGCTTCCAAGTTGAGCCCAGGCCACGTGCATTCAAACATCCTACTCTTAACACATCCATGTGGGCGGCAGAGCCAAAGGAGAGTGTAGAGACCTACCTTTCCGCTATATGTATATGTGTGTATATATGTGTATATATATTATATATGTATATAAGTATATATGTATATATATGTGTGTGTGTGTGTGTGTGTGTGTGAATGTAGCGAAGATAATACGTCAGCACTGACGTGTTCGTCACGTGTTCGTCAGAATGTCGTTATGCAGACATACAGACAGATACACAACACACACACACACAACAGTTTTATATATATAGATATATATATATATAAAGTTGTAGTTCCTGTCTGTTTTTTTGTTTGTTCACGAACTCCTCCTTTGGTTTTAGAGATAGACCCCCATAACCATATATATTCTGAAACTACATTGCACAGGGTTCCCCGGGGGCACAAACCCCCGCTAAAAATCTTTTTCCCTTCGATTTATATAAAATTTAAACCATAGGTTATTGACAAGATATGATGCCTATTCACAAAATCTCAACAAATTTCAATAATATTAAGACACCCTAATGAGGGTTAAACCCCCTACTAGAGTTCCCCGGGGCACAAAGCCCCGCTAAAAAAATTTTCCCTTAGATTTATATGAAATTTAAACCATAGGTAAATGACAAGATATGATGCATATACACAAAAGTTTTGAATTGATATTTTGAAAAAAATTATTTACATGAAACAAAATAAGAATAAGATTTAATAACGTTATTTTGATTTGATATATTACAAAATATAATGTTTTCCAATTTTTCATGCATTACATTTTACATTCAGTAATATTGAAATGCTGAGTTTTTCTCCATAAATTATATCACTGATTTAAAATCAATCATCATTTTCTTACAAAAAAAAAATGTATGAAACGCAGCAAGGCGCGGGTAATTCGGCTAGTATATATATATATATATATATATATATATATATATATATATATATATATATATATATATATATATATATATATATATATATATATATATATATAAAGATTGTTATTTAAAATCCATCTTTAATTTCTATAATTATTTCTATGGCGATAAATGTAACGCCAATATACAGAATCAATCAATTAAGCAGTCCAACTCTCTCTCTCTCTCTCTTTCTCCCTCTCTCTCTCTCTCTATATATATTTATATGTATATATATATATATATATATATATATGAAAAACAAGGGGAGAAGAATACTGCATGGTTGCAGATGGATTACATATTATAAAATTAGTCCCTCATCAGTGATTTGCCAACCACAGATTGGTATTTCATCGCATTAAAAATCAGATACCTCAGGTTGGTGCGAGCAATAACTAAAATAAGCTATTGGGACAAGTGAAACGCGTAAAGCGAGTGAGACAAGTAAACAACAGAAGGAAAAAATATATATATATATAAATTAATAAAATAATGAATAAACAAAGAAACAGTTCCTTATATTAAAAAAAATTCATCATTTTACGATCGTTTCTAGGATATATATGTGTTAGAGTTGGTATGCATATTCTATAGATCTATGTACAATATTTATACAAACTATCAGAGGGAATATACATACCTACACATATATATGCTGTCTTCAGAAATAATGATATTTGTTTATTGAAAATAACAAAGATTCAATACAACAGGTCTGTTTGGGATCAGGTTTTGAATTGACTAATCAGGAGATAGTGAGTATTTTTCACTGAAAGTAGTTTTTGAATGCATCTTCTCTTTTCATGATATCCGGATTACATTGAGTTCTTCATACGGATTGGACACTACCGTAAACTTTTGGTAGATTTATCTATATATATATATAATATATATATATATATACATCGTCTTACAGTCCATTTTGCATTGTTTAACCTATCTCTTTCAACGTTTTATATATATATTAGAGAAGTAACAATGACTGCGTGTGTGTGTATATAAATTTATACATTTTTAGTATATAGATATGTAACCCTCATCATTATCCAGGCGTGCTTATTGCACGGATCACCATGACTCGTTCTCACCTATCTGTTCGGTCTGGTATCGCTCGTGGTACCTCTTGGCTGCGTTCAGAATCCTCGCATATAGGTTCGATGTGTTTTACCAACATTTGCGTACCCATACTTCAGTTCCCAAAGAAGAACATCGCTGATGATTTCATGCTTTCTTCTCCAACAATGTCCAGTGAATCTTGTTCTTCTTTCTTTAATGAGGTGGGATATTTGTGATACATTTCCACGGAGAAGTTCATTCGTAGGGTGCTGTCTCCAGATGTCCAGAGCAGCTTCAAGCATTCTTATATAAGCTCCGTCAATTTTCTTTTCAAGACGCTTTCTTAGAATCTATGCTGTACATCCATATAGCAGAAACGTATTTCCCCTGTAAAATGAAAAAAAAAAAAAAAATAATGATGAATAACTTGAATGAATTTTCGAACCGGTTCGACATCTCATTTTAAAATACGGCGGTAGCTGAAAAGTTTATAGGCTGACCAAGATACTCTCATGGATTGATCAAATGAGGTTTATTTTTCAACATAATCCTTGAAAAGAAACAATTCAGTTATTAACAAGAAGAGTTGAAATTAATCCATGCGAGATTTCACAGCTCTAGCAAAACTCTTTCATAGTCAGCCTATAGACTTTTCAGCCGACCCTCGTAAGTATGTCACTTAAACTAAAGAGTTTATATACCATATAGTTTATAATAGTATCTCAGAAATTGTTGTACTAATTTTTATATTTTTAGTGAGCATGTGTTGGTAGTGAACCGTTTCGATACTTGAATGAAAATGACCGTTGAACCTTGGAAACGGTTTAAGCTTGACCTTCAGGTTTACAAGAACTAAATAATTGTTTCTTTTGGCACAAGGCCTGCAATTATTCCAGTGTATTACTGATACTTTATTTTATTGATCCCATAAGGATGAAAGGCAAAGTTAACCTCGACGGGATTTGAACTCAGACCGTAAAGGGACGTAACTATGTTGGAAAGCATGGCATCAGACCCTCTACCGATACTGCCAAGCCACCGCCCTGAACTAAATAACACCCACACTTTATTTAAAGTATTGTGTACTTAGTTTCTCTAGGTTTTTCATCACACTCTTTTACCATCCTATGTCAGAACTTACAGTAGTTACAACTAAATTTTACTCTCTCTCTCTCTCTCTCACACACACACACACTCACTCACACACACACATACACACACACACACTCACTCTCTTTCTCTCTCTCTCTCTCACACACGCACACACACGCACACCTCTCTCTCTCACACAAACACACACACGCACGCACACACACACAGACACACACACACTCTCTCTCTCTCTTTCTCACTCAGACACACACACACAGACACACTCACTCTCTCTCTCTCTCTCTCTCACACACGCACGCACACACACACACACGCCCACACACACACACACACACACACTCTCTCTCTCTCTCTCTCTTCTGTCGTCTGCTTCAATGATTTCCGTCTCTCTCACTGTCATACTGTTTTTTCCCTTCAATTCTCATCTCTATCTCATTTTAACACCATTTCTTTTTTTAATCTCGTTATCTTGCTCATTGTCACTACTTCCCCCACCCCTCACTCTCCCTCCTCCCACCCTATCTTTCTATTATCGTCAACCTCAAGTTCCCTCACTCCCTCACCCTCATCTCTCTCCCATTCTCCCCATTCTCCATCTTATCTATCTATTTATCTCTCTCTTTCTCCCTCTCTCTCTCTCGCTCTCTCTCTCTCTCTCTCTCTCTCTCTCGCTCTCTACATATATATATATATAGAGAGAGGGGGGGGGACCTAATATAACTGTAATTTTGCTTTCCTGTGTTTTGTTTTGAAAAAGACACAAACAACGAAAGATACAAAATCACCCCCACCCCACTTACACACACACATAAAACACACATAGACATGACAAACACAAAGACAGACTCGCTGACGAAGGCGCAGGCGCAAACGCAGTCACGAATCACGAAAAACGCACCACAAAAAACAGAGGGCAAGATGGAATAACAGATAAAAACAAGAAGGAAAAAGAGGAAGCACCCCCGATAATCATTGAGGAGGTCACATAATGTGTGACGAAAGAACTTTGACGAACTAACGAATAACTAGTAATAAAGATAAAGTGAAAGTTTTCCTCTTTTCTTCCCATTTCCCCCTTTTCCCTTCTATTTTCCTTCCCTCCCTCCTCCGTTTTCCCAGTAACTTACCCAGTTATTGAACGCTCTGGGGGTAGATATATTGTCTTTAAAGCGTTGACATTTTTAAACTGGCCCTTTATTTAGGTACGCGGAACATTTTTCGTCCACATGCCTGAAAGAAGGACCAGTTTAAAATCTCCACTGTACAGTGGTGGACATGAGTGGAGCCTGAAACCGTTGGTAGCACATACATGTTTAGTGTATAAAACTTTGTTTGCACTAAATAAGCTCTCGTCGAGCAGTTTTCCTTGATCTTTCATCTACGGATTTCTACCAAAGTATATATATATACTGTATATATATATATATATATATATATATATATATATATATATATATATATATATATGCAGAGGTTATATTTAATTTGTTGGGATTCAACAAGCTTAACAATTTTTATAACTGATATAAAGCACTCAACAAATTAGTGGAGTAAATATTCAATATATTAATAAATGGAAACTATATTTATAAAGCCATAATTATTTCAAGGGCAACCAAGGCAAATTTTGGTGCGCTTTCATCAGATAAAATACAAATTTGTTTTATAAATAATACTTTATGCGGGTATGTCAATATTTATTTTTAAAACAAATTTGTATTTTATCTGATGAAAGCGCACCAAAATTTGCCTTGGTTGCCCTTGAAATATATATAATAAAATAATTATGGCTTTATAAATATAGTTTCCATTTATTAATATATTGTATATATATATATATATATATATATATATATATATATATATATATATATATATATATATATATATATATATTTATTCAGGTTTGAGGTTCACCACTG
>OZ024745.1:23261428-23271428 GCA_964016885.1 Eledone cirrhosa | reverse complement strand
TGTCATACATCAATTTATGTATTTTATCTGATGAGGACATACTGAAAAAACAGCACAGTACCTCCGAAATATATATAATAAAATATATTTTGATTAAGAGAATGTCTACATTTATTAATATTTTGAATTAATATATATATATATATATATATATATATATATGTGTGTGTGTGTGTGTGTGTGTGTGTGTTTGTGTGTGTGTGTGTGTGTATGTGTGTGTGTGTGTGTGTGTGTGTGTGTGTGTGTGTGTGTGTGTGTGTGTGTGTGTGTGTGTGTGTGTGTGTGTGTGTGTGTGTGTGTGTGTGTGTGTGTTTTGCAATGGGGCACGTTGTGACTCAATGAAGAGTTAATAAATTAAATAATCAGAGCTATATATCATAAAACATGTCTATGGAATCACCAGATAAAATGTATACCGTTTCCTCTCCTAATTAGTATAATTAACCATATTAAAAATCGCTTTCTAGCAAAAGGACACCAGCCGTAAGCAACTAATCACATTCTTTCTAACCTGACCGCTGCTACGTCACGATTCTTAGCCATTTTTTAATGTATTCTTGGCGCGATCACTTTGGAAAATTAATTGTCTAAATTTGAGCTAACTCCTGAAGAGTCCGGTGCTCCAGATGTCCAATGTTATCGGATATCTTAAAATGCGGACGAAACCACGGTAGAGGTAACTAAATATGTTCACTTTTCTCCTAGTTTATTTTACACCTAATTCTGTTTAGTTGACTGTATATCTGGTCGATTTATACACGCTGTCGAAATGCTAGATAAATACTCCGTCGCAACCGCCGCAAAGGGCTGCTTTCGGTTATTTGTCGGAGATTTCTTCATAGAAGCCTTTATTCTTATAGCTTGGTCTAATCGATGTTTTATATGGTTAATTATACTAATTGGGAGAGGAAACGGTATATATTTTATCTGGTGATTCTATAGACATGTTTTATGATATATATATATATATATATATATATATATATATATATATATATATATATATATATATATATATATATATATTTACATTATACACACATACATACATATCACAGACAAAGATAAGTATATTTGTGTAATCATATATCTACATATGTGTGCTTTCGTCGTACGTTCTTAAACTCTGTCTATTTACACCTATTTATATACATATATACACAGATAAGTATGTATATCTGTAACCACATATACAAATAACTATATAAATACATGTGTGTGATATGTGTGCGTGTATTCGGGTCCATAGATGGTTCATGTTGACGACATCTCATTCTAGTAATAACTGAAGCAATCCAGGTGGGTGGCGGTGGCGGTGACAAACCAGTAGCAGGTGTAAAATATTGAGTAATTATAAAAACCATAAAATTAATGAATGAGAAAGCGATTGGAAGAACAAGATTGATCAAAAGATTTATAACCCTTCGATCTTGCCACGTGACACCGAATACTAAACATCTTTCGTGGCGAACAAAATTTTAAAATGTATGCCGCATTGTAGACAAATACCGATGTCTCGCTCGTAGTGTTTAAGCAAGCGCCTATTTCTAGTGACCTCTTCAGTATCAGTCACCTTTCTGTTCTACAGAGACCACATCTCTTGCTACCATTCATGTTAGGTCTGCATCTCTTGCTGACACTCCAATTGATATTGTAATTATCAAGCTTCTCTTTTAATTGCTAGATGTAACTTGAGAGTTTCGCTGCACAGTTATTTCCAGCGTTTCGGAAGGAGGTGTGATTGTTAAACCTCGCCTTCAATTTCTCTTCCGTCATACCAATATAGACTGATGTTGAAGTCTATATCCTCTGCCTCGCAAGATCCATTTAGTGGACACAAAAGTAAAAGTGTTTAACTACCAAATGCAAAAAATGCCTATCGTATATTATTTGACATTTATTGGACGGAGGAGAGCGAAACATTATGTAGTGACCTACATTCCGCGGGCTCATATACATTCTCCGTGCGTTATTTGGCTCAGCCCAACCAATGACCGCCAGCGGAGGAGAATGTATCTCTACGCGCCCTGAGGGAAAAATTCCCGCGTCGGCTCGGAAGATCTCTCTCTTGCAGCCCGACAGCGCTAAGGTAAACAACTGCTTTTCTTTCCCCGTGTAATCACTGGCCAATATGTAGCACAACAATTTAACCACGGCCTGGCAACACTTCAGCCAGTAGACCGTGCCTTCTGAAAATCTTAATTCATTTGTTTCATTTGTCTTGGCATGCCAGCTCTACTCAGCTCTACTCAGCTCAACCCTTGTTAATAAATAATGTAAAACAAGCTAAAGTCGTTCTCGATATTCCTATCATAACTTTCTGCGAAACTGGTTACTCATGGCGCTATAACTATTACATCACTACTTCTATAACTCTGCTAAACTGGTAATTATAATAAAACTACTACATCTATATAATACTGCTAAGACGGAGAAGTATATAAGTATGAAATGCTCCTTTAAAATATATACATATACATCAACCATTCTCCCTGTTAAAATTATAATACAATGTCGTTTCTATTAGTGCTATCCAATCTTTAAAGCCACTCGCTTCTATGTTGTTGACATAAGCAACAGACTGACCTAGCGAAAATACCTTTACTGGAGCAAACATTGAAGATTTTTCTGCTTACATTCTTAACTATAATCCGATGCATGTGTAAATAATTGCGCTTCATGGTTGTTGGTGTTGTTGTTGTTGCTTTAATGGCGTGTATATAGTATTGTGTCGATCTAGGGTGACACACAGGAAGTTTACTTTGGCTAAATAGTTTTTATGTAGATTTTGGGGCCAAATTATTTAAAGGCTTAGAAGATGGGTTTTATTAGTGTAGCTGTTGGTTCTTTAGGGTATTGCTACTACATCATCACTGTATAACTACCAAAACTACGGAGGTGAATAAACTACCCAAGACATTTAGTAGACAAGGTCATAAATGGCAGTGCCTTAAAGCTGGTCTCTGTAGAGTCACCTCCCCTTATATCACTACTGCTTTGCAAAGAATCAGCCAATAACATTTTCTCCCAGACTACTCCGCCAACGCTAGGAAGTCGCTTTCATCACATGCTGTATGATTAAAGAATAGTTAAAATATGATGAATTCTAAGATCTGTATTGTTTTGTTTCAACAATGACGCATAACGTATATAAAACATTGAGTTGAATGTATTGAAAATATTTTACAACATTCATACCTACATATATATATAAATAAATAAATATATATATATATATATATATATATATATATATATATATATATATATATATATATATTCATAATATTGAGTGTTTCGTCTTTTATCAAATGACACTTCTTCAAACACACACACACACACGTGTGTATATATATATATACGTATATATATGTATGTATGTATGTATGTAAAAGGTAAACAGAAATAACAACACAATCGGTACATATATATATATACGTGAGTAATTATAATGGAACAGTCCACAATTAATTTTTAGTAAGGTGTGAAAAGCCCAAAGTACATTAGAGGTCGACAGTAAGTAGGAATTCAAAACAATCGAAAGTGTATTTCAAAGGTTGACGTTCTTGTTGAAGACGGTGAGGGCAGTATATATATATATATATATATAGCGTTCCTTTGTCAGTGTTGAACAAACGAGCAACGATGGTTGCTAGACACTACGGCTTAATACGGGATGTTTGTTTACAAACACACCGAGCATTATAATAAATGTTCGGTGAATCCATACGTACATATATATATATATATGTGTGCATGTATGTATATATATATACATACTACTGTACGTCTGTATACATATATGTATGTACGTGTACATACTTATATTTAAGTAACAGCCGTACTAAGAGTGGGAAATGAAATTTCGTTTCATTTTTTCCGTTTATATATATATATATATATATAGTTTTAAAACTTTTATACTCTGCTATGTATTGAGTACCTTACTTACTGTGGTTACCTCCGATTCAACCCGGAATAACTTACCTATATATATATATATATATATATATATATATATATATATATATCATAATCTATAAAGCTCAGTGTGTGGTCATGCTCCTTTCTTATAGAAATCTACGATATAGAATTTCTTCAATTGAAATTTACAATTCAGTATTCGAAATAGTTTCGATTGCGTCTTGGCACATCTCATTTTTTCAATTTCACCCACAATTACGCAAAAAATAGATAAAACTCAATATTTTACGATTTTTCTCTGTCATTTAAACTGCTAAACTCTTTCCGCTACCATTCAAAATCTATACAACTTCATACTCTCTGCTATTTTCTCTTTCCAAGCTTGATGGTGATACTGTCCGTTTTACTCTCTCATATCATCTGCTTTCCTATCTACAAACCACACATTTTGCTACTTTCTCTTTTATACTTCAAATTATTACATTTCAAACGACAATTATTCAAAAGCAACAGATACATTTATTCAACAACAAGCGATAAATCTTTTTTAAAACCTCTTTTCCAAACGCATACAAACACACACTCACTTCAACAACAACAACAACAATCTACCTTTTATAGATAATGATAAACAATAATATCCTCTATGAGGTCACTAAACCTGCTAGAAACAGCAGCTAACTCTCCCCCATATCACACTCATCCCTACTGTCTTAAATTTAGAAAATATATCTTCTATGAGGTCACTAAACCTGCTAGAAACAGCAGCTAACTCTCCTCCATATCACACCACTCCCTACTGTCTTAAATTTAGAAAACACATATCCTCTATGAGGTCACTAAACCTGCTAGAAACAACAGCTAACTCTCCCTCATATCGCAACCCTCCCTACTGTCTTAAATTTAGAAAACACACAGACAACCATGCAGAACAACTCCATCTCAGCTCTGTTGTTCGGCTGGCATCGTCTACGCGCGTGTTGCGCAAGTACTGTGAACAATAAATTTCAACACTTTTTTGCACAGAGATAATATCCATAGGCGAACCTACAATTGTCACTGCTGGCGCAGCTCCTGCTTCCAGGTCTGCAATTCGTTCACCCAGTGCCTGGCAGACAAAAAAGTGCTGCCATAAAATGGGTGGTGCAACCTAACTTTGGTAACTTAATGACCCCGAGCAACGCCGGGCTTTAATGCTAGTATATATATATATATATATATATATATATATATATATATATATATATATATATATATATATATATATATATATATATATATGCATATGTATATATGTATGTATGTATGTATATGAGTGTAGTAGTTTGCTTGAAGCATTGTTGAATAGGAAATATGAATTTAAATAATGTTAAAAGCCATACAATGCATTAGAAAATAAAAGGTGCCAAAATAAGGAATATATCATGGCCATGTGGTTAGAATGTCTCAGGAAAGAATTACTGGACAGATCTTATGTGCAAAACCAACTGGCAGGTGACCCAAGGGTAGACACTCAGAAAGATAATAAGGTAACATCCAAGAGCTTGGCTGGTCTCGCTTGGGGATCCGGGCGGATCAGTTGGAGAATTCTGTTGCAACGACCCTCTCAGGAATATATAGGTGAAGAAGATACTTGAAGTCAGATGTTTCATTGAGTTGCGTAATTCTCAATCTGCTACTACCACTACTACCACGAGAGTTACGTAAATATACATAAATACATAAATACATACATAGCTTGTAATAACTACATCTACACACGAATAGGTATAGAAACAAACAAAACATTATATGTACGCATCTAACGTCCACACACATGCATTATATAAATAATATGTTATTTTATCGATCCCGTAAGGATGAAAGGAAACGTTAACCTCGGCGGGATTTGAACTCAGACTGTAAAGGGACGTAGCTATGCTAGAAAACATGGCGTCCAACCCTCTACCGATACTGCCAATAAACATTATACTCTTCACCCGACATTGTAGTTTAAACCAATTACTTTTTTGTAAATGCCTGCCCAAGATGAGGTACGTCTCATAAGCCGAAAATACGATGTATTTTTTTCTATGATAAACATTTATTATGTAGAAACATTATTGGATTGGCAGTATCGGTAGAGGGTTGGACGCCATGTTTTGACGCATAGAGTTACGGCCCTGGCCATTCTGGGTTCAAATCCCGCTGAGGTTAACTTTGCCTTTCATCATTACGGGGTCGATAAAATAAAGTACCGGTAATTGCTGGCCTTGTGCCAAGAGTAGAAACAATTATATTACCACGTAGGCAGCTCGTCCTATCTTTGGCCAACAGCCAAATACTAACAAACTAAGTAACTACTAAATTTCACCCCTCTTTGTGGTGACATGATAAAACCTTTCCATCTCACATGATCCAACATTGCTTGCCTCAGTTTTTCACTGAATAATTGTGTATCATTCTCAATGATTCTTTTTTAATGTTTTGAGAGGTCTTCAGCGTTTGCGTTTCACATTGGTGAGCTTCCATAGTAAAAACAAAAACAAAAAATACATCACTATATATATATATATCAAGCGTAAAACTAATAATATATTTCTTCATACTGTGTCGTTTGCTTTGTTATTTCTATTTACCTTTTGCATATATATATATATATATATAATTTATTGAATATATATATGTGTGTGTGTGTGTGTGTGTGTGTAAACATAAGTATGAGGAAGTCCAACCATAACATTATGTACGAAAAGTAAACAAGATAAAGAAACACACACACACACACACACACACACACACACACACACACACACACACACACACACACACATATATATATATATATATATATATATATATATATATATATGTTTGTATATATATATATATATATATATAGAATAAGTTGACGGGACTAGCATGGGTTTCACTGCTAGTACCGGTAGCATCTCAGCGTACTCTATAGGTAATGTTATGTAAAATCCCAGAGTAGATACATAGATATTCGCTTTAATACAAGACATGTAAATGGGTACCTTCAATCTATATCCGTACTCGAGTTTCAGCCACACTTAATGCAGCATTAGAGTGCACAGCATCTACTGTCTACATTGCATACTCGTGGCTTCATCAGCGGGTTTGCCTAATCAATAACCAATCGATCGACATAATTCGATTGCAGTCCGTGTCGACTATAAAAGTGAATGTGACGGTCAACACAGTAATACATTAGCAACGGAAATCCCTACGCGTCATCACATTGCCACCAACTGATTGACTATTGGTTAAAAAATGTACGTGATGGTGGGAGACGAAATTCAAATAGTCCCGCTCCCGCCATAAGCACCCAGCCAACGTATCTCAAACAAAAATTAACAAGCGAGTGAAAAATCGGTTATATATATAGTTATTACAACAGCGACATAAACAGATACCTAAGTTTCTTTGGGTTCTAGACCCCAATTCATTCAGCCTGTCATAAGAAAAATGAGTTGAGGGTCCAGCAACCAACGAAACTTAAGTACCTGTTTATGTCACTGTTTTAATTATTTATACTAAACCCGTCCTATGGACTGAGTGCTCTTATCCTTGGATATTTCTAACAAACGGCCGACCGGGGTAGAAGCTGCTAAATGTTCGGTCGCCCTCATGTCTCTGATTTTCAGTCCCATGGATTTTGTCTATTATATTCCTTTGTTATATTTCGAATACCTGATGATGTCAGCGGATTCATACTGAACCCGGTCATTGAAATGATCATAGTATAATAAACCTTTAAGGAATTACACCAGTCCAGCCTTCTATTATTTTATAATAATTAACTACGTACTCGCACCAACAACTACACAAAACGAAAACAGGTGAGTTGCATTACGTTGAGTGCTCTCCATAATATTACATTGAGGCTGACCATATGGAATGACCAGCTCTATCCAGTGGTGAACCAACAAACCTAAATAAATAATTATATATATATATATGCCAGCTTAAACCTCTTCAAATGGAAGTCGGTGTTATAACGGTATGTCGAATCTATTTATCTATAAAACTGTTTATATTGTATTTTGTCTGAGGAAGGCATAGCATATTGTTAATATGATATCCCCGAAATATATATAATGAAATAAATATGGTTTTATAAATATAGTTTCCATTTATTTAATATTGTAAATATACTCCAAATATTTGTCGAGTGCTTTTATATCAGTTATAAATATTTACTAGTTGTAACCCAACAATTTTAAATATAACTTTCCATGTATATATATATATATATATATATATATATATATATATATATATACTGTGTAGTTGCTATTTAAGGTAACTTAAAATGCAGTAGGAATACGAAGAAAGCAAGAACGGGGGGGGGGGTCCTCATCAGTTGTCTACTGGGGGTCTCGGATATTTCTACGCTTTAAAGACAAGATATCTCGCCCCAGGGCGTCAATAACTGGATAAGATATTGGGAAAACGGAGGAGGGAGAAAGGAGAAAACAGTAAAAAAAAGCAGCGAAAAAACAACAACGCGAGCAATCTGCGAGCAACTTAAGGTAAGGAAATCCAAGACCACTCGATATATATATATATATATATATATATATATAAATATGTATACGCACATAAATATATATATATATACACTAAAATATATGATAAACACAAAACGTGTTTGCATTGCAACAGACAGTCAGCTATTAATGAAATAAACTAATTATATATATATTTTTTTTTTCAATCGATCGACTTTCGTCAAATCAGACCGAGGAAACAATGTTTCCGTCGGTCTTTCCAATTGCTAATACTATCTATCGGTCGCAACTCCAGGTAGAAGGAGCAACGTGAAATATATATATATATATATATATATATAAATGGAAGTTTTGGCTGTGGCCAAGCTAACGATATACAATTAGGGAATGTGCAGCAAAGCACTCGATATGGTTGTCACCTTACAGTAATAACTGTTTCTACTTTTGGCACAAGGCCAGCAATTATCCCAGTGTATTACTGATACTTTATTTTATCGACCCCGTAAGGATGAAAGGCAAAGTTAACCTCGGCGGGATTTGAACTCACATCGTAAAGGGACGTAACTGTGCTGCAAAGCATGGTATCCGACCCTCTACCGATACTGCCAATCCACCGCCTTAGAGTAATAACATACGTTAGATAGCTTGACAAATTGAAACAGCAACCGGTGAACCCAGCGACATGAAACCAAAGCAACGAGAAAACCAATCAGGTATTGATATTGATATATATTTATATATATATTTATATATATATATATATATATATATATATATATATATATATATATATATATATTATTTAAAAATTAGGATTGGTGCTCTGAAATAGCGATGTATACATGATTGTATGTATAGTATATTTGGTAATATACCGTATGTTTAATTAAAAACATTTTGAAGACCTTGCGCTATCATTTTAAAGTAGTGACTGTGTCACTTACTTCTTTTTTCGGCAAAGGAAGGGAAAAAAGAAGTAAGTGACATAGTCATTACTTTAAAATGATAGCGTAAGGTCTTCAAAATGTTTTAAATTAAACATACGGTATATTACCAAATATACTATACATACATTCATGTATACATCGCTATTTCAGAGCACCAATCCTAATTTTTAATTTTTGCTGGACCGGCAATTGCTCTGTATAATCAGTTCCTGGTTATTACTGGAATTCTATAAGAATCCAGCCTCTATAATTTTCGGCAGAGGTCGGGGAGTACGTTGCTCTGAGGAACACCAACAGTGTGAAACAGATCTGTCAGCTTCTCTTCCTTCCTTTGCCGAAAAAAGAAGTAAGTGACACAGTCACTACTTTAAAATGATAGCGCAAGGTCTTCAAAATGTTTTTAATTAAACATACGGTATATTGCCAAATCTACTATACATACATTCATATATATATATATATATATATATATATATATATGTGTGTGTGTGTGTGTGTGTGTGTGTGTGTGTGTGTGTGTGTGTGTGTGTGTGTGTGTATACAAAAACCAAACATGAATAACAACAACAACAAAATACACACTACAATGATGAAATATATTATTAGTTTTACGCT
>OZ024745.1:23241428-23243928 GCA_964016885.1 Eledone cirrhosa | reverse complement strand
AACAACAGCAGCAGCAGCAGCAGCAGTAGCAGCAGCAGCAGCAGCGATAATAGTGAGTACAAAAACAACAATAACAATTATAATAACAACAACAGTAACAACAACACTAGTAATTACAATAACAACAACAATAACAACAGTGATAGCATTAACTACACCAACAATAACAACAACAGCAACAACCACACACACAAAAACAAGAAGGGTAAAAAAAATAAACACAAGAAAAAGAATAACACCAACACCAACAACAACACCAACAACAGGTTGTCCTGTAATATGTATTCAACTGTATCACCGTCTCCACCATCGTCGCCACCACATAATATTTCTTTACCAGCAGGTGGTGGTGGTTGCGGCGGTAATGTTGACATAGCGAAGGATAGCTGTGACAATGGTGACGGCGACGGAGACCGATGCCAGTGGCAAACTTCCCCATCGCCACCATCACCACCATTAGAACTTGCACTACCATCTTTACCACTATCATCACTACCATCAACACCATCACCACCACCACCACCACCACCATCATCAACAACAACAGCACTATCAGCGCCGCTGCCATCACCACCACCATCATCATCATCTTCCATAGTAGCTAGCCCGTCCGTAAACTCCTACCACCACGTCTACCACTACAAACACCACCAACAACAACAACAACAACAACACCAACACAACAACAACAACAACAACCATCAACACCAGCCCCAGCAACCACACCACCACCACCACCACCACCACCAGCACAACCACAACAACCATCATCACCACCACAACAACCACCATAAGCAGCAGATTACTGTCGCTACAGTTGATTCTTCACCTTTGACCTCGAGTGGTCATTCCTTTAGGGGTACGTCCGCCATCACCGCCACTGGCGATCCACACATCTCCACCTCCACCACCACCTCCACCACCACTAACAACAACAACAACAACAGCAACACTACCACCGATTCTCCCGTATTTACTACTACTGCTGCTACTACTACTAACACTACTAAAACTGCAAGTTCAGCATTAAGAGGAGAAGAGGTGGCGTTCACACCTGCCGCAACCCATGCACCTTCAGACAGCACAACACCAACAGTATCAGCATTAACAACAACAACAACAGCAACAACAGCAACAAAAAGAACAAGAAAAACACGAAAGACAAGAAGAACGACTGTAGTAGATGTGGAGGCGGCGGCGGCGGCGTCGTCGACGACAACAGTTGCATTGTCATCGCTGTCATCGTCATCATCTCACACAGCAGCAGCACCACCACCACCACCACCACCACCACCACCAACAACAACAACAGAATTATCCCTACCACCACCACCACCACCACCATCGCCGCCACCATCGCCATCTACGGCGGCTGTACAACATTCCGTTAAATTTGTCAAAAATACCACCCCCGTCGTCGCCACCACCAACAGAGCGACCACAAGGAGTTGTAGTGCAGCAGCTGCAGCTGCAGCAGCAGCAGCAGCAGCAGCAGCAAGGTCAGCGGTCATTGCCGCCGCCGCCGCCGCCACCACCGTCGATACCAACAACACAGCCAGTACCACCATTATCGCCGCCGCCGCCGCCGCCATCATCAGCAGCAGCAATAGTAACACTATTAACACAACCTCTGACACCGATACTAACCCTTCCACCACCACCACCGACCGCCACTGACGACACCACCACCACCACCACCTCCACTAACAACAACAACAACAACAGCAGCAGTAACAACACAGACATTGTGTCCACCAGCAAGGAAGGCGACATTAGTCTTAGTAAAGTTTTTAGTGTCCACCTTACTACACCACTACCACTACCGCCCTTGCTACAACTAATAGTAGTAGTAGTAGTAGTGTTACTAATACTTCTAATAATAGTACTAACGCGTCTGTCGCTATTGGTGACGGTGACAACGTCGCCGTCCCCGCATCTAACCACCCTACTTACCACCACCACCCTCATACTTCAGTAACGCTGTGTACCCACGAAAACAAACATCGTTACGCTGCTACTACTACTACCACTACTACTAATACTACTACCACCGCCAACAACAGCAACAACAACAACAACAACAACAACAACAACAAATACAACAGTAGAAGCAGCAGCAGCAGCACTAATTCTTGTGACGAAATACGTGAACGGAAAATACATGAACAGCAGCAGCAACAACAACAACAATCACAGCAGCAACAATTACAACAACAGGATCAACAGGAACAACAACAACAACAAGAAATAAATGTGACATCGTATAAGATCGTGCAGCAGCAGCAGCAGCAGCAGCAGCAACTCCACCACCACCACCACACACAATATCGTAACTACCCGCACCCGTATCTTCGCCAGCCTAACTCCTACAAGAAACAACAACAACAACAACAACAACAACAACAACAACATCTACATAGAACATACCACCACCACCACCAACAACAACAACAACAACAACAATTTGAAGAACCGACTGGCCGAGGGTTAAAGATCACAA
>OZ024745.1:23236942-23241228 GCA_964016885.1 Eledone cirrhosa | reverse complement strand
AATCGAACAACACAACAACAACAACAACAACAGCAGCAGCAGCAGCAACAAATCGGTCAATATTTCATCTTACAAGTTCGTCACGTCACTCAACGTCGCCACCATTGTCTAATGACGGTAACGTTCCGACGACACCCGTCATCACCACCATCACCAGCAGCAGCTGACGACGACGACACTGACGAAGACGACGGGGAAAATACCATCCTAATTGCCCCCACCTTCAATACCAACACCACCACCACTAACAACAACAACAACAACAACAACAACACTACTACGGAAAAGACTAATTTTACCATCCCTGACGATAACACCCCAATTATCGATACCAGCAATCATACCACCACCACCACCACCATCAGCAACAGCACCAACGAAGCCGTCAACCCTAACACCACCACCACCACCAACAACAACTACAACAACTACAACAGCACCAACGAAGCCGTCAACCCTAACACCACCACCACCACCAACAACAACTACAACAACTACAGCAACAACTACAACAGCACCAACGAAGCCGTCAACCCTAACACCACCACCACCACCACCACCACCAACAACTACAACAACTACAGCAACAACTACAACAGCACCAACGAAGCCGTCAACCCTAACACCACCACCACCACCACCAACAACTACAACAACTACAGCAACAACTACAACAGCACCAACGAAGCCGTCAACCCTAACACCACCACCACCACCAACAACAACAACAACTACAATTACAGCAACAACTACAACAGCACCAACGAAGCCGTCAACCCTAACACCACCACCACCAACAACACCATCACCACCACCACCACTTTGAATAACACTACCCCAAACAGTAGCAGCAGCACGATTATCAAGGAGACGCCGCCGCCATTCTGTATAGAGGAGACGGCGACGTCTACGTTTACGTTGACGCCGGCAGAGAAGCCAAAGGTGAAGGTGAAGACGTTCAAGTCGAAAACGAAGACTAAGGTGAAGGTGAAGAAGACGGCGGCGGCGGCGACGACGGCGGAGTGTATAAGTAGCAGCAGCAGCGGAACAACGACGACAACGACGACAGCAACAGCAGCAGCAGCAGCCGTCTACCTGACTGCTGTCGCCTCTTCCTCCTCCTCCTCCTCCTCCTATACTTCTGCCTCCTTCTCGTCCTCCCCCTCACACCACTCGTCGGCAATTACTAACACGGCCACCACTACCACCTTTGACACCAACAGCGGCACCGCCACCACCACCACTACCACACACGGCGGCGGCGGCGACGTCGTCTCCGGCGTTCAGACTCGTCGTTCTTCAGTCGTTGACGACGCCTGCGCCGCACGCAGAGCAATTAGCAACTGTAACAACAATAACAACAACAGCAACAACATTTATCTTGACGGGAACGAAAACATAGCACCACCACCACCACCACCACCACCACCATCATCATCATTATCATCATTATCATCATCATCATCATCATCATCATCATCATCATTTTTATCAGCGTCCTCGTCGGGGACAGAAACAACAACAACACCAACAGTAGCAAGTAGGAATAACGTAGACGAGATTCTATTAGAAAAAGGATCTCAGGCGCTGGCGATGGCGGTTTCAGTCCCGCTGGTCGTAGCGGAGTCAACTGGAACAAACCTAACCTCCACCACCTCCACCAACACCACCACCACCACCACCAACACCACCACCAACAACAACAACAACAACACCATTAACAACAACAACAACAACACCATCATCACATCACTGGGAATAACGACAACGGCATCGCCTTCATCACCGCCACCGCCGCCGCCTCCGCCACCATCGCCGCCGCCGCCGCCGCCGCCTCCACCGCAGTCGCCGCCGCCGCCGCCATTGCCACCACAATCGCCGCCGCCACCACCTCCGCCGCCGCCATCAACGCCGCCTCCACCACCACCACCACCAGCACCACCACTCCCAGCAACAACTCCAGCACCACCACCACCAGCAGCAACACCACCACCGCCACCGCCGCCAATGGGATCTCCTAATGCCACAGCACTATCGCCTCCACCATCGCCATCATCACCATCACCACCACCACCACCACAACAACAACAACAACACCAATTTCCGCCTTCGTCTGCTACCACGCCGCCGCCGCCAACAAAAACAACAAAAACAATGCCAAGAAAAACACGGACGGTGACTCCGTGTCGAGGGGCGGCGGGGGCGGGAGCAGAGGATGAAGTGACGACAGCAGCAGCAGCAGCAGCAGCAGCAGTGCCGGGTGAGAGACCGGTGATTCTCCCAAACACCGACGCCACCGCCACCACCACCACCACCATCAATGCCATCACCGCCACCATCATCAATAACACCGCCGCCAGCATCGCCACCCATACCGCGACTCCGCCAACGACTGAAACAAATAAAGTAACAACAACAACAACACCAGCAACAACAACAACACCAGCAGCAGCAGCAGCAGCAGCAGCAACAACGACGACGGGAACGACAACACCAACATCAACATCATTGAAAACAACAACAATTACGTCCGTAACGACAGCTAAGACGATGACAACAACATCAGCAGCAGCAGCAGCAGCAGCAGCAGTAGCAGCGGTAGCGGCAGCCTCGTACTCGTCGTATAACAACAACAATAATAATAGCAACAACATCAGCAGTAACATCAGCAGCAGTAAAAGCAGCAAGCTAAGCCAGCAGACCGGCTGTGCTGCCAATATGGATAGACGTAGCTCGTCAACGGCTGTTGTTGTACCACTTATACTAAAACCACCACCGCCACCAACACTATCAACATTATCTACATTGACACCGTCGTCGTCGTCGTTATCGCCACAACAACAACAACAACAAAAGACAATAACGCCGTCGACAACAACGACAACAACATCATTAACAACAATAACATCGTCATCTATTTCTAGTAATAGCAACTCAAGCGCAAAGCGTAACTCTTCCACGCGGACCTCGTCGTCCGGTTATACAAGCGTGACGTGTTCGTTGGAAGGATCCGAAGAATATCTTAAACCTATTTACCAGGATGGACAGGTGATTTTAGAGGTTGAATGTGGCCAAAACAAGGCTCTTATGTACCTGTCGAAATTGTGTCAGGGAAGTAAAGGCCCTTGCATTTACTTCCAGGGCTCCTGGTTAACTCCAAATGAATTTCAGTACGTTAGCGGACGCGAATCGGCCAAGGACTGGAAACGTTCTATAAGGCACCATGGCAAAAGTATGAAACTTTTGCTCTCAAAAGGGATTTTAACTGTACATTCGGCAGTATGTGACTGTGAGGGTTGTCGCATTAGTTCACCAGTGGTAAGTTGATTTTTCTAGTTTTAATTTCATTTTATAATACATATATATATATATATATATATATATATATATATATATATATATATATATATATATGCATATGCATACATATATAAGAAACACACACAAGTAAATAACTAAATAATTATACCAGCCAAAATAAAGTTCAGGCAAAAACAAACATCAATATTTCTATAAATTAAATTTAAAAAAAATATATATATAACTACTTATTTTTATTTTTAATTACTATATCTTTAATTTTTTTCAATTTTTAATTCTGTACTTCAGAAATGAAAAAAAAACAACATTTGTTAATATTTAATATAACAAATATACTTTTGTGATTGATTTTTGGTTAAGTTTGTAGTTTGTTGTTGCTGTTAATTACTTAGAAATATTGATTACCTGTAAGTTGATAAACTAACTCTCCCATCAATCATTGAGTTGAAAGTTCCTTATATACCTACCCGATTCCTACCCTATTTTACCACCCTGCAGAAAGTTTATCACTTGTACCAATATCAGAATATATGACTAAAAACTTGAAAAATTAATCTTTACGTTTGGAGTTCAAATCTTATGAGAGGTCAACTTTGACTTTCAGCCTTCAGAGATCGATGAAGCTGTACTAGGGGTCGATTTGATCAATTCTTCCCCTCACCCACTACCCTAAAATTGTTGGCCTTGTGCCAGAATTAGAAATCAATTATCATCATCATCATCATCATCAACATCGTTGTTATGATGTTACGGTGTATGTAAGATGTAAAGAATTCCGTTGATAAACGTAAAGTATTCGAATATTTACACAACAAACCGGGTTCTCGAATTCTTCGATGAAGTTTGTCACGATCTTCACATATATATATGTATGTATGTATGTATATATATGTATATATATATATATTTTTTTTTCTCAACCTGTTAGTTCTTTCGTTACTTTGGTATTGTGTGTTAGATTTTGC
>OZ024745.1:23216942-23226942 GCA_964016885.1 Eledone cirrhosa | reverse complement strand
ATATATATATATATATATATATATATGTGTGTGTGTGTGTGTGTGAAAGAGAATCAACGCAGGAGAACGATACTGTACAATGATAATTCGTTTAACGTTTAATATAGGTGGAAACTAGTCTTAACAATTCGGACGCTGGTTCTTCACCGGAATCTAGAAAAAGAGAGAAGACAGTGTTATATTCCCGCCCTTTCCGGTAGCATCTTTTGACTTCGTTCCAATCGATGTAATAAAATTATAGTCGATTGAATAAGTTTCAGCGAAATACTAAAAAAAAATCAATATAATTGATTACATAACTCCACTACCCCACAAAATAATTGTCTTTTAAAATAAATACCACGGTCCGAATCTCGCCCTATTTTTGCTGTCATCCTTCCCTTATCGATAAAATTCAATGAAGGCCTAGTGATTAGGGTATTCATGTAACGATCATGAAGGTCGTGGGTTCGATTCCTAGACCGAGAGATGCATTGTGTTGTTCTTGAGCAAGACATCTGATTTCATGTTGTTACTCTTTCTGTCAGAGGCTGTGACTTGGTAGATAATATTAACAATAGAAAGACCAAATGGAAACATTATCTCCATGGTCCGACTTGATGATCGGTTTGTATCGACTAATAGGGTCTGGTGCCGACCTAAAAAATAACCGTTATCCTAAATATTACTTATTATTAGTCAGTATCGGTAGAGCGTCGGACAATAGAGTTATGGCCATTTACGTTCTGAGTTCAAATCTCGTCGAGGTTAGCTTTGCCTTTCATCTCTTCAGGGTCGATTTAATCAACCTTTCCACCCTCAAAATTCCTAGCCTTGGGCCTACAGTAGAAATCGTTTCATACTTACGGGGTCGATAAAATGAAAATACCAGTAATGCACTGGAATAATTGCTGGTGGATTGGCAGTATCGGTAGAGGGTCGGACGCCATGCTTTCCAGCATAGTTACGTCCCTTTACGATCTGAGTTCAAATCCCGCCGAGGTTGACTTTGCCTTTCATCCTTACGGGGTCGATAAAATAAAGTACCAGTAATGAACTGGGTAATTGCTGGCCTTGTGCCTAAAGTAGAAACAAATATTAATAGTAGTAATAATAATAATAATAATCTCCTGTCTCTAATTAATGATTTAATGGAAGGGGATGACTCTCACAACATCTTATATCATCTACCTATGAAATTCCTCCAACACCATTGGTGTATTTTCTGAGCTACGAAACAGCGTTAGTCAGCTTTTGCTGTGTTTGTGTGTTCGTCTCGCTGGTGAAACTTTCCTCGCCGCTTGTTTGTTTTTCTTCCTGTTCGTTTATCACGCGCGCGCGCACACACACACACACATATGCCTGGATATATATATATGTGTGTGTGAGTGTATATATATATATATATGTATACGTATATACATATATGTGTATATATATATATATGTATATATATATATATATATATATATATATATATATATATACATATATGTATATACGTATATATATATATGTATATATATATATATATACATATATGTATATACGTATATATATATATGTATATATATATATATATATATATATATATATATATATATATATATATATATATATATATATATATATATATACACGTATATACATATATGTATATATATATATATGTATATATATATATATATATATACGTACATATATGTATATATATATATATATATATACATATATGTACGTGGATATATATATATACATATATGTATATAGGGAGTCCCCAAAAATGTATACATACTTTGATTATAATGCTGTTGAAGTATGTATACATTTTTGGGAGGACAACCTGTGTGTGTGTGTGTGTGTGTGTGTGTGTGTGTGTGTGTATATTTACAGCACACAACTCACATATACACTTTATAACCGTAGACATAGACACATACAGGCTCACTGACTGGAACAGAATTCACCGAAGCGCAAACAACACCTTCCAAGCCTACCCTCCCCCTTTCTGCCACCCACTAGTTTCCTCCCCACCGCCGCCATCAACACACCGCTTCTTTTATCGTCGTCATTAAACTCCTTTTCTCTCTCTGTCTTAATACGATGTTTTTCCTCTTTCCCTCCCCTTCTTTCCGTTGCCACCATGTTCTCTCACCTCTCACCTCACTCCCCTCTCTTAGATCTCTCACCCTCCCACCACCACCATCACACCTACATCATTTCATCACGGCTTCTGTTTCACTGCCGCCACCACCTCCTCCTCCGTCATATATTTACCAGTAGAAATACAAGCGACGCCTCCTACGCCGCCGCTACCTACCATCACCACCACCACCACCACCACTGTCACCTCCACTTCAGTTTTATCACCAACACCATTATCTCCCCCCCGCCACCACCACCTCCCTTATTTCCCTGTAGAAATAGCAGCAGCAGTTACTACTTCCGTCGTCGCCGCCGCCACCACAGCTATATAATATCGGCCGCTCTTTATATTATTAGATCTACCACCCTCTTTCTCTCTCTCTCTCTCTCCACCGCTGCCGCCATCATGTCTTCACACATCCCTACCTCTTTACCCCTCCCTTTCACACCCCATACCATTCGTTTTCCGTACACCACCACCGTCGCCATACTACAGCTACCACCATCACCACCACCACCACCACCAGTCACTATAATACATCCTACTTCTCTCACATATTTATCTCCTGCCACCACTACTCCCTTTTATCTCTATACCCCCCATCCACCAGCCGCTACGTGTTTTTCAATGTTTTTTTGTTCTACCTTTTTTTACGTTTTATTTCGTGTTTCTTTTTTTTTCTCTTCAGATATTTTTATTTGCTTTCTTTCTTTTTCTCGCTTATTTTTTTATTCTTTTACATATTTTTAAATCTTTTTTATTCATTATTTATTTATTCTTTTTGTACTTTGTGATTTTCTTTCTATTATTATAGTCTATACAACACACGCACGTATATATATAAAATGAGTCGGTGCGTGTATAATATATATATATGTATATTTATACGGGTGTGTGTGTATCTATATATAGATACATACATTGCTCATATATATATATATATATATATATATATATATATATATATATATATATATATATATATATATATATATATATATATATCGGAAGTTGGCAGTATTTATACGCACACACAATTATACGGCTATATCGTCGTAACACATAAAATTGTAGTTGCTCGGTACCGCTTTCCATACGACTGAAGTCGTAATTATTAGAAATCATTATTATAATCCCGCCGAAGGGCGGTGGATTGGCAGTATCGGTAGAGGGTTGGGCGCCATGCTTTGACGCATAGAGTTACGGCCCTTGCCATTCTGAGTTCAAATCCCGCCGAGGTTAACTTTGCCTTTCATCCTTACGGGGTCGATAAAATAAAGTACCAGTAATGCACTGGGTAATTGCTGGCCTTGTGCCAAAAGTAGAAATAATTTTTATCAGGATAGAGGGTTTGAATAATCGACGGAGCATCAGACTCTGTGTCTTAAAAGTTATGACTATATTTACGTTCTGAGTTTAAATGCCACCAAGGTTTGCCTTCCATCCTTACGGGTTGGATAAAGCCAGACCCCCACCCACACACCCAAATTACTGGCCTTGTGCCTATACTAGAAACCATTATTACCAGGGAGATGGGTTTGTATAACTGGTTTGAGGTTCGGGCAATGTATCTAAAAAGCTATGACCGTTTTTACGTTCTGAGTTCAAATCCCACCGGGATTAACTTTGCCTTTCATATTTTCAGAGTTGATCAATTATCAATCAAGTACGGGAGTTGATTTAAATCGACTTTCCTTGTCCACTAAAATTGCTAGCCTTGTGCCTAAATCAGAAATCATACTTGTTATTATTCAAAACTGGTGGATGGAACAAACTGTAGAATGTCGGTCATTCATTTTTCAGGGGTCTATATGATAATGTATTGGGTTGTAACATAAATTCCCGTCGTTTTTTTATTAAGAAGTTTAATAACAACGGCGGGAATATATGTTACAACCAAATACCAGTCATATACTACGGACGATCATATGGATATCTTCCCGTGTTGGTTTTGTACCTAAATTACAAATATTTATCACGTTTTACTAAATTATCTGTGTGTGTGTGTGTAAGGATTTGTGTTTATGAATGATATTTACGTATATATGTATGTGTTTGTGTGTCTGTGTATGTGTGTCAGTCTCTGTGTGTATATAAACAGATATGCAGTATTTGATATGTATATATATACATTTGATACATATCAAATACTGCATATCGTTATAAACACACACACACACACATATATATATATACAATATATTAATAAATGGAAATATATATATATATATATATGTGTGTGTCTGTGTATATATATATATATGTCTGTCTGTGTGTGTGTACATGTATGTATACATATACAGCTATTTGTATCTCCGGTCGAATGTCGCCGGCGAGGCTGCCGCGGCTGTTGCATCCCCCACCCATCCACACACCCCTCCCTCCCCTTCCCGTCCTTTCACGCGACGTCTAATCCTTCTCTCTCTCTCTCTCTCCCTCTCTTGTCTCCTCTTCCCTCCCTTCCAACCTTCTCACCCCCCCCTCTAGCGTCACAAACGTTTTACCGCACACAACAAACACACGCACGCTACATACACATACATACAACAAAGTCTGCTTCACATACTCACTACACATACACTGCTTCTCACACACACGACACATACACTGCTTCTCACGCACACACACTACACATACACTGCTTCTCACACACACTACACATACACTGCTTCTCACACACACTACACATACACTGCTTCTCACACACACTACACATACACTGCTTCTCACGCACACACACTACACATACACTGCTTCTTTCACACACTACATATACATAACTTCTCACACATACACTACACATACACTGCTTCTCACGCACACTACACATACACTGCTTCTTTCACACACTACACATACATAGCTTCTCACACATACACTGCTTCTCACACACAATACACATACACTGCTTCTCACACACACACACTGCACATACACAGCTTCTCACACACACTACACATACATAGCTTCTCACACACACTACACATACATAGCTTCTCACTCACACACACTACACATACACATACACTGCTTTACACACACTACACATACGCTGCTTCACATATACAACTTCTCACACTACACATACACATACTCTGCTTCTCACACACGCTACACACACACACATACTCTGCTTCTCATACACACATACACAGCTTCTCACACACACACACAATACACATATACATAACTTTCCCCACACATACGCATACACACCAAACTCAGACACCCCCTCTATCTATCCTCTCCTCCCACTGCCACCCTCTAGTGCTGCTGCTGCTGATAGGTTTCTCTCTACTTCAGAAGATCGGGTTTTTCCACTTGGGTTCGTCGTGTCATTCATTACACGGCGGGGCTTGGCTTGCTTCGAGCTCCCCCTCTCTCTCTCTCTCTCTCCATCTCACTCTCTCTCTCTCTCTTTCTTCCCCCTCTCTCTCTCTTTCTCTTCTTTTATCTCTCTATCTAATCTTTCTTTTTTTTTACTTTTTTTTCTGCTGTTTTTATAGCTTGATATTTATTTATATTTTGTAGGATTTTTTTCTTCTTTTACTGAAAAAAAAAGTACGTCGCAGCAGCACGGCACACACACACACACACACACACACACACACACACACACACACACACACACACACACACACACACACACACACACACATGGACTAGATAAGTATATATACGTACGTGTTGTGAAAGTGGCTCTCTCTCTCTCTATATATATATATATGTATATATATGTGTGTATATATATATATATATATGTGTGTGTATATATATATATGTATATATATATGTGTGTATATATATATATATATATATATGTGTATATATATGTGTGTATATATATATATATATATGTGTTTATATATATGTGCGTATATATATATATGTATATATGTATATGTATATATATGTGTATATATATATGTATATATATGTGTGTGTGTATATATGTGTATATATATATATGTGTTTATATATATATATATATATATATGTATATGTATATGTATATATATGTGTTTATATATATATATATATATATGTATATGTATATGTATATATATGTGTGTATATATATATATATATTATACACTGCCGTCGTGCCCCCCCCCCCCCCATCATCATCATTTTACGGATGGAGCTTTCAGTGCAATTTGTTCTTGTACGCCTTAGATCATTAAACACCGATATCGACCGAGTTTTATATGCATAGTGTGTGTATGTGTGGTGGTGGTGTGTGCGTGTGGTGGTGGTGTGTGTGTATACATGCATACGTATATATATATATGTGTAGGAAAAAGTATGACCCCGACGGCAGAGCTCAAGCCGTTTCGACGGCTATTTCTGGACTAAATCCTTAGTAATTTAGTCCGAAAATAGCCGTCGAAACGGATTGAGCTCTGCCGTCGGGGTCATACTTTTTCCTATTTCCCACTCTACTACCCTAAGTATTGAGTACTCTGGTGCGTTATGGTCCATCTGGTTCCTTACCACAATTCCTTTGTTATATATATAATAAACAGGTGCGCGCACACATACACTATAAAATTGGTTGATTTTACTCAAATTTCACTCACACGCATATATATATATATATATATATATATACTATACTATATTATACCATACTATATTATACTATTGCAATAGTATAGTATAGGTGATCCCATTGGTGACTTTAGGCCAGACATCTGCGAAACATGCGTATGAAACATGTAAACGAAACTTAATCGTTTTTTCTTGTACTGGTACGTATGTATATATATATATATATATATATATATATATATATATATATATATATATATATATATATATTACAAATATAAATATAAATACATTTATAATATATAAAATACATATGTGTGTGTCAACACCGAAGTAGAGTTAAGATATTCATTTTATTAAGGTTAAAAATATTGAGTTTTGTTATTCTGGAGTTTTACCTGCTTCTCACCAGTTACTCAGATCCATCGAAAGATGTCTTGCTCTGTTTGTTTGAGTATACACGTTAGTATCACATGCTGTATACATATATATATATATTTTTTTTAAGTGGCTCTGCTCCTTGCTATGATCATCTGATCGGGTAAGCTCCTGGATTTTTACTAAGTCAATGGAACATGCAATTTTTATTATTATTTTTATAATTTTCTTTTTTATTTGGGGGCAATTTTATCGATGGAAGGAACCTTTATCATATCTAAGACGTACAAGGACAAATGTAAAGCTACCTTTGGAAGATCTTAAGGTGTACAAGGAGAAATCTTTATCATATTTCAGGTGGAAGATCTTAAGGCGTATAAGATTATTATATAATTCTGCAAATAACACCTGATGAAATCGTCTAGTTTTACATCATAATCGGATGATAGGCTCGTCAGCCATTGAAATATATATTTGCTTTCGTGGAATGAAAATTCTAACGTAAATTTTCCAGTTCGGCTTTCTGTTGTTGAGTTAATGTGTGTAGAGAGACTATTTGATAGATTCGGTCAAGTAATGCAGCTTGAAAGAGGGCCGTGTGTAACCATCACGACTATGTATGGTCTATATAGTTAGTGTTGTTGTTGTTGTGCTGGTGGTAGTATTGTTGATAGTGGTAGTGATGGTGATGGTAACGGTAGTAGTAGTGGTGGTGGTGATAGTAGCGGTAGTAGTAGTGGTGGTGATGGTAATAGTAACGGTAACGGTAGTAGTAGTGGTGGTGGTGATGGTGATAGTAACGGTGACGGTAGTAGTAGTGGTGGTGGTGGTGGTGGCGATATTAGCGGTAACGGTAGTAGTGGTGGTGGTGGTGGTGGTGATAGCGGTAGTAGTACTAGTAATGGTGGTGATGGTGATTGTAACGGTAACGGTAGTAATAGTAGTGGTAATGGTGATAGTAACGGTAGAGGTAGTAGTAGTAGTAGTAGTAGTAGTAGTAGTAGTAGTAGTAGTAGTAGTAGTGGTTGTGATGGAGGAGGTTGGGTCCTTATTTGTTTGTTTATTTTCTTTATAGATATTTGTTTGACGAGAAGTCCCAAAGTTCAAACCGTTCTCATCCATCTTTCTTTGCGTGAACGAACGTCTGTCCGAATCTGAGTTGGTGGTTCGCTAACACCCCTCCCTCCCTCTCTCTCTTCCGTCGCTCTCTCTCTCTCTCGATATCTCTCTCTTATCTTCTCTCTTTCTTTCTATCCCCGGTCTTCTCTCTCTATTTTCTTCTGGCTTTATATTTCTCTGTTCTCAAATTATACATATATATATATATATATATGTGGTTCCTTACCACATTTCCTTCGTTATAATTCTCTCTCTCTCTCTCTCTCTCTCTCTCTCTCTCTCTCTCTCTCTCTCTATATATATATATATATATATATATATATATATATATATATATATATATATATATATATGTGTGCGTGTGTGTTTATATGTGCGTGTGTGTGTATATGTATCTAAGTGTCTTTCTGATCTTTCCTGTCTACCTATCTATATTCTCTTTGTCTTTTTAGTTCAATTGTCTCTACTGACCTGTCTGTCTTTCCTATTGATCAACCAGTCAATCTCTCTCTCTCTCTCTCTCTCTCTCTCTCTATGTATGTATATATATATATATATATATATATATATATATATATTGATTTATATATATACATATCTACAGAGTGTCACCCAAAAATCTATACGCACATTTATTACCTGTACAGGCAATATTTATTAGAATGCTTTTGAAATGTGTATACGTTTTTGGGGGGACATCCTGTATATATATATATATATATATATATATATCCCTTCCCCTCCCTGTCGCTATCTTATCTTTATATACAGTATGTATTTATCTTTCTCTCTATTGATCTATCTGTTTATTTATCTATCTGCCTATCGATCGATCGACCTGTTGTTTCGATCAATTTCGAAAAAAAAAAAAATCATACTTATTACAAAGATATCTGTTCCGTTCCTCCCTTGAAATATTACTGGTATCCGTGTAATAGGTTAAGAACAAATCTATCATGAACATTCACAGCCTCCCTCTCCTCTCCAATCCCTCGTGGTTGATAAAAACAATGAAAAGCTTCGTTTCAGTTTTGGTGTGGGTGTATATGTATCTATCTATGTACAGACATATATATATATGTATGTATATATATATAATATATATATGTATGTGTATATATATGTATATATATATATGTATATATATGTCAAGTCACCAGTTGGTGCTACTGGTAACATGTATCCCAGTACAACCTGTCACATGGTCGGGTCGTTGGCGACTAAACTGGCAACCCCACCAAGGTTTCTTGGTGAGGAGGGTGACTTTGGACATCCTGCAGGACTAAAAACAAAACCTGTCAAAAGGCAAAGGAGCTCTTAAGAATCAATGGCCATCCAAGATCACCGGGAGAGATGACCCCTTAGCCTTTGTCAAGGCAGAATTCTAGGAGAAGGAAAACTCTGATATAACACCTGAAACCCTGATGGTATCCAATGATGTTGACTTGTTCTTCTTTTTGGTAAATATCTTGGTTAAGAGAGTGGGACTGGCTTTGTGCAGTGCCTTTGCTCACCATAAAAGCTTCACGGCACAGGCATTGCTTTATATCTGGAGATCTCTCTGCACTTGTCGTCACATGGTACCATGGGCCCAGCACTATGTGTCAATAATTGTCACAAGTGTAGTGTTTGTACCAGAGTTTTCAAGTCGCAGGCTGGACTAAAAAGTCACACTCGTTCAGCGCATCGGTAGGGGTTCTCCTACATGGATATAAAGTAGTGGCCGTACTCGAAAACGAGTTGGCAGCCACCATGTATATATAATTGTTTCTACTTAAGGCACAAGGCCAACAATAACCCAGTGCATTACTGGTACTTTATTTTATC
>OZ024745.1:23209442-23214442 GCA_964016885.1 Eledone cirrhosa | reverse complement strand
TATATATATATATATGCGTATGTGTATATGTAGGATATCCGTAGATAAAAGGCCAAGGAATATGTGTGTGTGTAGTGTGCTAAGTTTAAAAACGTTTGCACGAATCAACTTAAGTTGTAAACATCGTATCAGAATTGAGCTTCCGATTAAACTGCTTATATATATATATTATATTATGTATATGTATATATATATATATATATATATATATATATATATATATATATATATATATGTGTGTGTGTGTGTGTGTGTGTATGTGTTATATACCACTGTGTCCTGTTCTATATATTCTATATACTGTAAAACAATAGAAAACTGTTTAAAGACCTTCCTTTATAATAAGTTATGTTCCAAAGAGCTTAATATCAAGAAGGTTGATTGCTATTACTAAATCTTTATAAGTTCTTTAATAAAAAAAAATGTTTTCGAAACCATAGGTAATAGGTTTCATTAGAAATATAGCAATGGAAGGTAAGAAAACAGCTTCTTTCTCACATCATGGTCAAATAACAGAAAAAAACAAAACAGAAAACGGCTGGACTACGATGGCAGGAAAGACACGAGTTTATACGGTTGTTCTCTGAGAATCACCTTACAATTCTAGGTTTCCTTAATTGCACCCCATTTTAAATTGCCATCTAGTAATATTGCTCCCCCAAACACCATTCTAACCTGAATATAATCCCCCAAACACCATTCTAACATGAAGGCCGAAATTGTTCTTTTGTTGTTTTTGTAAACTGTTGTGTTGTGATAACCATTATATTAGTACTTACTTTGGTATATATACACAAGGTACACTTTTGGTATATATACACAAGGTACACTTGGTATATATACACAAGGTACACTTGGTATATACACAAGGTACACTATTGGTATATACACAAGGTACATTATTGGTATATATACACAAGGTACACTATAGCTATATACACAAGGTACATTATTGGTATATATACACAAGGTACACTATTGGTATATATACACAAGGTACACTATTGGTATATATACACAAGGTACACTATTGGTATATACACAAGGTACATTATTGGTATATATACACAAGGTACACTATTGGTATATATACACAAGGTACACTATTGGTATATATACACAAGGTACACTATTGGTATATACACAAGGTACATTATTGGTATATATACACAAGGTACACTATTGGTATATATACACAAGGTACACTATTGGTATATATACACAAGGTACACTATTGGTATATACACAAGGTACATTATTGGTATATACACAAGGTACACTATTGGTATATACACAAGGTACACTATTGGTATATATACACAAGGTACATTATTGGTATATACACAAGGTACACTAATGGTATATATACACAAGGTACACTATTGGTATATATACACAAGGTACTCTTATATTAATGCTTCATTTTGTATATACATCTGATATACACTATTCGATATATATATACACACTATACCCTAACACCCCCCTGCCATTTCGGGTTCCTCTGACTAATATTGACCCCCTAATCACTCCCAAGCCCCTTCTCCCTGCTGGCCAAGTACCTGCACACCGCCCTTTTGGGAAGTCGCTGAGTTAATAGCAATTTCGTTAAAACGTCGTCTGAAGAAGTTATAGGCTGTCTGTCTGTCTGGCGGGGCTACCCACAGTGTTGTCCACCTCACCCTTTCACCACCCGACAGAAAGATGAAAGGGGAAACAAATAAAACAAAATAAAAGGCATCAAAAAAGAAAAAAAAATAGCAACAACCGAACAAATATTTTACTCCCCGCGTAGCTTGAACTCAAAACCGAAGTGTAAAGAACTGAGGGTTTAACATACGATAAGTTCACGCCTGAATGATTAAATGAAAGTTGGAAGGAGGGGTCGTCGGTGTTAAGGGTGGCTGGTCAACTGTGTCCAAGAGGACACGAAACAAACATTATATACATACATATACATACACATACACATGTTAAAAGAAACTTGTTAGAAGTGGTAGCCACGTCTACCTCAAAATTACTCTCTCTCATCTGTAAAATAGCTACTAATACTGACACTACTACTATTACTGATTCGGGCTGACCTTGACCTTGATGACTGTAAACGAAAGGAAGAGAGAAAACGAATGGACTAATAAATACACACACACATATATATGTATATATATATATATAAAATCGTCGTGACTTGAGTTTCACGCTACTGTGATCTTCAAGCGAGAACTGAAAGATCACAGCAAGCCTGGAAAATATGGATTAAATATAAATATACATCTCTCTCTCTCTCTCTCTCTCTCTCTCTCTCTCTCTCTCTCTCTCTCTCTCTCTCTCTCTCTATATATATATATATATATATATATATATATATATATATATATATATATATATATATATATGTATATATCGCCACGTGTGCAAAACCTATAAGTCCTAACAGTGTGTGTGTTTGATCACCATCTGCTGTATCTACTCGTTAATTACGATGTATACTCGAGAGATGCACGTGTGTATGTTATATATATATATATATATATATATATATTTATAGAGAGAGAGAGAATCACGTGTGTATATATATATATATATATTTATAGAGAGAGAGAGAATCACGTGTGTATATATATATATATATATAATATATATATATGTATATGTGTGTGTGTGTGTGTGTGTGTGTGTGTGTGTGTATACACGTGATGCACTCAATAATGGTGAGTGTTACACTCAATAATAGTGTAGTGTAGAGAGATTATTTCTTCCCTGTAGAAAAGTGGCAGAGAAAAATATGTTTTTCGTAATCAAGAAATTTTTTTTCTTTGATAGTGAGGCTCTTATGTGTTTATTGCATATAAACATATTGTAAATGCTCTCATATATACCCTTATCCCTAACATTGCTAATTATATATATACATATATATATCTTAATGGTAAAGATGGACTATTTTAGTTTACTATACTAGGAATCTACCTATCGCTAACTTTATAAAAGTTTGTGTGTGTTAGTGTGTGTGAATGCGCGAGGATATATATATATATATATATATATATATATATATATATATATATATATATATTATATATATATATATATATATATTATATTATATATATATATATATATATATATATATATATATCTAAGGCGGGTAAAATTCCCGCGATCCATGGACGAGTTCTCTCCAGCGGTCTCTGTCCCTCATTATCGCTGCCATGTCCTGCGTCTCCAATAGACCAGTGTCTGTCCTTAGGGCATCAACATACGTTAACCTTGGTCTTCCTCTTCTAGTGTGTCCATGTAGGGGACACTGACCAAGAAACTCACTCAGATGGTGGATGGGTGCTACACGAGAATGTTGAGGATAAAAACTCAGAGCTGTATGGGAGCATCCCAAAAGTCAGCTCAAAATTGACACAGAGGAGACTGAGGTTAGCTGGACATGCTCACCGACATTCATAGTTGACAGTGCACTCAGTGCTCCCTTGGGAGCCCCTACATATATATATATATATATATATATATATATATATATATATATATATATATAATTGTTTCTACTGTTGGCACAAGGCCAGCAATTATCAGTACATTACTGGTACTTTATTTTATCGACCCCGTATGGCTGAAAGGCAAGGTTAACCTCGGCGGGATTATTATGTATAGTACCGGGTTGGGTTAGTGAGGGTCTGTAGTATGAACTATAAAAGGGCCCTAAATATCTAGACAAAAGAATATGATACGAAAGCAATATAGTCCTATATTAGGAATTATTTAGTGGTGGCGGGGTCGCGGTGAGGGTGCGGAGACCGTTTCAAATGCTAGTCTTGTTACCAGGTTAATCCGATACTGCATTATAGCCATCAAATCTCCTCTTCATATACCACATGTATTGACACAAACACACAGGTGTGTACATGTATGGGTTTATTTACCCATCCGTATCAATATCACGAAGTCGCTTGTTTATTTTGAGTGTCTCCGCGTGTGTGTGTATGTGTTTATGTATATATGAGACACTTCGTGTGTGGGATTTAAGTCTGTTTGCGTGTTTGTAAAAATACCGTATGTGTATACACGTAAATATGTGGTTGTTTGTGTGTGTGTGTGTGTGTGTGTGTGTGTGCGTGCGTGTGTGTGTGTGTGTGAGGGGGGGGGGGGGGGGGGGGGTCGTGTTTGTTTATATTTTTCGTTTGAAACGTTTCTATATGTTCTTTGATTATAATAAACAGATGTGTGTAACACATATATATATACATACGTATACACAATACACATAGAGACACATCTTGTACCATGACCTGGATATATATATATGTGTGTGTGTGTGTGTGTGTGTGTGTGTGTGTGTTGGTAACCACACAAGATACGTTGTGTCTTGAATTGTATATATATATATATACATGTATATATATGCATATGTGCGTGATTCTATGTTTGTGTGCACGGACGGATATGTATCTAGGTATATAGAGATACATATATGAGTAAATAAGAGATCCAAAGATAACACTCTTTCGGTCGTTCTGATGACCATCTTCAGAATCAGTTTTTATTGTATATTCTTTCTGCATAGTGGTGAGTTTAAGGCCTGACTGGGCAGTGGAAGATAATATATATACAGGGTGCAGGGACGTCTTAACAGCATTATACCCCCCCCCCCCCACCTGGCAAAGCAGAGCCCTGGGCCCCTACCTGCACAACCACTCACAGGAATAAAAATACAAATGGGCCTCCTATCCTCTTGGGGCCCCCGGGCAACTGCCCAGCGTGCCCATGCGTTAAGACGGGCCTGGTATTGAGAGGATGACAAACAAGTGAAACGGGGTTGAGTAAAGATAGCATGAGGTGAGCCAGGTACAAGGAGGAGAAGCCATTGTATTAATGATACAGATGTCAGCTTCAGGCTGCATAGTGGGTCTATGAGGGAGTTTAAAACAATTAGACGGCTGGGTCGGGGACCGTAGAGTGCATCTGTCAGTGACTTTACAACAGGGTGGCTT
>OZ024745.1:23204442-23206942 GCA_964016885.1 Eledone cirrhosa | reverse complement strand
TTACTAATTTTTACTTATTCCTAATTAAACTAGTTTTCACTGGGAACAATTTGTCAGCATTTTCTTTTCCTTTTACCAATATATATATATATATATATATATATATATATATATATATATATATATTACTAGTTAACCATTATTCAACTAAATATTTACACGATACTTTAAAGCAAGTTGAGTGTATATATTATTAATACATGTATTGCTACGGTCAAGCCTGTTCACTGACCATCACCCTACAACCACCACCACTGGGTCTCTCTTGACCACAACATGGTCCCCATCACCCTACAACCACCACCACTGGGTCTCTCTTGACCACAACATGGTCCCCACCACCCATCTCAGGATTATCTCTTTTTACAATAAATTGACATTTAAAAAGTTTCAACACATTAACAGCACCGGTGTCTCTCCGGTGTTTGAAATGCTGTGAAGGTCGTTGACACTGCCTCTTCTTCCTACATGTGACATCACACGGCCTTGTGGTTCGGTGTGTATGGTTATGAGTTTGATTTCCCGGTGGTGTGTCGTGTTCTTGAGCAAGTTGTTTTGTTTCACGTTGCACTAGTTTATTAAACTGGTAAAATTTTAGTATTATTGGAAATATACTTGTAAATTCAAAGGGTCCGCGGAGTCATACACTGCGTCACGTTGAATCTCCCTGAGATCTAAGTGAAAAGTACACTTTTTTCCTATGGAATACTCATCCTCTTTCACGTTTATTTCACGACCAGGCTGTTCCATTGACCGAATCAACTGGAGTATTCACCGTCGAAACTGACCGAAGTCCAACAACAACAACATCCTTCAGGCCTAAAAATAATAATAATAATAAATGTTATTATTATTATTATCATTTAGAAAGATGGACTCGATGAGCTGAGCACACATCCACACACACACACGTCCATACACACACACATACACACACACGTCCATACACACGTCCATACACTAATAGAAAACCTTTCAAACACGCAGCTATGTGTGCGTGTGAGAGAGGGAGGAGGGGCACATCGGAAAAAGTAGCGGGTGGTTGGGTTATACAGGCGGATGGACTAACAGGCGTACAGGCAGTCAGGCAGACAGGAAGGAAACCGGAAGGGCAGAGATGTGGGATCGAACGGACGGATGCATAGAAAAGGAAGGAAGGCTAGACAGGCAGTCTAGCAGACAAACAGACAGAATCGCGTGTGTATATATACATACATACATACATACATACATACATACACACACATATATATATGTATATATATATATATATATATATATATATATATATATATATATACAGAGACGTTAAAGTTAGCCCAATAATCAAAACTATTGTTAGATACACACATATATATATATATATATATATGTATATATATATATATATAATATACAGAGAGATAAATAGCAAATACGTTAGATAGAGAACGAATGTCCCGAGTTCAAACCCTTGTGTAGCCATAGTCTCAGGGCTAGCCTGTCCAATGAACACACAAATATATCGTACACACAATATTACATCATCAGCTACCAATGGTTTCATTATTTAACAAAGCCCACAGAAATGCAAGCGATATATATGCATACAAACGTACATATAGTCAACTAATCTAGTCAATGTCTTTATTTTCTGATGAAGGACTTGTGTCTGAAACGTTAAGACTCTTTTTCTATTATTTCAAGCGTTAAACTAATATATTTCTTCAATGTACTGTGTCGTTTGCTTTGTTATTTCTGTTTTTTTCTTTTTTTACATGCACAACCTGCTCTTTCTCAATAATGGTGATAATGATAACTGTTTCTACTTTTGGCACAAGGCCAGCAATTATCCAGTGTATTACTGGTACTTTATTTTATCGACCCCGTAAGGATGAAAGGCAAAGTTAACCTCGGCGGGATCTGAACTCAGACCGTAAAGGGCCGTGACTCTTTGCTGTCCGAGCATGGCGTCCGACTCTCTACCGATACTGTCAATCGTGACACATAATAATAATTGTTTCTACTTTGGGCACAAGGCCAGCAATTATACCAGCGTATTACTGGTACTTTATTTTATCGACCCCGTAAGGATGAAAGGCGAAGTTAACCTCGGCGGGATTTGAACTCAGCCCGTAAAGGGCCGTAACTATGGTGGAAAGCGTGGCGTCCGACCCTCTACCGATACTGCCAATCCACCGCCCTTTATAATGATGATAATAGTGATGATAACGATGATGGCACTGAGGTTGGTTATAGTAATGATGCTGTTGTTGATGCTGATGATGTTGGCACTCTAACTAAGGGCGTCATCAACTCGGAGAGAAAACTACGAATAACAACAACAACAGTGTTAAGAGATATGGTGGTAGGAGGAGAGCTGTTAAGAGATGTGGTAGGAGCAGGGCGTATGTGGAGGTGAACCGGGTGTGAAAGTGTAGGGGGAGGGGGTAGGTTCATTTACGGGGGTGGAGGGTGTAATGTGTGTGTAAATGTATGTATGTGTGTGTGTGTGGAGGGG
>OZ024745.1:23191942-23199442 GCA_964016885.1 Eledone cirrhosa | reverse complement strand
TTGCTAACATCATTTGTAATATTTACGTATCTAACGTAAGTTTTGAAGTATGTCATTTTGTCATTTATGGCTGTGGTATGTGGATGGAACAAATTTCTCCCAATTTGTTATACCATCTCTCACATCTCCCCTTCCGCCCCACCACTCCCATTACAGTATGTTGTGATTAGGCAGACATTGTCTGGAAAGGAGTTCGGTCGAATCTAACTGTAGTGTACTTTAGAATCTAACTGTAGTGTACTTTAGAATCTAACTGTAGTGTACTTTAGAATCTAACTGTAGTGTACTTTAGAATCTAACTGTAGTGTACTTTAGAATCTAACTGTAGTGTACTTTAGAATCTAACTGTAGTGTACTGTACTTTCTCCGATTTGGCAGTAAAAATGTTTTCCTAAATTATTGATATATGAAAAGAGAAAAAAAAATGGTTGTTGTTGTTATTGGTGGTGCTGGTGGTGAAAGAATGGGGGTGGAGGAAAAGACAAGAATTATTTTCATGGGTTTGTTGTTGTTGCTGGTGGTAGTGATGATAAAAGTGTGGAGGTGGAGCAAAAGACAAGGATTATTTTGTTGTGATTGTTGGTGGTGGTGATTGTTTTGGTTGTTGATGTTGATGGTAGTGGTTGTTTTTGTTGGTGGTGGTAGCAGAGGTAGTGGGTAGTAAGGCAGATACGGGCAAAGGAAAAATAACCAGCGAAATTCTTTTGATTCTGCTGTGGATTTAACGAGACAACGGCAATAAACGCTAATCTGATAATCTGGTTTAACACCGGAGATTAGGAGTAAAACTTTGGCCAAAATATGTACACGCGTCCTTTAGTGAGTGAGTTTGATGGTTGTGGGAGTGTCTAATATATATATATATATATATATATATATATATATATATATATGTGTGTGTGTGTGTGTGTATATACATGTACGTATATGCATGTGTATAAAGAGAAAGTGAAAGAAAGCTGTGTGAGAATGGACTATTTGTATTTGAAATATGTACGTGTGTATATATGTATATATACAATCTTTTACTCAACTACCTGTTCCAACCATCCAGGTGTGTGTGTGTGTGTGTGTGTGTGTGTGTGTGTAATATGGCTGTGTGTGTGTAATATGTGTGTGTGTGTAATATGTGTGTGTGTAATATGCATGCCTACATCCATGTACAGAGGAGCAAGAAAACCCTGAATTGTGGGTAAATGGGGATGGAAGAGGAGGAAGGTAAAATTTAAAAAAATCGCCATTAGTAATATATTATCTTAGGTCACAATGCAGGTTTTTGTGGCCTTATTCTCACCAGACAGCAATTTAGTACTTATCTTAGACTCTCGAAAACTAGGCTTTTTTTTATAGGCGGCCGTTATACTCACCTCTTCGTAACTACATCGCTGGGTTGTGAGTGTTTTCTTCGGAACTAACCCCGTCACATATTGCTCCATCTCCCTTATTAGTTTACCATTTTGGGGTCCGGGGTTACTTATTCATCCGGCAAGAACTCATTTATAATCGCGTTTAAGCATCATTGGATCTGCTAGAAACGGTTGTTTCTGATATGGCCCCTGTGGAAGGCTTGTCGGAAAACTTTGACCCCACGACGTCCCTCACAGGAATAAGTAGGCTAAGAAGGAAAGAGAACTATTGACTAATTAATTAATTCATCATCATCATCATCATCATCATTTTGTTGTGGTCATCGTCGTCTTCATTTCACAATTTTCTTTCGTTTGCTTTCGTTACAGAACCGTTGTAGATTAGCAGAAAAACGACGTGAATCTCCTCTGAGAGAAGACAGATGTTTTACCGCAAGTATGGTTGAATGGAAGACAGGAGAAAACCTGTGTAATACCAAATCCTCATCTGTTTGCCCGAAGAATTGCGATGACTCAAATTTCTCTAACGAGAATGAAAGAAAAGCAACAAAGCGTTGCAGGTGAATAAAGTTTTTGTCTCTTTCTTTCTTCTTCCTTTCTTCTTAAATTCCTTCACTCATTCATTCCCGCTAATTTTATTTCTTCGTTTGTTTGTTTTCTTTCAGTCATCCTTTCACATATTCATTCTTCTTTATTTCATTCAAACGTTCTTTACTTCTTAACTGTTTCATCTATCTATCTATACACGATTGTATGTAAAATACCCGGCACGTGTCTTTGTTTTGTCCCCTTTTCTTGTGCTCCCTTGTGGCTAATAAAGAAATCTATCTATCTATCTATCTATCTATCTATCTATCTATCTATCTATCTATCTATCTATCTATCTATCTATCTATCTATCTATCTATCTATCTATCTAATCTATATGTCTATCTGTCAGCCCGTTTATATGACTATTTGTAAATCTATAATTTTTTTTTTTTTTTTTTTTGTAGTCCATTGCGTGAATCTCGTTTGAGTAATATTATTGATTTATTGAGAACCACACGAGAAAAGGAAACGGTTCCAATGAACGAACTTGAGGATAGCTTACACAAACAGAAAAAAGGTGTCGCCATCTTAGAATTTGGTTCACCATTGGTCACTGGATGCTGTATGGGAGTTGGTAAGTTCATTTTCTTCCCTTTCTCTCTGAAATCCATATGATTAACGAACTAGTGTACGTATCAGATAATTGGCAGAGTCATTAGAATGTCGGATAGAATGTTCTGCCGTATTCATTCTGGCTTTTTGTTCTCTGAGTTCAAATACCGCTCAGGTCATTTTACCTTTTATCTTTTCGAGATTGATAAAAAAAAATTGTACCAGTCCAGTACTGGGGTCAGTTCTTTCCCCATATTTCTTTATGACTTCCTTTCACTCTGTCTTTCTGTGAAGGAATCTAATGTATTCAGACCTGGAGAGGGTTAGGCCTCGCCGAGTTTAAAATACCCAAGGTATGGCGTATGTCACTACGACGCTTCTATGATACCACCAGAAGTTACAGATAGATAGATAGATACATACATACATACATACATACATACATACATACATACATACATGCATACATACATACATACATACATACATACATACATACATACATACATACATACATACATACATACATACATACATACATACATACATACATACGTGTCTGATATGGTAGGCGAGGTGAGTATGTTTGGCTTTTACGTTCTGAGTTCAAATTCCAACGAGATCAACTTTGACTTTTATCTTTCGGGGGTTGATTTAATCGATTTTCTCCTTCCCCACAAATTAATGGCCGTGTGCCTAAATTAGAAACTATTATATACTGTAAATATATATTAACATACGCGCTTCCTTTTTCTTCCAGAAAACGCAAAAAGTTTGTCATTGAATATTCTCAACAGCAGTAACAACAACAATAATAGCAGTAGCAGCATCGATAGCAGTCTTTCTGATAGTCTAATGAACGATGAGAACATGACAATGGCACGTTCGAATCAAGCGGAGATCCGAAACTATCTGCCCGAGGATATCAGTGGTAAAAGAGCCAGGCTTGAACTTGATGCCATTGAGAAGGACGCCATGAAGGAGGATTTAGCTCCGAATGAAGTGATCGACGGTCCACGAGGTGGGCATCATCACCACCATCATCACAGTCATCACAGCCATCACAATCATCACCACCACCACCATCAACAGCAGCAGCAACAACATCAACAACAACCACAACAACCACAACAACAACAACAGCAACAGCAGCATCAACAACAACAGCAACACAACAACACAACAGCCGTGAAACAGCCAAAATGTAACTCTGAGCTGTGTGACGGCGATGAAGACGGTGTTGTAGGCGTTGCCACTGAGGACGGTGGCAACGATAACAACAACAACAACCACAAGAAATCTAACAACAACGATAACAGCAATAACAACAACAACAACAACAGCAGCAGTGGTGGCAGTGGAGCTGGTGGTGATGGCGACGGTGATGCTGGCGATGATGACAACGATCATGACGCGGATAAGAATATTAACAATAATAACGGAAACAACAACAACAACAACAACAATAATAATAATAATAACAATAATAATAACAATGGTGATAATAGTAATAATAATGATAATAATGATGAAGCTGATAAAGAAGAAGTAGACGATGAAGATGAAGACGTTGAAGTTGATGTAACTTCGAATGATGATGACGACATTAAAACTTCTCCACATCCTCTTCCTACTCACCCTCTTGTTCATCCTCTTGTCCATCCTCATCCTCTTGCCGTGTCGGCCATGATGCAAAATGGCGTCCACTGTGAAGAGGCTTGGCGAGCAGCAGAGATGGCACGCAACAATATGTCGCCTGAAATAAAGAAGGAGAGACAGCATCCATCTGAAATGATGGAAGCGGGCAACATGGAGGAACCACATCGAATCAAAACTGAATACAATGTTATGGAATCGTCCATGGACGCCGATGAAAAATTCGATATGAGAAGGATGGAAGAATTTGGTGAAGAAAACCGATGTCGAATGAGAGAAGAATGTGAAGCATGTGATGCCGCTTTGAAAATAAAGGCGGAAGCGGAAGCAAAGGCAGCTGTGATTACAAACGATATGTTGTACAGAACAGATTCGTTTATCAAAAGAGAAGATCGATGTATGGATGATGATAAAGAATCACCAGGGATTGCACAGAAAATTTACAGAGAAGTCAGTGACCCCAACATGAAAGAAGGTTGTTGGCCACCGACTCGAAACATAGCCGAAGAAATTTATCGGGAGTGCCGGGAGGGTGTGATGTTCGATCCGAGCATTTGCACCAACAACAACAGCATCATCATGAATAATAATATTCTCCACAACAATAACAACAGTGGTCACATTGACCATAATAGTAGCAGCAAAGAGATGAAGATGATGGCACCATTGGAACTTTATGGCAGACATATAAGTCCTCCTAGAAACATTGCAGAAGAGATTTACCGTGAGCACCATTTATATGGTAAAACAGATGGGCTTCTTCGAGAATGTCAAGGGGAATGCAAAAAGGAAATGTGTTGTGATATGGTTGTTCCAAAGGAACTTGCATATCGTAATATGGCACATGAACTTTATGGCGAAAGTCTTCAAGACAAACGAAACGAAGATCCACATCGCAACATTGCACAAGAAATCTACCGCGAAGTAAGGGGCGATAACCAGAGACTATTAGTTGTAAATAATCCTTCGGATATGAAGGACAAACGCAGGGATGGTCTGAAAGATATGGCCACGCGTGAATACCCAATGGTGCATCACCGAGATGCTACAAAAGAGAAGTGCAGGGAAGGTTTAAAAGACGGGCAACATCACCACCACCATCACCACCATCACCACAACCATCACAACCACAACCACCATAACCATCACAACCACAACAGTAGCAGCAATAATAATAATAATAACAACAACAACAACAGCAGCAGCAACAGCAACAGCAACCAACAACAGCAACAACAACCACACCACCAACACCACCACCACCATCAAATCCAAGCCCAGTCAAAAGATAAACAACAACGAGAAAGTGGTAACATTAAAGATAAACTGTCCACCTCTTCTTCTTCTTCTTCTCCCAAACTGAAAAGCAGTGTTTCTGTAGAACCTAAAGACGATAGTAAACCGGTCAGATGTTCGAGTCCGACGAAAGATTCCAAAGACAAGGACAAAGGGAAATACAGTGATTTCATGAGGCTTCTGGCTGCCAGCCACATTCCGCCCAAACTGTAAGTATACCATTTTGTTTTCTATATTTATTTTATACCTTAATGTATATCATCAACATCATCATCAACATTATTATTATCATCATCATCATTAGCAGCATCATCATCATCAACATTATCATCATCATCGTTTTGTGATCTTTTCTTTTCTTTTACTTACTTCAAATCAGTAGAGTACTGTCATGCTGGAGCACCCACCTTAATTTAGTTGATCATATTAACCTCACAACTTATTTCTTTGTTAAAGTCTGAGGCTTATTTTATCGATCTCTACGACACACAAACATGCACGCACGCACACACGCACACACACGCACACACATACACACACACACACACACATGCTCGCATTGTTTGGAGGGTTCTCACAGTTTTTTCATATTCGAAGTAGAGCTACCGACTTCTCAGATATGCTAGACCTTGGGTCAATGTAAAGATATCATCATCATCACCATCATTACTAACAACAATTTACACATTTCTCACCTGTTCTTTTTTGTTTTTCTCAGGGCACCCCATATGAACGGCTACGACCAATACTTCTCGCAGATGAGACCAACGGATGCCATTCATCCGGGATTTCCACCTCTCTTCCAGAACTGCATGCTTTACGGTCATCCGGCGTTCTTACCACGTGAGCCGTACTTCTTCCCGCCAACATCGTTGCGTTTGGCCAGTTTTCCAGGACAGTTTGTGGCGCCACTCATCTATCCGCCACGATTTCCCTTGGAAACGACACCGCGCATGTTTGAACTTCTCCGTCCTATGTCTTATCTACCCGCTGAGGGTCTCCTCACGCCGTGTACGACGCCGACACCCTGTGGAACCCCGACGCCGACGCAATCGTCGACACCATCGACTACCCATTGCTCAGCGGCGGGTGGCACAACCGCCTCAACTAACAGTCCTACATCTACAACTGGACATCCGAACTTGGGCAATGTCTCGTTGTCCGGCAGTGTATCTTCTACTTCATCATCTACGTCTTCGTTGTCGTCGTTGTCATCGTCATCGTCGTTGTCATCGACATCAACATCATCATCGTCTGCGATATCATCAACAACAAGCTCTAGTGGTCACAAGCGGTCAGTTACTGACGCCGAGAAAGCACTCGATCTGTCGACCAAACGCATGAAAATGGACTACCACAATCACCACCATCACCACCACCACAACAACAACAGTCACAACACGAGCCACCACAACAGTATCAATAATAATCATAACAACAACAACAGCAACAACAACAACAACCATAGCAACAATAACCACACTAATATCAACAACAACTACAACAACAATAACAACAACAATAATAACAACAACAACAACAACAACAACAGTAATATTAACCACAGTCATAATCATCACAATCATCATCATTCTGGGTTCCGGTTGAATGGAGTCAACAGTGGTTTGTTGTTAAACGGTAATAAGGATTGTAAAAAGTTACCAAACAAACAACAACATAATTACCACACGGAGAATTCTGTGCGGTTAAATGGTATGAACGGAGGAAGCAACCACCACAAAATGGACAGTATGAAAGTTTCCAAACATAGCGAATTGACTAGTAGTAGTAGTAGTGGTGGTGGTGCGTCATCTGTTGGAGGAACAGTGATGAGCCCTCTTGCTAAATCACGGACTTACAGTAACAACAATAGCAACAACAACAACAGTACTAATAACAACAACAACAGTGGTGGTAATAACCATAGTCACGGCAGCAGTAGTAGCAGCCACAACAATAATAGTAATAATAATAATAACAATATGGAATACAATATGGAGGAGATTATAAGAAAAGGCTGTACATGTACTTTCAAGAA
>OZ024745.1:23181942-23186942 GCA_964016885.1 Eledone cirrhosa | reverse complement strand
TTCTGAGTTCAAATCTGACCGCGCTCAACAATACCATTCATCCTTTCGTGGTCGATGAAATATAGTACCAGTAATATACTGGTGTAGATATAACCGACTTTCACCTCGGCACAAATTGCTGTGTATATTTATCTATTTTTGCTTAAACTAGAAATCATTAGTGTTACTGATCAACCGATTAGCTCAGTTGGTTACAGCGAATCATTAATAACCCCAATACTGTGAGTTCGATCCCAGTACTAAGCTACATACTTTATACTTTAGCACTGTGGATTGATAGAAACGTTACAGCTTCAGATAAAACCAGCTGTATGTATTTACCTATGAACCTTTAAGTTCTGTGTTCAACTTTGCTTTTCATCCTTTCAGTACTGGGGTTAATATAAGCGATTGTTATCCCTACCCATCAAAACTGGTGGCCTTCGAAATCATATTATGGAAATTTGTCTAAAATTAGTAATATTTACCGCCACCAAGACAGGATATTATTCTAAATTTCAATATTTTATGTCAGTTGTATACGTACAGTATTATTTTCAAATGCCACGTTATCAATGACGTAAATATTGGTAATATTGGAGAGATATAAAATATATAGCCAAGAGAAATTTTGCAAGGTGTTACAAGACCCCTTTGGGGACTGAAGCAGGCAAAGGTTTTTCTCAAAATGGTTGCTGCGGGACCCTCTTAGTTTTGGGGCCTCGGAACAAAGTACCGACTGGATCTCGCTCTCATAGGCCCTGCATATAGCTACAATCAGTAGAACATTATGTAGCTACAACTGAAGAGGCCTGGGGAAAAGTTATCAAGTGGAAGCGAAGGCATAAGTGTTAAAGGGAACCGTAAAGAGATTACACTGGATGTTTGATGTGGGAGAAGAAACCACAAAGAGCCATGTTGTATAACAGCTTAATCTGTTAAATATATGTTTGCTGGTTATCAATCCTTATGACAACAACATAACGTCCGAAAAGTATACTGCAGTCTTTATTTCATGTCTTAAAAACTGGCGATGTGCCTGCGATCCGTCATAGGAGGCGTGGGATGAACCCACAGAGATTGCGTATCCCGTGACCCAAGAGGAGGTTCGGAAGGGAGCAAATCTTTTGACAAACCATTCCTGGTTCTAGGATCCGAAAGTATTTGTTTTACAGTGTTGATGTTTATATATATATATATAAAAGAAATTCCATCCTAATTTCATATAAGACCCTTTGTTAAGTTAAGCTCCAAATACCAGCTTAATAACGAGAAAGTTAGTTATATTATCAAATCTCTCCAAATATTTGATTATTAAAAAAATTATTTTAAAATTATTAGGCAGAGTCTTTCATGAGAAATAAAGTAAGGAAATTATTAATGAAAAATTCGCTAAGATTGACTTTATGTTTCTCTTCTCTTGCATCGAGTTTTTGAGACACTCTATTCATATTCATGAGCTACGATGTCCCAGTGAAGTACTCCAGTCTGCTAGAAATAGCAGTCAACTTTTTATTAATTCAAATCACGTCCTGCCGTCTTAAAAAGAATAACACATTAAATAATGCAATCCAGATTTTAAATCGTGCAGACAAATTTTACGGGCAAAATCAGCCGACAGGAGACTCAGGGTGAACCCCGAGCAAGATGGTTGGATAGAACCCATTAGCTCAGGTGGTCTCACTTGGAGATCCAGCCGGATCAATTGGAGATGGTTGCTTCTGACAGGACCCCAGTCTGGAAGGAGTGTTTGAGGACTTTACCCCTACAACCTTCTCAGCAATAAGTGGACGAAGAACAAGAAATCCATAATACTAATTTTGTTTAATCCATCCACTAATAAAAATCTCCACACCACCACAACAACAATAATAACAACAATAATGATGGTTTCTTTGCCATCAGATGAAGGAGACATTATAACGTTAAGGTGGGAGTTTACACAGAAAGGAGACAGAAATGGGTAACAAGTATAAATAGTATACAGGTTAGGTACACATAGTATCTGGCGTCCTGTCCAGGGGGAAATCTTGTACTCTCAGTCGCTTAACGCCAAGGAAACTGGGATAAATACTGGTCTGATAAGTCTCCGGGCTCGAAACAGACTTTAGACTTTGAGATACATAATATAGAATTATATAAGGTATTCAGTCTTTGTACAGAGAACTGAATATCTACGACTAATTGAGAACCCCAACAGATCTACAATTACCTTGACCACTAAAGGCGAGTGACCTCTCAATAATAATTATAGTTTCTACTTTTGGCCCAAGGCCAGCAATTTGAAGGGAAGGGGATTCCAATGTGTTACTGTGCTTTATTTTATGGACCTTGCAAGGATGAAAAGCCAAGCTAACCTCGGCAGGATTTTACCTCAGAAAGGAACTATGTGCCGCAAAGCACTATGTCGACGCTCTACCGATACTGCAAATCTACTACCCTTAAACAATAATAATAATGATGGTTTCTTTATTAGCCCCACATGACTTGCATAAAGAGGACAATAAAGACGATACAGTGTGGGTTTTTGTGTGAGAGAAAGGTTTATAAAGAAAACTAAAAATTAAACATTTAAAAAATCAAAACATAAAAAATTCCCCCAAAGTGAAGACATCTCCGAGGGTCACTAATGGGGAAAGCCCACAAAAAGCCACAGTAACCTTGACCGCTAGGGCAAGTGCCCTCTCTCAGTTATCCTCCTCCAATTTATAGTCCTATACTCAGAGCAAGCCCATTCGGACCATGCCCGCCTCTCTTACCCATCTTTCAACAAACTGGTTGGAAGATAGCATTTCCCTTTCCACCCTCATTTTGTCTTCAGGTGAAACAATTCCTTTATTGCTCAATTTTTTATACTCATATTGTTAAAAAATGATGATGATGATGATGATGATGATGATGATAACAATGATGAGACTAAAATGTTATAGAATATATTGTATATATGTATATTTATGTAAAATTATATTGGGCATATGTTGCTACTACCTACAAATGATGAAATTATCACTTTTGCAGTCGAGAATGACAATATAAATAACAATAACAATAAAAAATTAAAAAATTTCTTTATTTAAAAAAAAAAAATGATGATTTGTTATTATAGTCGATTTCAAAGTGGCAGGCACCGTTAGGCGGTGGTAAAACATTCTGGGATTGGACTTTCAGTGCCAGGACAACTCACTTCAATTTTCATTATGTATGGCTCTTGTCAGAGACATACATCATCACAACTTCCCACTTCTTTTATCCTTTACATCTAGAAAAAAAAAATCTCATTGGATTCCAGTCGGGTTCAGATCAGATTAAACAGTAAAATATATATTAAAAAAAAAATTATAAAATTATTTAATGACTGGTATTCCAATTTTTAAAATCTTCTTTCATCAGCCTCTCTTAGTCTTTCATGCATCTTCATTCTCCACACCTTTTTTTTTTCTTCCAACACACCATATTCCGAAAACCCCTTCGCATTATTATTAACATTGTTGTTGTTATTATTAAAATTATTATTATTAGTAATATTCACAATTGTGAACGAAAGAATACACTTTCTATGTGAAAAGTAAAACTTTTAATATATCAGAGAAAAATGCAGTACACACACAGAGGCAAACACACACATACAGCGACATGCATACGCACACAGGCTAGCACATACACATACACATACACACATACACACATACATACATACATACATACCTATGTCTGTATGGGTGTAGTGTGTTTTGTTTGTATATTTGACTATATTATAAATGTGTGTCTGTGCGTATGTGTGTATATATATATATATATAAAATAAAGTAATTAAGTCAAATATTTAAAATTTGGAAGCCAAATTTTAAATATTTGACTTAATTACTTTATTTTACATTACTCCGGAGTAACCAAACCAATCTGCGTACTTCGTCGAGTGCTCCAATCTGCATTCTGAGGTGTCGGTAAACAACCAACATATACTCAAAATGTATATATATATATATATATATTGTTAGGGAAGCAGAAAATTGCTTTTTGTAATCCAGTTTCGTGGACGGTTTCCAACGTACGGTTAGGGGTAACTCCACAAGTTTGTAAGAATGTGGTTAGTAAATCACATTCAATCTTGGAGTTTAAAGAATAAAAGAGAAAACACAGGTAAGCATTAAAAAAAAAAGGATTTTATCCAGGTATTTACGACCGTTTCATTGGTAAGCGCAACCTTATATCGCGATACTGCAAATAGTTATTCACCTCCAAATGAAACGGTCCAATGAAACGGTCGCAAATACCTGGATAAAATCTTTTTTTTAATGCTTACCTGTGTTTTCTCTTTATTCTCTCTCTCTCTCTCTCTCTCTCTCTCTCTCTCTCTCTCTCTATATATATATATATATATATATATATATATATATATATATATATGTGTGTGTGTGTGTGTGTGTGTGTCTGGTGGTAGCTAGGATGCTTCCATAGGCGGTATGCCGGTTGAGCACTCTATGCTCTTACAGAGCAGAGTATGATATAATAAAAAACGAAACCCCGCAGGTTCGACGGGTCCAGAATCAGACAGATCCACACATGGATCGCACCTCGAGCTGTCCTCCGGCGAAACTATTGCAACACACAATAAATTGAGTTCAGATGTATCACTGATTTTTCGTTTTCTATTATATATATATATATATATATATATATATATATATATATATATATATATATATATATATATATATATATATATATATATATATATATATATATATATGTGTGTGTGTGTGTGTATGTATATATATATATATATATATATAAATATATATATATATATGTATACATATATATATGTGTGTGTGTGTATGATGAATATTCAAGACACGAGAGATACATAAACAATTCTTTAATGATAATAATTGTTTCTACTTTTGGCACAAGGCCAGCAATTATCTCAGTGCATTACTGGTACTTTATTTTATCGACCCCGTAAGGATGAAAGGCAAAGTTAACATCGGCGGAATTTGAACTCAGATCGTAAAGGGACG
>OZ024745.1:23166942-23171942 GCA_964016885.1 Eledone cirrhosa | reverse complement strand
TTCCTAACCATATTTTTGGGCTTTATCGCGATGATGGTCTAATACTTTCCCATATCACCATAGGCCATAACTTAGATAGATTAAGAAAAGACTTAATAAAAACCTTCGCTAGTTTTAATCTTAAAATTACTATTGACACTAACCTTTCCAACGTAGATTTCCTAGATATAAACCTAGATTTGCCTACTGCTTCTTATAAACCATACCATAAACTTAATGAAAACTTAAAATATATAAATAAAGGATCTTGCCATCCACCTATAGTTTTTAAATCCTTATCCCTAATATTAGCCGTAGGATCTCCACCCTCTCTTCCTCAGAAGCTATTTTAATAAGGCATCCCCCTACTATAATAAAGCCCTCCAAAATAGCGGCTTTAGCGAACCGATTAAATACATACCTAACTACACTAACTCTATTAAACATAAAAATAGGAAAAGAAAAATAATCTGGTTCACACCCCCCTACTCTCTAGCAGTTAAAACTAATGTAGGCAAAAAATTCCTAGAACTCCTAGATAAACATTTCCCTAGAACACATAGATACTATAAGATCTTTAACAGAAACTGTGTTAAAATTAGCTATTCCTGCGGTCCCCCTATTAAGTCCTATATCCTCAAGAAAATATCACCTAGAGAAAATCAAACTTGCTCCTATAGAATCAAAAGTGAATGCCCATTACAAGGTAAATGCAACACCAAAGCCATTGTATATGCGGCTAAAGTGACAACCATCAGCAACAACCATCCAGCCACCAGTGAACGATATGTGGGTATGACGCAAGACAGATTCAAAACGCGTTATTACTCACATGTCGCATCCTTTCGACATCCAGAAAAAAGATTTACAACAGCTCTGGCTAGCAGAATTTGGGACTTGAAAGACCAAGGCATCCAATATAAACTAGATTGGTCAATTTTGAACCAATCTAAAAAATATGCTAGAGGAACAAGAAAATGCACGCTCTGCATAAATGAAAAATTTCGGATATTGCAAAATCTTAAATCACCAAAGACCTGCCTGAACACAAAGACGGAAATTTTCACCAGTTGCCCACACATGAAATCACACCTGCTTTCCAGCTCATATAAACTTAACACACTTTCAGATACTTATCCTCCATAAACTCTTATTATTCTCTTTTTAATTACCCTTTCTGACTTACTTTCATTTTTATCCTTGTCAATAATTTCATTTATTTTTACTTTTATTTTTACTTCATATCCCCCCCCCCTTTATTCCCCGATCCACTTTCTATTTTTTACTTCCCCTTCTTTTACTTCCCTTTTTCCTCCACTAACTGATTACACTTGTCTTTTGTGTTTTTCAATCCAGATATATTTTTCATTTTCATTTTTATTTTTATTTTTATTTTTATTTTATTTTTGCGCAGCCTATCTTACAATTTTATATTTGTACTTATTTATCCACAAGTTTTTTACACCCTGTATCAATATGGCTGAACGCCTTAATGTGTGTATACTTTTTATATATGTACATGAATGACTACGTATGTGCGCGCGCGTGCGTGTATGTATATGTATATATATATATATATATATATATATATATATATATATATATATATATATATGTATATATATGTGTGTGTACATGTGTTTGTGTGTGTGTGTATGTATATATTATGCGTATGTGTACGTGTCTTTATATCCGTGTTTTTGATATCTCGGTTTTATGTTTTGTTCCTTTTTTCTTCTCCCCCCCTCTTTCCTTTTTTTACTTACTTAGTTTCATGCGTGGGCATGCAAACAGGTTTATATGCGTGAGTATAAGTATGTGTGTGTGTGTGTGTCTATGTACGTATCGAACGTATAGATGTGTAAGTGCGCGTGTGTATATAAGCATAATTATTTTTACATTTCTTTTGTGAGACACGCGTGTCTGTGTATGTATGTACCCCCTTTTTTTGTTTTCTTTAATTTTTTCTTTCTAATATTTTTTCTTTCTAATTTATCGTTATTATATTTTTATAAATATATCGAGACTGATACTTTTCTTTTAATTATTACACTCCCTTACCTCCTTTCTTTCCGCATCTAAGTGTACGAGTGTGCAGGCGTTTTATGCGCGCGCTTTCATATTCATATATTTACGATGTAACCATTTCTGTCTGTATAATACAGACATATAGATACATTTGCCCTAAATTTTAGAATTACGCACACTTTCTCACTATACATATACATGTGCGCATATACATATATGCACATCTGTGAGCGTATATACATACATATACACACACCTAACTATATTTCTTGATAGATTTTTATATATTTCAATTTCTATTTCATTTATCTATATCTTTTTTTGATTTTCTAGATGAGTTTTTCTAAGTATTTACCCATGTTTTATATTGCCTCGTCTGACGAACGAATGAAGTCGTTTATTTCGTATTCGCCTCATTCGGGAAACCTCTGGTAATGAGGTAATTATATTGTATTGATTTTTATACATTATATATATATATATATATATATATATATATATATATATATATATATATATATATATATATATATTAGAAAGTGAAGTTTTTTTTTACAAAAGGAAAAATAACCGAGGTGTCCAACTCACCTTTTGAAAAGCGGAAGAACTGCGACACCGGTAAAGGAACCAAATAAATATATATATTTTAAAAAAAAATAAGACCCCAGTTGCATTTTCGATTTCATCTCTTTTTCTTATATATATATATATATATATATATATATATATATATATATATATATATATATATATATATATATAACGAAGGAAATGTGGTAAGGAACCAGGTGGACCACAACGCACCAAAGTACTCAATACTTAGGGTAGTAGAGTGGGTAATAGGAACGAGTAGGACCCCGACTCGTTCCTATATATATATATATATAGATATTTATGTGTGTGTATATGAAAATATAATATAATATAATAAAAGGTAAGAGGAAAGCTCCCCATTGGTCACGAAAGAACATGGGATTTGCACCTAGAAAGTTCCCCTCCGGGGCACAAGTTCGAGCAAAGTTGTTTGTGGTAGACTAGCAGTCCCCCATACATACTGGTCTTTCCTCACTCCACGCTACCAATGTTGTCCAAGGGAAAGGTTAAATCTTGGCAATATTATTGTTGTTGGTAGAGATATAATGACTGTCCCTTATTACACCTGTTTTATATGGTGTGTTGGTAGAGATATAATGACTGTCCCTTATTACACCTGTTTTATATGGTGTGTTGTTGGTAGAGATATAATGACTGTCCCTTATTATACCTGTTTTATATGGTGTGTTGTGGGTAGAGATATAATGACTGGTAGAGATATAATGATAGGTTGATGATAATAATGATGATGATGATGATGATGATGATGATGATGATGATGATGATGATGATGATGATGATGATGATGATGATGATGATGATGATGATGATGATGATAATGATAATGAAGATGCTGATAATGATAATGATAATGATGATGATTATGATGATGATAATGATGGTGATGGTGATGGTGATGATAATGATGATAATGATAATGATGATGATGATGATTTACCTTACGCTCAAGACAATGACGTCAATTTTCGGCTGGCCAAGTCTGGATAAAGCTAAGAAGATAATTCTAATAATCTTAAGTCTGCTGTGTTAATCCTGACCAATAATGATGGCGATGATGATGATGATGATGATAATGGTGATTGTGATGCTGATGGGGGTGATAATAATAATAATTGTGATGATAGTGATGGTGATTGTGATGATGATAACGGTGATTATAATGGTGATGGTGGCGATAATAGTGATGGCGATGATGATGGTGATTGTGGTGGTATTTGTGGTGGTATTTCTGGTGGTATTTGTGGAATCGGGTGATAATGATGATGATGATGGTGATGATGATGATGATATATATATAGTACTAACACAATGACCCGGCGTTGCTCGGGATTCTAAACATAGATTGGTATGTTTATCCCTCCTTTCTGAAAGAGTACAGAGAAGTACGGAATACCTCGGCCTCGGGATGGTGTCCACATTTTGTTCTTATAAAAAAAATTCGTCGTAGAATACCAGGGTTATTTTAATGCGAAATAAATACTTTTGTCTATATTTTGTTATTGTGTATGCAAAAAAATCTGTACACGAATATATAATTATATATATATATATATATATATATATATATATATATATATATATATATATTAAAATAACAGATTAAAGTTTAAGCAAAGATTCGCTGCTTTCACCCTTAACGGGATCTTCTGAAACTAAAAAAATCAATCTGTGAACGCAGAAGTAAATATTTCGAAAAACGTTACACACTATATACACACACACACACACACACACACACACACACACACACACACACACACACACACACACACACACACACACACACACAGATAGTGAAGTCATGATGTCGTAATGCAGACAGCCAGACATACAGGCAGATATTATAAGGGCGCAACGTTATATCTATGTATCTATTTAAAAAGAAAGACTAAGAATTATAGAGAGAGATCGCTAAATCGCCTAATGCTGTCCCTAGGGCATTGAACATTTGAAATATTTTTTTCTCGAAACACTCACAGGACCATAACTATTACATGTGTAAAGTTTGAAAACAATCGGTTGGGTGGTTCTCGAGTTTTAGGGAGCTGACAGACAGACAGACAGACAGACCGACATTCTCTGTTTTAGATATATAGATATTTAAAATTTCATACATACACATGACATGTATGCGCGACATTAGTTTTAGAGGTTCAGTTATGGCCACCACTGCATAATGGAGGAGATGTTTCAAAAGAAACTGGCCTCTCATCGGGGGCGAGGACAAAAACAAAAGGTCGCCGGGCATACATATTACATGTATGAAGTTTAAATATATAGATTGAGCATTGTTTTCCTTGACCTTGTATCTACACATATCCTGCATACATACATACATGAGTACTCGATACTTACTCGGGGTCCTGACTCTTTACCTA
>OZ024745.1:23126942-23156942 GCA_964016885.1 Eledone cirrhosa | reverse complement strand
GGCCAAGGCAGAGTCATTAGAACGTCAGATAACAAGAGGTGTTCCGGCTCTTGTATAAGGACGGCCGAGGCAGAGTCATTAGAACGTCAGATAACATGAGGTGTTCCGGCTCTTGTATAAGGACGGCCGAGGTAGAGTCATTAGAACGTCAGATAACATGAGGTGTTCCGGCTCTTGTATAAGGACGGCCGAGGCAGAGTCATTAGAACGTCAGATAACATGAGGTATTCCGGCTCTTGTATAAGGACGGCCAAGGCAGAGTCATTAGAACGTCAGATAACAAGAGGTGTTCCGGCTCTTGTATAAGGACGGCCGAGGCAGAGCATTTGAACGTCAGATAACATGAGGTGTTCCGGCTCTTGTATAAGAACGGCCGAGGCAGAGTCATTAGAACATCAGATAACATGAGGTGTTCCGGCTCTTGTATAAGGACTGTCGAGGCAGAGTCATTAGAACGTCAGATAACATGAGGTGTTCCGGCTCTTGTATAAGGACGGCCGAGGCAGAGTCATTAGAACGTCAGATAACATGAGGTGTTCCGGCTCTTGTATAAGGACTGTCGAGGCAGAGTCATTAGAACGTCAGATAACATGAGGTGTTCCGGCTCTTGTATAAGGACGGCCGAGGCAAAGTCATTAGAACGTCAGATAACATGAGGTGTTCCGGCTCTTGTATAAGGACTGTCGAGGCAGAGTCATTAGAACGTCAGATAACATGATGTGTTCCGGCTCTTGTATAAGGACTGTCGAGGCAGAGTCATTTGAACGTCAGATAACATGAGGTGTTCCGGGTCTTGTATAAGGACGGCCGAGGCAGAGTCATTAGAACGTCAGATAACATGAGGTGTTCCGGCTCTTGTATAAGGACTGTCGAGGCAAAGTCATTAGAACGTCAGATAACATGAGGTATTCCGGCTCTTGTATAAGGACGGCCGAGGCAAAGTCATTAGAACGTCAGATAACATGAGGCGTTCCGGCTCTTGTATAAGGACTGTCGAGGCAGAGTCATTAGAACGTCAGATAACATGAGGTGTTCCGGCTCTTGTATAAGGACTGTCGAGGCAGAGTCATTAGAACGTCAGATAACATGAGGTGTTCCGGCTCTTGTATAAGGACTGTCGAGGCAGAGTCATTAGAACGTCAGATAACATGAGGTGTTCCGGCTCTTGTATAAGGACTGTCGAGGCAGAGTCATTAGAACGTCAGATAACATGAGGTGTTCCGGCTCTTGTATAAGGACTGTCGAGGCATAGTCATTAGAACGTCAGATAACATGAGGTGTTCCGGCTCTTGTATAAGGACGGCCGAGGCAGAGTCATTAGAACGTCAGATAACATGAGGTGTTCCGGCTCTTGTATAAGGACTGTCGAGGCAGAGTCATTAGAACGTCAGATAACATGAGGTGTTCCGGCTCTTGTATAAGGACGGCCGAGGCAGAGCATTTGAACGTCAGATAACATGAGGTGTTCCGGCTCTTGTATAAGAACGGCCGAGGCAGAGTCATTAGAACGTCAGATAACATGAGGTGTTCCGGCTCTTGTATAAGAACGGCCGAGGCAGAGTCATTAGAACGTCAGATAACATGAGGTGTTCCGGCTCTTGTATAAGTACGGCCGAGGCAGAGTCATTAGAACGTCAGATAACATGAGGTGTTCCGGCTCTTGTATAAGAACGGCCGAGGCAGAGTCATTAGAACGTCAGATAACATGAGGTGTTCCGGGTCTTGTATAAGTACGGCCGAGGCAGAGTCATTAGAACGTCAGATAACATGAGGTGTTCCGGGTCTTGTATAAGGACGGCCGAGGCAGAGTCATTTGAACGTCAGATAACATGAGGTGTTCCGGCTCTTGTATAAGCACTGTCGAGGCAGAGTCATTTGAACGTCAGATAACATGAGGTGTTCCGGCTCTTGTATAAGGACTGTCGAGGCAGAGTCATTAGAACGTCAGATAACATGAGGTGTTCCGTCTCTCTCTTCTCTGAGATCAAATCCCACGGAGGTCAACTTTGCTTTTAATTCCTTCAAGGTCGATGTAAAAGTACTAGTCAAATACTAGGGTCTGTTCTTCCTCTATATCTCTTTCTCACTTCGTCTTTCACTTTCTACTCTTCTCTGGAAGAAATCTGCTGTACTCATCCTGGAGAGGGATGGGCCCCACCGTGTTTTAAAAAATACCCTTGAAACGCCATATTCCATTAGCGCGTCCAAACGAGGTAATATTATGTGAGGTAAAGTCTTTACCTCACATAATATCGAATCTATGATATTTTGATATTATTTATTTTGAGAACAATACCTTAACATCAGTATGAGCGGCCAGTTACAGCTGGCTTGTGAGAAAAAGGTGAGAGAATTCTGGCCATATATGGCCGGTTTAAATGCTAAAGAGTTAAATAATTGTTTATAGTTTTGGCACAAGGACAGCAAATACCCAGTGCATTACTGGTACTTTATTTTATCGACCCCGTAAGGATGAATGGCAAAGTTAACCTTGGCGAGATTTGAACCCAGACCATAAAGGGCCGTAACTCTTTGCTGCAAAGCATGGCGTCAGACCCTCTACCGGTACTGCCAATCCACTGCTAAAGGGTTAAATAATATCAACATTTCTGGCGACGAGACAAATTTTACTCATAGTGTTGAAGTTTCTATTTAGCAGCAACCAGAAACCAACGATTGTTACACCCCATTCCTCCACGTGACCTGAATCAGCCAATAAGGATGAGCATCACACAGTATCCAATGAAAAACCACCCTTATTGAAAAGTTGTGAAAGCCTTAATACTAACAAACAATTATCCCAACATACAGGAGAATATTTTCACACCGTGTCTCAAACATTTAGTAACAAGATTCTGGGTCAAACTGTTAATATAAACAAATAACTATAAACTCAACGGAACGTATTGAGTGCTTTTTTCTTTCCTTTGTGAAATCCTATATATATATATGTGTGCGTGTGTGTGTGTGTGTGTGTGTGTGTGTGTGTGTTTGCAAACACACAAATATACATATATATACAGGGTGTCCCCCCAAAATGTATACAGACTTTCATTACCTGTACAGCCAATATTTATCAGAATGCTGTTGAAGTGTGTATACATTTTTAGGGACACCCTGTTTATATATACACACACACACACACATATATATATGTATAGTATATGTATATATATATATGTATATATATACATATACTATATAAATATATGTGTATATATATATATATATATATATATATATATATATATATATATATATATATATATATATATATATATATATATATATATATACTATATATATATATATATATATGCATATATATACATATTCTATATATGTGTGTGTATAATTATATATTAATACACAATATATATAGCTATATATATATATATATAACAATCACCGTTCTAACAATTGTAAACAAAATAGCTATAAAAAAACGTTAACATGTGGTAAGCAATAATAAAACAGCCATAAAAATGCAATAATAATTTTATGTTTTTCTTACATATACATTTAAACTGTTGTTGTTGTTAATGTGGTGGTGGTGGTGGTGGTGGTGTGGTAGTAGTAATGGTGGTGGCAGGTAGAGGTTGTGGTGGTGGTGGTGGTAGTTGTGGTGGTAGTGGTGGGGGTGGGGGGGGGGGGGTTGTGGGGGTGGTGGTGTGGTAGTGGTAATGGTGGTGGCAGGTAGAGGTTGTGGTGGTGGTGGTAGTGGTGGTGGTGGTGGGGGGAGGGGTAGTGGTAATGGTGGTGGCAGGTAGAGGTTGTGGTGGTGGTGGTGGTGGTTGTGGTGGTGGTGGTTGTGGCAGGTAGTGGTGGTGTGGTAGTGGTAGTGGTGGTGGCCGGTAGTGGTGGCGGTGGTTGTGGTGGTCGTGGTGGTGGTGGTAGTGGTGGTAGTGGCGGTGGTGGCAGTTAGTGGTTGTGGAAATGGTAGTGGTGGTGGTGGTGGTGACGGTGTTGGTTGTGGTGGCAGGTGGTGGTGGTGGTTGTGGTGGTAGTGATGGTGGTAGTGGTGGTGGTGGTGGTAATGGTGCTGGTGGTGTTGTTGATGGTGGTGGTGGTGGTGATGGTGGTGGGGATTGTCTAAGCCTTGCAGTGGTAGTAATGACTTTTGGTTGATGATGATTCTGATGGTGATATTGAAGTGATGGTTGGGTGAGGGTGGTAAAGGTGGTGGTGTTGGTGGCGATGGCTGGCTGATGGTGGAGTAGTGTGCAAGTAATAACAGTAATAATTGTTTCTACTTTTTGGCACAAGGCCAGCAATTACCCCAGTGTATTACTGGTACTTTATTTTATCGACCCTGTAAGGATGAAAGGCAAAGTTAACCTCGGCAGGATTTGAACTCAGTCCGTAAAGGGACGTGACTATGCTGCAAAGCATGGCGTCCGACCCTCCACCGATACTGATGTTGATGATGATGATGATGAAGAGGAGAATAACAAGGGGGAAGAAGAAATGGAAGGTATTGATGACGGTGGTGATAATGATGGTTATAATGATGACGACAATGGTGGTGATGATGGTGATGATGGTAATGATGATGATGGTGATGGTGATGATGGCCCATATATCCCCTGTTCATGTAACGTGAGCCATGTAATGTGGTCCATGTAATGTGGTCCAGGCAATGTGGTCCATCTAATCTGCCTTCATATACCGCCTATATGTCCCCAGCCCATGTACAGATGACACCCACATGTAAAGTAGAAATTATTATTCTTTGGCCTAAAACACGAAGTTTGCGTTGTCAAAACTAAGTGTTGCACAGCAAAACATGAGAGAACCCTGGACTTGGGTAGCGGAAAGAAAGCCATGATTCGGTCTTTGACAGATCATGGCGGACTTGAGTACTTAGTTCCAAACGGGTGTGTATGGTCTTTGTTCAACTGTTTAGGACGGGTTTAGTAACAGGTTGGAGATAAGGGGAAATTTAGAACCTATGTCATCGATCTACAACGACTCTCGGTGAAAAGGCAAGGTGATACGTCTGATCGATAAAATTTGGTTACGATACAGGAAGTGTGGGTTTCATACTAGCTGACAGCAGCATGACGGGAGAATTCCCAGATCCGTGTGCTCGGGAGTGGCAACACTGCTGTGAATGGGTCCCAATAAGAGGGACAGAAAATTTCCGTCACATAATTCTGCTGAATGCAGTGTTTAAGCTTTGGCCAAGGTGCTAGTAAAGGATTTGAACTCAGAAGGTAAAGGGATGTAACTATATGCCACAAAGCTTGTTGTCCGACGCTCTACAGGTCTGCCAATCCACTGCCATAGTTTAATGGTAATGACAGAAATGGTGATAAGGAAGTTAATCATAACGATAATGATGATAGTGATGGTGGTGGTAATGATGGTGGTGATGGTGGTGGTGATGATAGTGATGGTGGTGGTAATGATGGTGGTGATGGTGGTGGTGATGGTGGTGGTGATGATAGTGATGGTGATGGTAATGATGGTGGTGATGGTGGTGGTGATGGTGGTGGTGATGATAGTGATGGTGATGGTAATGATGGTGGTGATGGTGGTGGTGATGATAGTGATGGTGGTGGTGATGATGGTGGTGATGGTGGTGGTGATGATAGTGATGGTGGTGGTAATGATGGTGGTGATGGTGGTGGTGATGGTGGTGGTGATGATAGTGATGGTGATGGTAATGATGGTGGTGATGGTGGTGGTGATGATAGTGATGGTGATGGTAATGATGGTGGTGATGGTGGTGGTGATGATAGTGATGGTGGTGGTAATGATGGTGGTGATGGTGGTGGTGATGGTGGTGGTGATGATAGTGATGGTGATGGTAATGATGGTGGTGATGGTGGTGGTGATGATAGTGATGGTGGTGGTGATGATGGTGGTGATGGTGGTGGTGATGATGATGATGATGATGATGATGATGATGATGATGAGGAGGAGGAGGAGGAGGAGGAGGAGGAGGAGGAGGAGGGGATGATAGTGATGGTGATGATAATGGTAATGGTGGTGGTGATGGTGATGATGGTGGTAAAGATTGTGATGGTGGTGGTTGGTGGTAGTGATGATGATGATAGTGATGATAGTGATGGTGATGATGATGAGGAGGAGGAGGGGGGAGGAGGGGATGATAGTGATGGTGATGATGATGATGATGAGGATGATGATGATGATGATGATGATGAGGATGATGATGATGATGAGGAGGAGGAGGAGGAGGAGGAGGGGGTGATAGTGATGGTGGTGTTTATGGCAATTTGTTATGGTTCTCATATTTTCTTGTCGCCTGGGCGTTGTAATTGCTGCCTACACATATACAGAGAGAGAGAGAACATACACACATATACAGAGAGAGAGAGAACATACACACATATACAGAGAGAGAGAGAACATACACACATATACAGAGAGAGAGAGAACATACACACATATACAGAGAGAGAGAGAACATACACACATATACAGAGAGAGAGAGAACATACACACATATACAGAGAGAGAGAGAACATACACACATATACAGAGAGAGAGAGAACATACACACATATACAGAGAGAGAGAGAGAACATACACACATATACAGAGAGAGAGAGAACATACACACATATACAGAGAGAGAGAGAACATACACACATATACAGAGAGAGAGAGAACATACACACATATACAGAGAGAGAGAGAACATACACACATATACAGAGAGAGAGAGAACATACACACATATACAGAGAGAGAGAGAGAACATACACACATATACAGAGAGAGAGAGAACATACACACACATATATACACACAGAGAGAGAACATACACACATATATATACACACAGAGAGAACATACACACACATATATACACAGAGAGAGAGAACATACACACACATATACACACAGAGAGAACATACACACACATATACACACAGAGAGAACATACACACATATATACACAGAGAGAACATACACACACATATATACACAGAGAGAGAGAACATACACACATATATACACACAGAGAGAACATACACACACATATACACACAGAGAGAACATACACACACATATATACACAGAGAAAACATACACACACATTTATACACACAGAGAGAACATACACACACATATATACACACAGAGAGAACATACACACACATATATACACACAGAGAGAACATACACACACATATATACACACAGAGAGAACATACATACACACACATATACACACAGAGAGAACATACATACACACACATATACACACAGAGAGAACATACATACACACACATATACACACAGAGAGAACATACATACACACACATATACACACAGAGAGAACATACATACACACATATTCACACAGAGAGAACATACACATACATATATACACATACAGAGAGAACATACACACACAGTCACTCACACGCACACACGAACACATAAAAACACACAGTCACACAGATACGAGCATACACACACACAGATACACACACGTAATACATATACACACTGAGACACACACGTAATACATATACACACTGAGACACACAGGCCAGACAAATAGAATCCACATGTTAACCGAAAGACAGGAGAAGAAAAGAAGACGACGACGCAACAACAGCAGCAGTAGCAGCAGCAGTAGTAGTAGTAGTAGTAGTAGTAGTAGTAGTAGTAGTAGTAGTAGTAGTAGTAGTAGTAGTAACAGCAGCAACAGTATTAGTAGTAGTAGTAGTAGTAGTAGTAGTAGTAGTAGTAGTAGTAGTAGTAGTAGTAGTAGTAGTAGTAGTAGCAGCAGCAGCAGCAGCAGTAGTAGTAGTAGTAGTAGTAGTAGTAGTAGTAGTAGTAGTAGTAACAGCAGCAACAGTATTAGTAGTAGCAGTAGTAGTAGTAGTAGTAGTAGTAGCAGTAGCAGCAGCAGTAGTAGTAGTAGTAGTAGTAGTAGTAGTAGTAGTAACCGCAGCAGTAGTAGCAATAGCAGTAGTAGTAGTAGTAGTAGTAGTAGTAGTAGTAGTAGTAGTGAAATATATGTTCAAGTAAGGGTGGTGCTGGAGTTTGAGAAGATGAAACGGTGGGTTAATCCAAGTGAGATTACACCAAAGACGTTAAGCTATAAAACTCGCCAGAAGCGACAAAATGACGCAGCCGGACAATTTGTTACGCAAAAGATGCTACTTCTCTCTCTTTCTATCTCTCTTCTATCTCTCTCACTCTCTTCTCTCTCTTTCTCGTTATCTCTTCCTCCTCCTAATTCTCTATCCCGCTCTTTATTCGCTATCTCTTTCTCACTCATTTTTCTCTCTCTTTTTTCTATCTTGTCCTTTTTGTTATTATTATTGTGCCAAAAGTAGAAACAGTTATTATAAATGATAAGGGCGGTGGATCGGCAGTATCGGTAGAGGGTCTGACGCCATGCTTTGCAGCAAAGAGTTACGGCCCTTTATGGTCTGAGTTCAAATCCAGCCGAGGTTAACTTTGCTTTTCATCCTTACGGGGTCGATAAAATAAAGTACCAGTAATACACTGGGATAATTGCTGGCCTTGTGCCAAAAGTAGAAACAATTATTACTATTATTGTTATTAATACGGTGAAGCATTATCTCTTCTCCTTTAACGATGCATTGACTCGAGCCTTCTCAAGTACAGTTACATATTTTCAGCAAGAAGATAAAACAACAACCCTTACTACTACTACTACTACTACTACTACTACTACTACTACTACTACTACTACTACTACTACCTTACTACTACTACTACTACTACTACTACTACTACTACTACTACTACTACTACTACTACTACTACACAGTTTCTACGATCCCGATCTACTAGCAGTGTTCTGAGTGGAACCACCTTGTGCAGAAAATTAGGTAATGTTAGTTTACATTACGTAATTTGGTGGGGAATCGTGTCGTCAGTGGGAGTTCGCCTCCTTGTAATGGAAAGTTCCATATGTCGTGCTAGTACATCCCATTGCTGCCACCAAATTAAAACACAACCGGCTTGATATAGTATTTGGAAACCATACATTAAAATCATGTTCTGTTGTGGAAGTCAGCTGCCCACTTGATGTCAATGTGGTAAGAAAAGTACAAGAGAAAGAGGATAGCAACAGACCTCTGATGAGGAGTTTGCAGATCTAGTGAGCAAGATACACGTTCAGCTTCATACCCGTTATTATTGGAGCTACAGGTCATATATCAACCTGTCTGGACCAAAATATAGCTGAATTTGGATTTGGGAGCAAAGATTGGGAACACAGAAGATGATGTGGTCGAAAGGAAGAGCAGAACCTGGGCGGCGTGCCACATCTTGAGATCAGTGTGGAAGTCGGACCTTCGTAAAGACCTGGAGATCCGTCTCTTCGTTACTGTAGTGGAATCTGTGCTGCTGTACGGGTCTGAGACTTGGACACTGACCAAGAAACTCACTTAGATGGTGGATGGGTGCTACACGAGAATGCTGAGGATGGCTCTGAACATTAATCAGTATACACAGAGGATGAGGAACTCAGAGCTGTACGGGAGCCTCCCAAAAGTCAGCTCGAGAATAGCATAGAGGAGACTGAGGTTAGCTGTACATGCTCACCGACATCCAGAGTTGACACTGCACTCAGTGCTCCTGTGGGAGCCCTTGCACGGACACACTGGAAGAGGAAGACCGAGGTTAACATATGTTGATGCCCTAACGACAGACACTGGTCTCTTGGAGACGCAGGACATGGCAACGATAATGAGGGACAGAGACCGCTGGAGAGAACTCATCCATCGATCTCGGGAATTTTACCCGCCCTAGACTTGGAATTGTGGAGAAAGAACGATTTAAATGATGAACGATTTAAGTGATGAACGACTGTACTGCGGATGACCGAGACTTCCTTTTCTTTATAACCTTCCCGCCGGGAAGGGGTCCCGTCAAAACTAGAAATTAAGAGAAAGAGAGAACATACATACATACATACATACATATATATTCACATGCACACATATACCTCCACACATACAGTAACATCGATACCTGCACACACATGCATGCATGCAGACATGCATACATATCTACCCAGTTGATGTTGTGCAAATTCCAATGAGTCTTGTAACTATGTTAGAAACTGACTCTCTCTCTATTGGCAAAAATTTGTAGAAATTATAAAACCAGAAGAACATACATATATACATACATACATATGCACAACTAGAAACAGGAATGTTCATCATCAGTAGTCTGCTGATTATCATTGGTATTTTTTCGCATTAAAGACTAGATACCTAAAATCAGTGCGAGCGATAACTAAATTAAGTTATCGGGACAGAGCAAAGTAAACAAACAACATGGTAGTAATGCAAGGTAAAGAAAGGAAAAGAGAGACAAGTCAATGAATCCTGTGGGCTTAAGTCCGACAAATCAAATGACGAGAAGAGGCAGACACGTCCGAGCCACGCGAAAAGTGAGAGAGAGGAAAGAATTTCACGCAGGTCAGACGGGAGGAAGTGAGAGAGGGGGAGTAGCAGAGAGTGAGTGAGTGAAAGTGTGAGAAGGGGCCAGCCGAGAGTGTGTGGCCAGCAGCGGGGGTGGAATAAAGCAAGAGGTAAAGGAGAGAGAAGGGGAGAGAGAAAGATGATAGCAGTAAGGTGACAGAAAAAATACGAACAACAGCTCGGACGTGTCTGCCTCTTCTTGTCATTTGATGTGTTCGGACTTAAGCCCACAAGATTCATTGACTTGTCTCTCTTTTCCTCTCTTTAAGTTGCATTACTACCATGTTGTTTGTTTACTTTCCTCTGTCCCGATAACTTAATTTAGTTATCGCTCACACTGATTTTAGCTATCTAGTCTTTAATGCGAAGAAATACCAATGATAATCAGCAGGCTACTGATGATGGGCATTCCTGTTTCTCGGTCTATTTTCATTCATATGTTCATATTTGCAACAACGCAGCACGCCATTTTTCATTCACATATATTGTTTCCCTTCGCAGTGGTTCGTATTTTTTTCTGTCACCTTACTGTTATCCTCTTTCTCTCTCCCCCTTCTCTCTCCTTTACCTGTTGCTTTATTCCACCCCCGCTCCTGGCCACACACTCTCGACTGGCCACTTTCTAACACTTTCACTCACTCACTCTCTGCTACTCCCCCTCTCTCACTTCCTCCCGTCTGACCTGTCTGAAATTCTTTTCTCTCTCACTTTTCGCGTGGCTCGGGCGTGTCTGCCTCTTCTCGTCATTTGATTTGTCGGACTTAAGCCCACAGGATTCATTGACTTGTCTCTCTTTTCCTCTCTTTAAGTTGCATTACTACCATGTTGTTTGTTCACTTTCCCCTTCCAATTCGTTTTGTCCCGATAACTTAATTTAGTTATCGCTCGCACTGATTAGGTATCTAGTCTTTAATGCGAAGAAATAGCAATGATAATCAGCAGACTACTGATAATGGACATTCCTGTTTCTCGGTTTATTTTCATTCTTATGTTCATATTTGCAACAACGCAGCACGCCATTTTTCATATATATATATATATATATATATATATATATATATATATATATATATATATATATATATATATGCGTGTTTGTGTGTGTATTTATGTTTACTGTTGTTTATGACCAGAATCTTAGCTGTTCGACAAAAAGAGATCGATAAAATAAGTTACAGACTTCATAAAAATAATTACTAAATCAATCAAATACTTGCGTCGATATTATCTACTAGGGTGGTAGATTGGCAGTATCGGTAGAGGGTCGGACGCCATGCTTTCTAGCATAGAGTTACGTCCCTTTACGGACTGAGTTCAAATCCTTCCAAGGTTAACTTTGCCTTTCATCCTTATGGTGTCGATAAAATAAAGTACCAGTAATTACACTGGGTTAATTGCTGGCCTTGTGCCAAAAGTAGAAACAATTATCTACTAGATCCCTTCATGGCGGTGCCCCAGTATGGACACAGTGAAATAGCTCTGGTGTCGATAGTATCTACTAGCTTCCTTCATGGCGGTGCCCCAGCATGGACACAGTGAAATAGCTCTGGTGTCGATAGTATCTAGTAGCTTCTCTCATGGCGGTGCCCCAGCATGGACACAGTGAAATAGCTCTGGTGTCGATAGTATCTACTAGCTTCCTTCATGGCGGTGCCCCAGCATGGACACAGTGAAATAGCTCTGGTGTCAATAGTATCTAGTAGCTTCCTTCATGGCGGTGCCCCAGCATTACGGTGCCCCAGCATGGCTGCAGTCAAATAATTGAAACAATTAAAAGAAAAATAGAGAAAAAAAGAATTTATACGAGAATAGACTGACACAGAGGTGGAAGGAGATAAGGAAGGATGATTAAAAAAAACAACCCTAACAAGACAAAACAAACTAGACAAATACACACATACACAGTGACTTACACACAGACACACACACAGACAGACACAGACACACAGACAGACACATGCATACTATAGCCAGTATATCCACAAAACTTTACTTGCTCCCTCACCTCGTCTTTCGTTCAAGTGTCCCGCCCCATCCCTGATACGACAAACACTAAACACGAGCAAGTGGACAAAGGAGTGGATGGTATGGTTAGTGAAGAGGAGGGTTAGACGGCAAAACAAATGGAATCAGGCAGCGTGACAAGTATGTCCCGTCACGGATTGACCTCTTCAAGGTCGAGGTCATAACTGACTGAAAGGAGCTAGCCCGTATTATCGTATTAACGTCAATAACCCGCTCTGACGGCGTCCTTCTTCTTCTCGTTGTCGTTGTTGTCGTCGTTGTTGTCGTTGTCGTTGTTGCCGTCGTCGTTGTTGTTGTTGTCGTCGTCGTTGTTGTCGTCGTCGTCGTCGTCGTCGTCGTCGTCGTCGTTGTTGTTGTTGTTGTTGTCGTTGTTGTCGTTGTTGTCGTCGTTGTCGTCGTTGTCGGTGTTGTTGTTGTTGTTGTTGTTGTTGTTGTTGTTGCTGTTGTTGTTGTCGTTGTTGTTGTCGTCGTCGTTGTTGTTGTTGTAGTTGTTGTTCTTGTCGTCATTGTCGTCGGGATTGTTGTTGTTGTTGTTGTTGTTGTTGTTGTCGTTATTGTTGTTGCTGTCCTTCTTTTAGTCGACGTTGTTGATGTCATTGTTATTGTTGTTATTGTTGTTGTTGTATGTCTGGTCGGCGGTGACAGATGTGGTGGTGCTCAAGATGGTGCTACAGGTAAGTAGTCCACTTTTACTCATTTACCTGTTAAACGAGATCGATAAAATAAGTTATAGACTTCAATAAATAATTACTGGTATCGATATTATCTACTAAATCCATGGTGGTGCCACAGTCAAATAACGCTGGTATCGATGTTATCAACTAAATTAGAGTCGTGGCGGTGCCCCAGCATGGCCACAGTCAAACAACGCTGGTATCGATGTTATTAACTAAATTATAGTCGTGGCGGTGCCCCAGCATGGCCACAGTCAAACAACGCTGGTATCGATGATATCAACTAAATTAGAGTCGTGGCGGTGCCCCAGCATGGCCACAGTCAAATAACGCTGGTATCGATGTTATCAACTAAATTATATTCATGCCTTGTGCCCCAGCATGGCCACAGTCAAATAACACTGGTATCGATGTTATCAACTAAATCAAAGGTTCTCAACCCATTTCGGCCAAATCACGAAACGCCCCCTACCCTATTTTTCCATTTTTCAATATACTACTGAATTTAATATCAGTAGATTACTGGGCCAAATCAAGTTATGTTAGATCTTTAAAAAATACTCCTACGAATTAAATACAAAAAAGTTTCAGTCCAAAACAAAAGCAAGCTATTTCAAATTATATATTTAAAAAAAAAAGACGTGAATGTTCTCAAGGATTTTTTTAAAAATTCTATATTTCACTGTTAGCTGTGGTAATATTTTGAGTGGATAGACAATTCTACAATTCAAACTGTAAAGTCAAAATATAAAAGATTCAAAATATGAAGAAATTCTTACCTTTCTCTTGAATCACAAACTCAAGGAAAAAATAGTACCTTGTAAAATAAAGTGCCTCGATCACAAACTAAATTGCAACGAATGAATTGAGATGCTTGGTGACAGTGAACAAACAATATCTGTATCCCTTATATATATATATATATATATATATACATACATAGATAGATACACACACACATACACGCGCGCGCACATACTAACACACACACACACACACACACAATCAAACTTGTGTGTGTGTCTGTGTGTGCCTTGTTTTGGGTACAGAAAAAATTTTGTTTCCAGTTTTTATTGCCGGGTCAAAGGCCACTGTTCTTTTCAACAACGTCAAATAACAACGTCATATATATATATATGTTCGATCTTTATGCTGAAAGTTTATATTTTTAAGCAGACAGTATTATTGATTTAGGTGTCATAGAAACCCTGCATTTGGATTTTACCATCAATTCCACTTGGGTCCAGGTCTGTTTATATCATTTATTTTGTTTGACCTGTTTAGATTGATTTGTTTTTTGGCTTAGGTGGTTAATGCCTTCTTGACCACTTTTCAGTTTGTATGGCGTTTTAACATATTGTTTAGCTCTAGTTTTTCTTAACTATTGGAGCGCTTGCCAGCATTTCTACGATTTTGCGTTTCGTTTCGCTTTTTCTACCAGTCGAAATACGATTCTTGCTGAATATATATTTATATATTTATATATATATAACAAAGGAATTGTGGTAAGAAAGCAGATGGACCACAACGCACCAGAGTACTCAATATTTAGAGTAGTAGAGTGGGAAATATGAAAAAGTATGACCCCGACGGCAGAGCTCAAGCCGTTTCGACGGCTATTTCTGGACTCCAGAAATAGTCGTCGAAACGGCTTGAGCTCTCTCAAGATATATATGGCGTTGTTATTTGATGTTGTATATATATATATATATATATATATATATATATCAAAATGAAAATCCGAAAGCAAAGTAAAATACCAATCATTTAATCACGACACATGTTTCAATAAGAGATAGATCGATTGTGAAGCCCTCATATGAGGGAATGAATTCTGTGAGAGAACATCGTTATTTTTTTTTCTCCCTCATATCAAGAATTTGAAGACAATTCATTTTCACCTGATGAGATCAGTGATAATCGATCATGGCTTCACAATCGATCTATCTCTTATTGAAATATGTGTCGTGATTAAATGATTGGGATTTTACCTTGCCTTCGGATTTTCATTTTGATTCTTATACATCATCTAGCTGTTCCCTCGAATGGAATTGGAGATATAGAAAAGCGTGGAGAACTTAATATTGCTAACATAAAGTTATTGGACCATTTTACACAACCAATAATGCACCTGACTATATATATATATATATATATATATATATATATATATATATATATATATATATATATATATATATATATATATATAATATGTGTAAAATGGTCCAATAACTTTATGTTAGCAATATTAAGTTCTCCACGCTTCTATATATATATATATATATATATATATATATATATATATATATATATATATATATATATATATATATTATATAATGTAGGAGGTGAGTTTTATTGTAGTACAATAAAGCAATGCAGATATCGGATAAGAAGCACTTAGGGTTAGGGTTAGGGTTAGGGTTAGGGTTAGGGTTAGGGTTAGGGTTAGGGTTAGGGTTAGGGTTAGGGTTAGGACTGGAGTATACATAATATATAAGAACAAAAGATGGTTAAAAGAGTTCCATGTATTTTATTATGCGCATTTCAAAAACAAACATCATCATGCAATAATATTTGTGTTTTCATCAGATAAAACAGGAAGACATGATATGAAGGTTAAAAAACACTTGTGGATAGTGCAGTTTTAAATCAACATATGTTGATTTAAAACTGCACTATCCACAAGTGTTTTTTAGCCTTCATATCATGTTCTCCTGTTTTATCTGATGAAAACACAAATATTATTGCATGATGATGTTTGTTTTTGAAATGCGCATAATAAAATACATGGAACTCTTTTAACCATCTTTTGATCTTATATATTATATATTATATATATATATATATATTGAACCTGATTTTATATATATATATATATATATATATATATATATATATATATATATATATATATATATATATCATGTGTATATATATATGTATTTTTTATGTGTATATATGTGTATTTTATATATATGTATGTATATATATGTATATATTTTATATGTATATGTATATGTATATGTATTTTATATATATGTATGTATGTTTTATGTGTGTATATATTTTATATGTCTGTATATTTTATGTATATATATATATTTTATATATATGTATGTTCTGTGTATATATATATATTTTATATATATATATACTTGTGCGGTCATACATACATACATATATATATATACACACCTGTATGGATTTGTGTGTGTAGATGTGTGTGTGTCTCAGGGGGTAGGTGTGAGTGTATGTACAAGTCAACCAGCATAAATCTTTTATTTCTAAATTTCCTAAACTATCTAAGTATTGGACTCTAACCATTTGGCAGTATCAGTAGAGGGTCGGACGCCATGCTTTCCAGCATAGTTACGTCCCTTTACGATCTGAGTTCAAATCCCGCCGAGGTTGACTTTACCTTTCATCCTTACGGGGGCGATAAAATAAAGTACCAGTAATGCACTGGGTAATTGCTGGCCTTGTGCCTAAAGTAGAAACAATTATTTTAAGTATTACCACCCCACATTTTGTATGTGTGGATGTGTGTGTGTGTCTGTGGAGGTGGGTGTGAGTGTACGTGCAAGCCAACCTACATAAGCCTTTTTAGTTGTAAATTTTGTACTCTAACCATAAATTTCAGTAGCACCACTCCACATAAATTCCTCAATTTAAGGATGACCTCTAGTATCTATTTCATACTATTAACCTTAATTGAATATATATCTGACCAGGAATGCTTTTTGTGAAAATCAGTCATATGGAACTATTGTCATCTTGCCTGACGGTTTGAACTTTACAACACCACCTGCCTCTTTGAGGTCAAATACCAACCCTACTAGCATCTACAAACTGACCAATGAGAATTAAGACTATTCCTGCTGACAACATTAAATTATTCCTAACAAGCTCATATGTTCCAAGGCTCTGATACCATCAACACTATAAACACAGAGCTGGCATATCTAAGAACTGACTAACTGCCTGATGAGGTCATAGCCATTCAATGGCTATCATCGAAATATATATAGCAGTAAATAAAGGATTATGAGTTCATGCAATTGACTTATGTTTCGTCACTATATATATATATATATATATATATATATATATATATATATATATATATATACAACGTCAAATAACAACGCCATATATATATATATATACCAAATAAATATATATATATTTTAAAAAAAAATAAGACTCAAGTTGCATTTTCGATTTCATCTTTTTTTCTTTATATATATATATATATATATATATATATATATAGAGAGAGAGAGAGAGAGAGAGACAGAGGGAGTAAGAAATGTGTGTGTGTGTGTGTTTGGTACCCGTCTATCTATCTATCTATCTATCTATCTATCTATCTATCTATCTATCTATCTATCTATCTATCTATCTATCTATCTATCTGTCTATCTATCTATCTATCTGTCTATCTATTTATCTATCTATCTATCTATCCAACAGAGGGCTCAAACATGCGGCCCACGAACTACTTTTCTATAGCCCATGGTAGAGCCAATATTTCAGATTCCATTATAACTGGTGAAAATAAGGCGGTGAGCTGGTGGAATCGTTAGCACATCTGGCGAAAAGCTTAGCGGTACTTCTTCCGTTTTTACGTTCCGAGTTCAAATTCCGCCGATCTCAACTTTGCCTTTCATCCTTTTGGGGTCGATAAATTAAGTACCAGTTGTGAACTGACCCTAAACCCTAAATTTCATGCCTTGTGCCTATAGTAGAAATGATTATAACTGGTGAAAATCATCATCCACCACCACGATTGGCCCACTGTGCCTCTCCTCCTGGGAACCTTTGAACTAAATTATAGTCGTGGCGGTGCCCCAGCATGGCCACAGTCAAATAACGCTGATATCGATGTTATCAACTAAATTATAGTCGTGGCGGTGCCCCAGCATGGCCACAGTCAAATAATGCTGATATCGATGTTATCAACTAAATTATAATCATGGCGGTGCCCCAGCATGGCCACAGTCAAATAACGCTGGTATCGATGTTATCAACTAAATTATAATCATGGCGGTGCCCCAGCATGGCCACAGTCAAATAACGCTGGTATCGATGTTATCAACTAAATTATAATCATGGCGGTGCCCCAGCATGGCCACAGTCAAATAACGCTGGTATCGATGTTATCAACTAAATTATAATCATGGCGGTGCCCCAGCATGGCCACAGTCAAATAACGCTGATATCGATGTTATCAACTAAATTATAGTCGTGGCGGTGCCCCAGCATGGCCACAGTCAAATAATGCTGATATCGATGTTATCAACTAAATTATAATCATGGCGGTGCCCCAGCATGGCCACAGTCAAATAACGCTGGTATCGATGTTATCAACTAAATTATAATCATGGCGGTGCCCCAGCATGGCCACAGTCAAATAACGCTGGTATCGATGTTATCAACTAAATTATAGTCGTGGCGGTGCCCCAGCTTGGCCACAGTCAAATCACTCTGATGTCGATATAATTCTCACCCTGGGGCACTAACGTTAAAAAAAAGGGCGGGATTGGCAGAATCGGTAGAGGGTCGGACACCATGCTTTGCACCATAGAGTTACGGCCCTTTATGGTCTGAGTTCAAATCCTACCGAGGTTAACTTTGCCTTTCAATCCTTACGGGGTCGATAAAATAAACTACCAGTAATGTACTGGGGTAATCGCTGGCCTTGTGCTAAAAATAGAAATAATTATTAACTAAATATATTCATGGCGGTGCCCCAGCATGGCCACAGACTGAAACAAATAAAGAGAAAAAAGAATTAAAAACTCTTTATACCTGGACACACATACACACACACACATACATACACAGTGATTAACACACACACATACATACACAGTGATTAACACACACACATACCTACACAGTGATTAACACACACACACATACATACACAGTGATTAACACACACACATACACAGTGATTAACACACACACATACCTACACAGTGATTAACACACACACACATACATACACAGTGATTAACACACACACACATACACAGTGATTAACACACACACATACACAGTGATTAACACACACACATACACATACACACATACTGAATAACACACATACATACATAGTGATTAACACACACACATACACAGTGATTAACACACATACATACATACACAGTGATTAACACATACATACATACACAGTGATTAACGCACACACATACACATACATACACAGTGATTAACACACATACATACAGTGATTAACACACACGCACATACTCAGTGATTAACACACACACACACATACATACAGTGATTTACACACACATACATACATACACAGTGATTAACACACACACATACATACATACAGTGATTAACACACACACATACATACACAGTGATTAACACACACACACACATACACACACAGTGATTAACACACACACATACATACACAGTGATTAACACACACACACACATACATACACAGTGATTAACACACACACATACATACATACACAGTGATTAACACACACACATACATACACAGTGATTAACACACACACACACATACATACACAGTGATTAACACACACATACATACAGTAATTAACACACATACATACATACACAGTGATAACACACACACATACATACACAGTGATTAACACACACATACATACATACACAGTGATTAACACACACACATACATACACAGTGATTAACACACACATACACATACATACACAGTGATTAATACGCACACATACATACACAGTGATTAACACACATATACACATACACACATGGTTAACACACACACACATACATACACAGTGATTAACACACACACATATATACAGTGATTAACACACACACATACACATACACACATACACAGTGATTAACACACACACATACATACACAGTGATTAACACACACACATACGCAGTGATTAACACACACACATACACAGTGATTAACACACACACATACACAGTGATTAACACACACACACATATAGCCAGCATATCCACAAAATCTTACTTTCTTCTCCCCTAGTCCCCACAAGTGGCCCCACTACTGTTGTCAAGCCCATACCTTGTATGACACACCACTCACACATACACAGGAACACACACAATACACACACATACATATACAGGAACTAGTATAGCACACATTCACACATACACGGGGACAAACACAAGACACATTCACATACATACATAAATACAGAGTGACTAACACAGCACACACACAGGAGCTAACACAACACATACACACACACACAGGAGCTAACACAACACACACACACATACACATACACAGTACTAACACAACGCAGACACACATACACAACACAGTAGATAGGACCCACTGGTCCCGGTAGATAGGACCCACTGCTCCCGGTAGATACGACCCACTGGTCCCGGTAGACCCTTTGGCAGACCATTTGAATTGACACAGAGTTGGCAAGGCAGACCCTTTGAATTGACACAGGGTTGATAAGGCAGACCCTTTGAATTGACACAGAGTTGACAAGGCAGACCCTTTGAATTGACACAGAGTTGACAAGGCAGACCCTTTGAATTGACACAGAGTTGACAAGGCAGACCCTTTGAATTGACACCGAGTTGACAAGGCAGACCCTTTGAATTGACACAGTGTTGGCAAGGCAGACCCTTTGAATTGACACCGAGTTGACAAGGCAGACCCTTTGAATTGACACAGTGTTGGCAAGGCAGACCTTTTGAATTGACACAGAGTTGACAAGGCAGACCCTTTGAATTGACACAGAATTGGCAAGGCAGACCCTTTGAATTGACACAAAGTTGACAAGGCAGACCATTTGAATTGACACCGAGTTGGCAAGGCAGACCCTTTGAATTGACAGAGAGTTGACAAGGCAGACCCTTTGAATTGACACCGAGTTGACAAGGCAGACCCTTTGAATTGACACCGAGTTGACAAGGCAGACCCTTTGAATTGACACAAAGCTGACAAGGCAGACCATTTGAATTGACACAGAGTTGACAAGGCAGACCCTTTGAATTGACACAGAGTTGATAAGGCACACCCTTTGAATTGACACAGAGTTGACAAGGCAGACCCTTTGAATTGACACAAAGCTGACAAGGCAGACCATTTGAATTGACACAGAGTTGATAAGGCAGACCCTTTGAATTGACACAGAGTTGATAAGGCAGACCCTTTGAATTGACACAGAGTTGACAAGGCAGACCATTTGAATTGACACAAAGCTGACAAGGCAGACCCTTTGAATTGACACAGAGTTGATAAGGCAGACCCTTTGAATTGACACAGAGTTGATAAGGCACACCCTTTGAATTGACACAGAGTTGACAAGGCAGACCCTTTGAATTGACACAAAGCTGACAAGGCAGACCCTTTGAATTGACACAGAGTTGACAAGGCAGACCCTTTGAATTGACACAGAGTTGACAAGGCAGACCATTTGAATTGACAGAGAGTTGACAAGGCAGGCTCTTTGAATTGACAGAGAGTTGATAAGGCAGACCTTTTGAATTGACACAGAGTTGACAAGGCAGACCATTTGAATTGACAGAGAGTTGACAAGGCAGGCTCTTTGAATTGACAGAGAGTTGATAAGGCAGACCTTTTGAATTGACACAGAGTTGACAAGGCAGACCATTTGAATTGACACACAGTTGACAAGGCAGGCCCTTTGAATTGACACAGTGTTGGCAAGGCAGACCTTTTGAATTGACAGAGAGTTGACAAGGCAGACCCTTTGAATTGACACAGAGTTGACAAGGCAGACCTTTTGAATTGACACAAAGTTGACAGGGCAGACCCCTTGAATTGACACACAGTTGACAAGCCAGAGCCCTTGAATTGACTTAGAGTTGACAAGGCAGACCATTTGAATTACAGGTACAACTGATTATTGCCAGCTGAGTGAACTGGAGCAATGTAAAATAAAGTGTGTTGCACAAAACACCCAACCTCAAGCTCATGAGTCAAAAACCCTAACCACTAAGCCAGGCACCTCACCGATTCGAAGTTACAGTATCATCGCCCTGTGACGGTTTATAAACATGGAAAAACTATAAACATATTTATTAAAGTTAATATAAAGAGTGGTGTGCTCATGCGCGGAGATATTATAAAATAGAGTGAGGACCCTCCCTTAAAGGTGGAAAAAGAAGTTGCTATCGGCGGCTACGAGGAATCGAACCCTGTGTCCCCCCGTTATCAGTTAGGTGATTTGAATCATTAAACCAAGAGACCATGACATCTCTAACCGAATTAGATAGCTGAACAACAGCTTTTAAAATGTGTGTATATATATATGTATGTATGTATGTATATATATGTTATCTCTTTCTCTTAATTTCGAGTATTTTTTTTTTGACCGGCCACCTTCCTGGTGGCAAGGTTATAAAAGAAAAGAAATTGTCATCCCTTGAATCGCAAGAATGTTTTGCAAATTTTGAAGGTGCCAGCTATCGCAGCCATTTGTAGACTATGAATTAGGGAGCTGCGCTTTTTGCCCGCAAATCCAAGTTCAGTCATACTTTGGTGCAAGCGGGTTGGTATATAACCCGTAGCTCCAATAATGATGGGTATGAAGCTAAAGGTGTATGTATGTATGTATGTATGTATGTATGTATGTATGTATGTATGTATGTATGTATGTATGTATGTATGTATGCATGCATGTCACCCTCCTCACCAAGAAACCTTGGTGGGTTTGCCAGTTTAGTCGCCAACGACCCGACCATGGCCGAGTCCTTGATTTTGAAACATCAGCTGCGCTGGACAGGCCATCTTGTAAGGATAAATGACAAGCGAATGCCGAAGCAGCTGCTTTATGGCGAGCTCCAAATGGGAAAAAGGAACGCGAGCAAACCCAAGATGCATTTTAAGGACTGTATGAAGGGGGCGCTCAAGAAAAGTAACATCCCTTGTGAGCACTGGGAAGCATGCGCTAGCGACCGATCGCATTGAAGGAAAGCAGTGGCTAGTGGCAAGAGTCTATTTGAGGAAACAAGAAGAAGGCACGCGACACTAAAAAGAGATGTTCGGAAAGGAATCCATGTTGGCCTTCCCGAAAGCACTGACAGACGGCCTGACCTGACATGTGAGACCTGTAATAGGGTTTGTCTGAGCATAGCAGGTCTAAAGAGTCACCTGAGAGTGCACAAGAACAGGGAAGCAGGCACCTGTGGAGCTATAAGTGTTCATCAGACGACGACATGTGATGTTTGTGGAAGGGTATGCAGGTCGAGTAGTGATCTCACACGACACCTTGGGTCACATGGTGCCACGGGCCCAGCACTATGTGTCAATAATTGTCACAGGTGTAGTGTTTGTACCAGAGTTTTCAAGTCGCTGGCTGGACTAAAAAGTCACACTCGTTCAGCGCATCGGTAGGGGTTCTCCTACATGGATATAAAGTAGTGGCCGTACTCGAAAACGAGTTGGCAGCCACCATGTATATATATATGTATGTATGTATGTTTATATGTGTTTTGTATATATATGTATGAATGTATGCATATATAGATGGATGAATGGATGTATATAGCCAGAAAAACTTTATACGCACATAAACACAATCTGAGTCATATGAATATACAAATAGCATTAATATATATATATATATATATATATTTAATACAGTAACAGAGATAGTTTAAAGCTAAACTCTCTCTCTCTCTCTATATATATATATATATATTTAATGCTATTTGTATATTCATATGAGTCAGATTGTGTTTATGTGCGTATAAAACTTTTTCTGGCTATATACATCCATCCATCTATATATACATACATTCATACATATATATATACAAAACACATACAAACATACATACGTACATACATGCATACAGACTTACATACATACATTCATACATGTATATATATAGACACATACCCAGATTGTGTCGTGATGTGCATCAGGGTGAAACTAAATATGACGAGTATGTCAATAGGGTTGATGGCTTTTTATGTGTTTACGCACACACACACACACACATATATATATACAAACATACACATACATGTGTTTGTGTGTGTATGCGTGTGTATGTATGCGTGTGTGTGTGTATATATATATATATATATGTGGTTGATAGACAAGAGAAAAGTCTACTCACTACCGAGGTAGAGTTTAAATACACTTGTTTGATGATCCTGCGACTGCGTAGGTGAAGCTCTCATTGAATGACCAAATTGGGTTTATTTTTCAAAATGGTCTCTGGAAAGAAATAATGTAGTTATTAAGAAGATTTCATAGCTCTAGAATCTACAATCATTCCTTCATAGTCATCTTATGAACTTTTCATCCGATCCTCGGAAGCACTTGCTTCTCAATCCCCCCCCCCCTCTCTCTCTCTCTCTCTCTCTCTCTCTCTCTCTCTCTCTCTCTCTCTCTCTCTCTCTCTCTCTCGCCCCCCCTCTCTCTCTCTCTCTCGCTCTCCCCCTCTCTCTCTCTCGTTCTCTCTCTTTCTCCTCACCCTCCCACAGCCCACAAACACGGACGCCGTCACCCTTAACTTGGAGGAGAGGAAGATAGCTAGATACTAGGGTTTCACCGATCTCATCCTTTATGTGCCGGTCACCACCGGGACCTCAGTGGTCCTCATGTCCCAAACTGCCTTTTCTCTCCACCAAACCGGGGAAAAGTGCATTCTCTCTTTGGAGTGTAAAGTCAGCCCCCTGAAAGCTGAAATAGACCACCTAGACTGATCGGTAGATCTGCCGCTAATATACCACCTAGACTGGGGTATAGAGTCTGTCCCTCACAACTCAAATCTACCACCTAGTATGGGGTATACAGTCTACCCCTCACAACTGAAATCTACCACCTAGTTTGGGGTATAGAGTCTGTCCCTCACAACTGAAATCTACCACCTAGACTGGGGTATAGAGTCTGTCCCTCACAACTGAAATCTACCACCTAGACTGGGGTATACAGTCTGTCCCTCACAACTGAAATCTACCACCTAGACTGGGGTATACAGTCTGTCCCTCACAACTGAAATCTACCACCTAGACTGGGGTATACAGTCTACCCCTCACAACTGAAATCTACCATCTAGTTTGGGGTATAGAGTCTGTCCCTCACAACTGAAATCTACCACCTAGACTGGGGTATAGAGTCTGTCCCTCACAACTGAAATCTACCACCTAGTGTGGGCTATAGAGTCTGTCCCTCACAACTGAAATCTACCACCTAGTCTGGGCTATAGAGTCTGTCCCTCACAACTGAAATCTACCACCTAGTCTGGGCTATAGAGTCTGTCCCTCACAACTGAAATCTACCACCTAGTCTGGGGTATAGAGTCTGTCCCTCACAACTGAAATCTACCACCTAGACTGGGGTATACAGTCTGTCCCTCTCAACTTAAATCTACCACCTAGTCTGGGGTATACAGTCTGTCCCTCACAACTAAAATCTACCACCTAGACTGGGGTATAGAGTCTGTCCCTCACAACTGAAATCTACCACCTAGTTTGGGGTATAGAGTCTGTCCCTCACAACTTAAATCTACCACCTAGACTGGGGTATAGAGTCTGTCCTTCACAACTGAAATCTACCACCTAGACTGGGGTATAGAGTCTGTCCCTCACAACTGAAATCTACCACCTAGACTGGGGTATAGAGTCTGTCCCTCACAACTGAAATCTACCACCTAGTCTGGGCTATAGAGTCTGTCCCTCACAACTGAAATCTACCACCTAGTCTGGGCTATAGAGTGTGTCCCTCACAACTGAAATCTACCACCTAGTTTGGGGTATAGAGTCTGTCCCTCACAACTGAAATCTACCACCTAGACTGGGGTATAGAGTCTGTCCCTCACAACTGAAATCTACCACCTAGTCTGGGGTATAGAGTCTGTCCCTCACAACTGAAATCTACCACCTAGTCTGGGCTATAGAGTCTGTCCCTCACAACTGAAATCTACCACCTAGTCTGGGCTATAGAGTCTGTCCCTCACAACTGAAATCTACCACCTAGTCTGGGGTATAGAGTCTGTCCCTCACAACTGAAATCTACCACCTAGACTGGGGTATACAGTCTGTCCCTCTCAACTTAAATCTACCACCTAGTCTGGGGTATACAGTCTGTCCCTCACAACTGAAATCTACCACCTAGACTGGGGTATAGAGTCTGTCCCTCACAACTGAAATCTACCACCTAGTTTGGGGTATAGAGTCTGTCCCTCACAACTTAAATCTACCACCTAGACTGGGGTATAGAGTCTGTCCTTCACAACTGAAATCTACCACCTAGACTGGGGTATAGAGTCTGTCCCTCACAACTGAAATCTACCACCTAGGCTGGGGTATAGAGTCTGTCCCTCACAACTGAAATCTACCACCTAGTCTGGGCTATAGAGTCTGTCCCTCACAACTGAAATCTACCACCTAGTCTGGGCTATAGAGTGTGTCCCTCACAACTGAAATCTACCACCTAGTTTGGGGTATAGAGTCTGTCCCTCACAACTGAAATCTACCACCTAGACTGGGGTATAGAGTCTGTCCCTCACAACTGAAATCTACCACCTAGTCTGGGGTATAGAGTCTGTCCCTCACAACTGAAATCTACCACCTAGACTGGGGTATAGAGTCTGTCCCTCACAACTGAAAACTACCACCTAGACTGGGGTATACAGTCTGTCCCTCTCAACTTAAATCTACCACCTAGACTGGGGTATACAGTCTGTCCCTCACAACTGAAATCTACCACCTAGACTGGGGTATAGAGTCTGTCCTTCACAACTGAAATCTACCACCTAGACTGGGGTATAGAGTCTGTCCCTCACAACTGAAATCTACCACCTAGACTGGGGTATAGAGTCTGTCCCTCACAACTCAAATCTACCACCTAGTATGGGGTATACAGTCTACCCCTCACAACTGAAATCTACCACCTAGTTTGGGGTATAGAGTCTGTCCCTCACAACTGAAATCTACCACCTAGACTGGGGTATAGAGTCTGTCCCTCACAACTGAAATCTACCACCTAGACTGGGGTATACAGTCTGTCCCTCACAACTGAAATCTACCACCTAGACTGGGGTATACAGTCTGTCCCTCACAACTGAAATCTACCACCTAGACTGGGGTATACAGTCTACCCCTCACAACTGAAATCTACCATCTAGTTTGGGGTATAGAGTCTGTCCCTCACAACTGAAATCTACCACCTAGACTGGGGTATAGAGTCTGTCCCTCACAACTGAAATCTACCACCTAGTGTGGGCTATAGAGTCTGTCCCTCACAACTGAAATCTACCACCTAGTCTGGGCTATAGAGTCTGTCCCTCACAACTGAAATCTACCACCTAGTCTGGGCTATAGAGTCTGTCCCTCACAACTGAAATCTACCACCTAGTCTGGGGTATAGAGTCTGTCCCTCACAACTGAAATCTACCACCTAGACTGGGGTATACAGTCTGTCCCTCTCAACTTAAATCTACCACCTAGTCTGGGGTATACAGTCTGTCCCTCACAACTGAAATCTACCACCTAGACTGGGGTATAGAGTCTGTCCCTCACAACTGAAATCTACCACCTAGTTTGGGGTATAGAGTCTGTCCCTCACAACTTAAATCTACCACCTAGACTGGGGTATAGAGTCTGTCCTTCACAACTGAAATCTACCACCTAGACTGGGGTATAGAGTCTGTCCCTCACAACTGAAATCTACCACCTAGACTGGGGTATAGAGTCTGTCCCTCACAACTGAAATCTACCACCTAGTCTGGGCTATAGAGTCTGTCCCTCACAACTGAAATCTACCACCTAGTCTGGGCTATAGAGTGTGTCCCTCACAACTGAAATCTACCACCTAGTTTGGGGTATAGAGTCTGTCCCTCACAACTGAAATCTACCACCTAGACTGGGGTATAGAGTCTGTCCCTCACAACTGAAATCTACCACCTAGTCTGGGGTATAGAGTCTGTCCCTCACAACTGAAATCTACCACCTAGACTGGGGTATAGAGTCTGTCCCTCACAACTGAAAACTACCACCTAGACTGGGGTATACAGTCTGTCCCTCTCAACTTAAATCTACCACCTAGACTGGGGTATACAGTCTGTCCCTCACAACTGAAATCTACCACCTAGACTGGGGTATAGAGTCTGTCCTTCACAACTGAAATCTACCACCTAGACTGGGGTATAGAGTCTGTCCCTCACAACTGAAATCTACCACCTAGACTGGGGTATAGAGTCTGTCCCTCACAACTGAAATCTACCACCTAGACTGGGGTATAGAGTCTGTCCCTCACAACTGAAATCTACCACCTAGACTGGGGTATACAGTCTGTCCCTCACAACTGAAATCTACCACCTAGACTGGGGTATAGAGTCTGTCCCTCACAACTGAAATCTAACACCTATACTGGGGTACCCCCCCCCCAGCTGAAATCTACCACATAGACTGAGATATAGAGTCTGCCCCTCCCTTACTACCTTTCCATTATTTGTCCTATTTAATATTTTTGTCTCTTCCTTTTATTTTTCGTTTTCTTTTCGTTTTTTTTTTTCAAATGCAAACGATGCTGAATCCCTGTCCTTCACGGCCCCACCCCTCCGAAAACCCTGGAGTCCTTCATATATCTAATCAGAAAAGAAATAAACAAATAAACAAATAAACAAATAAATAATAAATAAATAAATAAATAAATAATAAATAGATAAATGACTATTGGAATGTTTATAAAGTGTGGCCAGTGTGGTATAAGCAAGAGATAAGCTACCAGTGATTAACTCATTAATCTGCCACCCCCAACCACCCAGTCACCAACCACCCCTTACTAAGATCTCAGGCTTGAGACTAAGAAGTTTAGAGTAAACTATAGACATAAATATAGAAAGGTTAGGTTAAGTCTAAGTCCTATAATCTATTGAGTCTTAGAGGAACCGCCTGGAAAATGTGGTAGTCATGTAACATTGGTTATTGGCTATCTAGAGCATCTTGTGAGAGGGTGGGGGTTGGTGGTGGTAGTGGGGTGGGGTGGGGTGGGGGTAGTGGTTGGGTTAGGGGGGTAGTGGTGGTGGTGGGGTTGGTGGTGTTGGTGGTGTTGGTGGTGGTGGTGGTGGTGGTGGTGGCAGGTAGTGGTGGTGGTGGAGTTGTGGTGGTGGTGGTGGTACTGGTGGGGTTAGGATTGTGGTGGGGTTGGTGGTGGTGTGGTGGTGGTGTGAGTGTGTATGTGTGTGTGTGTGGGTGGGGTGGGGGTGATAGTGGAGGGTGGTGTTGGTAGTGGTGGTGGTGGAGTTGTGGTGGCGGTGGTGGAAGTGGTGGTGGTATGGAATAAGTTTAATATATACGAAGAGTGGAATAATAAATGTAACGTATTCTGGTTCTTTCATCTGAGAATGAACAAGACCGGCTGACAAACAGACAAACAGACAGACATAAAGATAGGCAGACACAGACAGACTGATTGGAATTTTAGTTTGAATATGGTACTAAGGTGTGGGATACTTGGTTGCTATTTCTAACAGGTCTAACGACTATGAAAAGATTCCTTAGTTAGCTTTCTGAAGAAGCTGGTTGGAGTGGTATTTGGTTGTTATATCTAGCAGGTCTAATGACTATGTAATGGTTCCCTTGTTTACATCCTGTGGTGAAGTTGCCTGAAGCGGTATTTAGTTGCTATTTCTAGCATGTATATATTATATATATATATATATATATAATATATATATATATATATATATATTATATATATATATATATATATATATATATATATATATATATATATATATATATTATTTATATATATATATATATATATATATATATATATATATATATATATAT
>OZ024745.1:23116942-23121942 GCA_964016885.1 Eledone cirrhosa | reverse complement strand
TTCGCCAGGGAGTGTAACTTGAAGTTACCGTAGGTTCACTCGGGTAACCACTCGTCCTTCTTTTATTTTACTATATATATATATGTACGTATGGGTTTACCGAACATTATTATAATGCTCGGTTTGTTTGTAAACAAACAGCCCAAATTAAGCCGTACAGTGTTCGGCAACCATCGTTGCCCTTTCGTTCAACACTGACAAAGGAACGATAAACTAGTTTCTAGCTTATTAGCTGTCATCAGCAACGTATACCTTCCTGTCAATCGATTGAACATTTGAAAGTATATACTTTCCTTATGCATATTAATGGCTGAGCAGCCTAATTTGCGTATCGAGTGAGTTAGTCGGCCGGGCGTACCGAAATATATATATATATATATATATATATATAAATATTTTTATTGCTCTATATGATCTGAGTTTTTCGAATATTAATAATTGTTTCTACTTTTGGCACAAGGCTAGCAAATACCCGGTACATTACTGGTACTTTATTTTATCGACCCCGTAAGGATGAAAGGCAATGTTAACCTCGGCGGGATTTGAACTCAAACAATAAAGGGCCGTAACTCTTTGCTGCAAAGCATGGCGTCCGACCCTCTACCAATACTGCCAATCCAGCGTTTTTCGTTATTAATAATTAATATTCGATTCGTTTGCAATTATGGAAACAAGTCTCATTTTTAAAGCCATGTCAGTAGAACGAACCTCTCATTCTTGCTCTTGTGTTATATATATATAAGTTCGTCATCTTGCCTGATGGCAAGTGGACCCCTCGGTGGCCCATGGTGGTACTTTAAAGGGCCAATGCAAAAAGCGTTGTTTTCAAAGACAATATCAGAAGTCTTAGAGAAAGAATAAAACATTAAGAAAAAACAAATACAACAATTAAGCATACTTGCGTCGACTTTTACATGTGATGGAGCATATATATATATATATATATATATATATATATATATATATACGATATTAACAAATGGAAACTATATTTATAAAACCATATTTATTTCATTATACATATTTCAAGGACACCAAGTTAAATTATGGTGTGCTTTCATCAGATAAAATATAATATAGAGCAGTTTTATAAATAAATATTGACATACCCTTAAAGAATGCAACGATTACTGTTGGAAGCCCCCGGATAGTATATATATATATATATATATATATATATATATATATATATATATATATATATATATATATATATATATGCACAATGAACGAAGCCGAATTTTAGGTTTTAGAAGCGATGAGAATATATGTAATTATATAAATATAAAGAAAGTGTTTAAGTGCAGAAATATTGTAAATATTGCTTATAAAATAAGGTGAAGAGCCTTAAAAGACGGAAAAAGAACCTGCCAACGACCTCTATGAGGAATTGCATCTCATATTTTCCAGATATGGCTAGAAGATATCTGGAAGATATGGGGTTCAATTCATCATAGCAGTCGTTGGCAAATAGTTTTTCCGTCTTTTAAGTGTCGTCACCCTATTTTATAAGCTATCTTTACAGCATTTCAGCTCTTGGACACTTTCTTCATACTCATATATTTAAATATATATACACACATATATATATATATATATTGTTAGTTGTTTGTAGGGGAAAATACGAAAATAAATAATATTAAAATAGTGTCTGAGAAATGATAGAATAAACGAAGCCAGTATGGAAGGATATTATATCGATGTTTAAAGAAATCCATAAAGCAGGAAAGACGATAAAGGTTTGTAGGGAGCCCCAAGTAAAATAGCCCCGCTTGCTCGCAAGTCCTAGCGTTGTGTGTCTGGCTATGGCTTGTATTGGCGTAGCTGGGCATAGCCCCGCTTGCTCGGAAGCCCCAGCGTTGTGTGTCTGGCTATGGCTTGTATTGGCGTAGCTGGGCATAGCCCCGCACTCCTCTGAATCCCCAGCGTTGTGTGTCTGGCTATGGCTTGTATTGGCGTAGCTGGGCATAGCCCCGCTTGCTCGCAAGTCCTAGCGTTGTGTGTCTGTCTATGGCTTGTATTGGCGTAGCTGGGTATAGCCCCGCTTGCTCGGAAGCCCCAGCGTTGTATGTCTGACTATAGCTTGTATTGGCGTAGCTGGGTATAGCCCCGCTTGCTCGGAAGCCCCAGCGTTGTGTGTCTGGCTATGGCTTGTATTGGCGTAGCTGGGTATAGCCCCGCTTGCTCGGAAGCCCCAGCGTTGTGTGTCTGGCTATAGCTTGTATTGGCGTAGCTGGGTATAGCCCCGCTTGCTCGGAAGCCCCAGCGTTGTGTGTCTGGCTATGGCTTGTATTGGCGTAGCTGGGTATAGCCCCGCTTGCTCGGAAGCCCCAGCGTTGTGTGTCTGGCTATGGCTTGTATTGGCGTAGCTGGGTATAGCCCCGCTTGCTCGGAAGCCCCAGCGTTGTGTGTCTGGCTATGGCTTGTATTGGCGTAGCTGGGTATAGCCCCGCTTGCTCGGAAGCCCCAGCGTTGTGTGTTTGGCTATGGCTTGCACTGGCGTCAATTTTTTCATATAGAATTTTTTTTTACTCTTTCAAAAACACACATTTCATATAGATTGTTTTTCCACCTTTTCCAAAACACTTCTCATACAGATTTGTTTTCGACCGTTCTCAAAACAGACTTTTCACTGGTGCCGTTGGGCCATGCCTTGCTTTCCTCGCAACTCCTAATGCTGTGTGTCTGATTATGACTTGCATTGGCGTCGCTGGGCATAGCTCCGTTCGCTTGAAAGTCCTCGCGCTGCGTGTCTGGCTATAGCTTCCATTAGATATAGCAGTCATCATTATCATCTCTCTCTCTCTCTCTCTCTCTCTCTCTCTCTCTCTCTCTCTCTCTCTCTCTCTCTCTCTCTCTCTCTCTCTCTCTCACACACACACACACACATATATATATATATATATAAAGTTGTATTCCTGTCTCTTTGTTTGTTTGATTGTTCACGAACACCTCCTATGGTTTTGGAGATAGACCCCCATAACCATATATGTTCTGAAACTACATTGCCCAGGGTACTTGGATAAGTATATTTCATTTTAATCAAACCCCGCTGAAAATGTTTTCCCTTAGATTTATATGAAATTTACACCATAGGTAAATGACAAGATATGATGCATATGCACAAAAGTTTTGAATTGATATTTTGAAAAATATTATTTACAAGAAACAAAATAAGAATAAGATTTAATAATGTAATTTTGATTTGATATATTACAATAAATAATTGTTTCTACGTTTGGCACAAGGCCAGCAATTACCCAGTGCATAACTGGTACTTTATTTTATCGACCCCGTAAGGATGAAAGGCAAAGTTAACCTTGGCGGAATTTGAACTCAGAATGGCAAGGGCCGTTTAATGTTTTCCAATTTTTCATGCATTACATTTTACATTCAGTAATATTGAAATGCAGAGTTTTTCTCCATAAATTATATCACTGATTTAAAATCAATCATCATTTTCTTACAAAAAAAAAAAAAAAATGTCTGAAACGCAGCAAGGCGCGGGTAATTTGGCTAGTATATATATAAGATTTTTGTTATTGGAGAAAGTAAACATTTTTTAATATATTCTATAATCCGTGTTTTTATTTTACAGTTTTACAGTCAATTACATAGACAGAAATAGAGAAGACTTTTTAAAAACTTCCTTTATTCGATATAAAAATTAAATTATAGTATGTAGTTCTGATGGGTGTTATAGTGGTGGTGGTGGTAGAGGTGGTGGTTGTGGTGGTTGTGGTGGTGGTGGTGGTGGTTGGTGTGTTTGTGATAGTATGTAGTTGTGGGTGGGCCTGTTTGCTTCTTCCTAGCAACCAATATTTTAGAACCAATCCGCCATATATTATAGTTTAGATATTATTTTAATATTGAGCTAACCGACCAGGGATGTACAATGCACATTCCAGTCGGTCGGCTGTGATGCTCATACTATCACAAACACACCAACCACCACCACAACCACCACCTCTACCACCACTATAACCACATCTCTCCCTCTCTCTCTCTGTATATATATGTATATATATACATTCACATGCAAGCTAACACACACACATATGCATGTGTGTGTGTGTGTAAATATATATACATATTTATATATATATATATATATATATATATATACATGCATATATGTGTGTCCGTTAGCTTGCATGTGTATGTGTCTGTGGAGCGTGTGTGTGTGTGTGTGTATGCGTACGTGTCTGGATGTATGTGTGTAGTGTATTATTAGTGTGGTCGCACATGTGTTCCTTGTGTGTGGTAATGGAGGTGGGGGTGATGGGTGGTGGGAGCTGTAATCCCAGCTGAATGACGGCTAAATACAGGGATTAACGGCTTACTGCGATCGGAGAGGTGATGGTTGTGGTGGGTGGTGGTGGTGGTGGTGGTGGTGGTGGTAGAGTTGGTGGTGGTGGTGGGTGGGGGTTATTGTGGTGGTGATGTTGTTAGAGTTGGTGGTGGTGGTGGTGGTGGGTGGTGGTGGTGGTGGTAATGGTAGAGGTGGTGGTGGTAGAGGTGGTGATGACTGTGGTAGTGGTGGTGGTAGAGGTGGTGGTTGTGGTAGTGGTGGTTGTGTTGGTTGTGACAGTGGTATGATGCTAGTGGTGTATCTATTTATGATACATACACAGAAACATACACACACACACACATATATACATAAGTATACAAATGTACACATACAGGAACTATCCACACTACCATTTTACTACCATCTTAATGTTCTAGTTATTTATGATCAAATCTTTCCAGCCGTGACCATCCAAGTTTGTTTAGGACATACTATAGCAATGTTTCTTTGGCTGTTTGTAAATCGAAAGTCTACTTAGGGCAGCGTTTCTCAACCATTTTATTCTTGTGGAACCCTTGAAATAGTGTTCATGTCTCAGGGTAACCCTGCATGGTGGATTGGCAGTATTGGTAGAGGGTTGGACACCATGCTTTCCAGCATAGAGTTACGGCCCTTGCTATTCTGAGTTTAAATCCCGCCGAGGTTA
>OZ024745.1:23109442-23111942 GCA_964016885.1 Eledone cirrhosa | reverse complement strand
AGCACCCAATGGACAAGTGGAGGGTGTTAGACCAGTGACGGATTAAGTCTACCACCCAAGTAGGTCGACAGTAACATTTAAACTCAGAGTATAAAGAGTTGGACCTAAATACTGCAAGTTTGGAGCCGATTATGTGGCAGGTTGTCTGTCGCTCTGCCGGTTCCATTCACCACCATCACTATAGTTATGGTTTTTGAACCTGTGTTCCTCGGAACCCTAGGGTTTCGTAAGAGGTCTCTAGGGGTTCCACGAGAAACATTGAGAAATAAGCTAATACATGTTTGAGTAATTTTTGTTTAATATTATGTCTTTCACTAAAGACGTACGGCATATTGTTGGAAAAGTCTTGCTTATTTATTATAAAGGCCTTAACCGCTAACAGAGATATTAATAATTATTTCTACTTTTGGCACAAGGCCAGCAATTATCTCAGTGCATTACTGGTACTTTATTTTATCGACCCCCGTAAGGATGTTAACCTCGGTGGGATTTGAACTTATGCATAAAGTTACGGCCCTTTATGCTTTCAGCATAAAGGGCCGTAACTTTATGCTGAAAGCATGGCGTCCAGCCCTCTACTGATACTGCCAATCCACCGATATATAATATATTTTATGCAGGGATTCTCTGAGATATGAAAACTATTTCAAGGGTTCCACCAGGGTTCCACAAAGGTTTAAAAACGCTGGTTTAGTAACTAAGCTGGATCTGACTAAGCCAACGTCTGCTCAAATGTAGTCCAATTATGGCCATCTTGTATAGTTTGGTAGAAACAGGGAAGTGACGACCATTTTGTCTACAGTCTCCTTTTCTATGACGGTAAAATTTATTTGAAGGTAATTTAGTTGCTGTTTTTAGCAGGTCGAGTGACCAAGTAGAAGCACCCACGCTAGTGGTGATGGAGACGGTGGTGGTGATGGTAGTGGTGATGGTGGTAGTGGTAGTGATCGTGGTGGTGATGGTGGTGGTGATAGTAATGGTGGTAGTGGTAGTGATGGTGGTGGTGATAGTGATGGTGGTGGTGATAGTGATGGTGGTGGTGATAGTGATGGTGGTGGTGATGGTGATATTGGTGTTGGTGGTGATAATATTAGTGGTATTGGTGATGGTGCTGGTAATGGTGGTGGTGATGATGGTGGTGGTGGTATTGGTGGTGGCGATGATGGTGGTGGTGATGGTGGTGGTAATATTAGTGGTATTGGTGATGGTGCTGGTAATGGTGGTGGTGATGATGGTGGTGGTGGTATTGGTGGTGGTGATGATGGTGGTGGTGATGGTGGTGGTGGTGGTAATAGTAGTGGTATTGGTGATGGTGCTGGTAATGGTGGTGGTAATAGCGATGATACTGATGGTGATGGTGTTGTTGGTAGTGGCAGTGGTGGTGATGGTGGTGATGGTGGTGTTGGTAGTGGCAGTGGTGGTGGTGGTGGTGGTGTTGGTAGTGGCAGTGGTGGTGGTGGTGGTGGTGATGGTGTTGTTGGTAGTGGCAGTGGTGGTGTTGGTAGTGGCAGTGGTGGTGGTGGTGGTGATGGTGGTGTTGGTAGTGGCAGTGGTGGTGATGGTGGTGTTGGTAGTGGCAGTGGTGGTGGTGGTGGTAGTAGTGGCAGTGGTGGTGGTGGTGTTCTTGATGGTGACAGTGGTGATGGTGTTGTTGATGGTGAAGGTTGTGGTGTTGTCGATGGTGGTGGCAGTGGTGGTGGTGGTGTCGCTGGTGTGGTGTCGATGGTGGTGGTGGTGGTGGTGGTGGTGATGGTGTCGTTGATGGTGATGGTTGTGGTGATGCCGATTGTGGAAGTGGTGGTGGTGGTGTCGCTGGTGGTGGTGTGATGGTGGTAGTGTGGTGGTGGTGTCGCTGGTGGTGGTGTCGCTGGTGGTGGTGTGGTGGTGGTGTCGCTGGTGGTGGTGTCGCTGGTGGTGGTGTGATGGTGGTGACGCTGATGCTGTTAAAGGAATTAGTTTTAATGCAGTGTTAACGGCAGTAATTGTAATGGCGGGCATTTTGTTGCTGTTTTTGCTGTTTTTTTTTTTGTTAGGGTTATGGCTGTTGTTGCTGTTGTTGTTGTTACTGCTGCTGCTGCTGTTATTGTTGTTTGTTTTCTGATAAATGTTTGAAGCAGCTGTTGTACCTATTGTTGCTGCCGCCGCCATTACCGCTGTCGCCACCCTCACTAGACCCCCTCTACCACCACCACCACCACCACCACCACCTTCGTTAGACCCACCACAACCACCACCACCACTACCACCACTAGACCCTCTACCACCACCACCACCACCACCACCTTCGTTAGACCCACCACAACCACTACCACCACTACCACCACTAGACCCTCCACCACCACCACCACCACTACCACCACTAGACCCTCCACCACCACCACCACCACCAGCACCAGCACCACCACTACCACTACCACCTTCGTTAGACCCACCACGACCACTACCACCACTAGACCCTCCACCACCACCACCACTACCACCACTAGACCCTCCACCACCA
>OZ024745.1:23079442-23091942 GCA_964016885.1 Eledone cirrhosa | reverse complement strand
TTCCCCTGCTGCCGTATTAATATGAATTACTTACAATAAAATTTCGCCGGAGATAGAATAAAAAAAATATAATACGCAGTGGGTGGGGTTATCTGAAAAATTAATAAGCAGCGGCTGATGGTCGATTATTCAAGATCTGGGAGTACATTTATAAACGGGAGAGTGGTTTGGTTTGGCAAGAATCATATGTGCAGGCTGACGTTCGGTTCAGGGTAATTGCTGAGTGTCTCGAACAGATTGGAGCCGTAACGGTCTTATTTTCGTATATATGTATGATGTATTCTTAATTATTGTTTCTACCTTGACACAGGCCAGCAATTTGAAGGGAAGAAGAAAGTTGATTAAGTCGACCCCAGTGCATTAATAGGGCTTTATCTTATCGACCTTAAAAGGATGGAAGGCAAAGATAACCTCGCGGGATTTGAACGCAGAAGGTAATGACCACACAACAAAATATTCTGCAGCCTTCGTCTGACACTCTAACGACTTCGCCAATCTACCGCCTTATGTATTCTTAATAAGGAAAAACAACACACATTAATTAGAGAAAGAACTCAATGCATGATACAAAGTAAAATATTTATTTAAAAGAACTTGACTGTGACTTTTAAGTGATTGCTTATGAAATGAAATGTGGAGTATATATAGGTGCATAAGAAAAGTCACAAGAAAATAAAAACATAAGAGCAATATAATAGTGATATATATTAGTTTAAGGTTTGATATAATGTTAAGAGTTTTAACGGTTCGGATTCCAGTCCTTCGCCAGGAGGTAAAATGAAAGGTGTCTGACACAGTTTAAAGTGCCCTAAACACTACGGTGTCTCTACCACACCACCAACAATTACTGGTCAACACAAACAAACATACATTCTCCCTTTATTTAGAGCAAGAATTTGAATCTAAACCTTCACTACCTAGCAGTTTGTTATTCTGTACCGAGGGAGCGCAAATGACGCAGAAACGAACTCGTTTACAAATACAGATGAAACAAATTAAATTTTAATAAAAGTAATTTTAGTTTTAAGAAACACGACGGTGAAAGTTACTAAAGAATAAAAAAAAAAAGAAAAAGAATTTGAAATATTTTTCATATTTTCACTGGATTCTCTCCCCTTATGAAAACATGAAATTTAATAGCGAACCAACGCACAGCTGATACTATCATTAAGATAACTTCTACTGTAGCATTCAAGCAATAACTTTTCTACACAAAAATCAGTTTATGTATTAAACATTAAGACAACAATTTGGTTTACTGTGGAACCACAAGATAATAATGACAAGAAACCCACTCTCATATGATATATTAAACACTCTGAACCCCTCTTTCCACTATTTAACGTTTTACCGTTCCCTTATTTCCCCATCACCCCTACATTCACACACAGGAAAAATAAATATGTTTAGTATTCACACTGAAGGAAGAAGCCCTTAATTTAGGACATGATCGTCAAAGATAGAATATAGTAACCATATAAGTACAGCAATTCCTGTCTCCTGTTATTGAGTAAGTTATTCCGTATATGAAAGACTTGTTCAATCGATTAAACGTATATATATATATATATATTTCGTTTCTGAATTTGTTTAGCAAGATTCTTTATCTGAAATCGTGTGTTGAAACCGATATTATTATACTTTGGGAGGGTCATGTTGCCAATAAGAAACACACGCACCAGTTGCTTTCACTTCAATTTATTATATATTTATAAATTTATAAATTTACAAATCTACAAATTTATAAATTTCTGGTTGGTTAGTTGGTTTCACAACCAGATAGTTGTTTATATATAGTCATAGTCCTTTCGTCACACACTCTGTGACCTCTTCAGTGACTGGGGATTCCTTTCTTTGTTTCTGTGCCTTTCCTTTCTTCTGTCCTACGCCATTTTGTTTCTATGTGTGTGTTGTGTGCTCAGTTTGCGCATGCGTCACATCCGGGTGTCTGTGTGTGTTTGTGTTCATTTATCTATTTGTTTATTTATTTACATGTTATTGGTATTGGTTGGTTGTTTGTTCTATGTGTGTGTGTGTTTTCATTTTGTCCTTAATTGTAAGTTGTGATGTTGCTGTTCCACTCATATTTTCTATTTAATTTTGGTTGTAATTCTTTTATGTTTATTACCTCTGTAATTTGTCTAAACATTGCATCTTTTCTGTGTGTAGATTCTATTTGTATTTCTATGTTCTCTAATTTACCCTTATGTTCTATTTTAGCATGTTGGTAGAGTACAGATGATTCTTTACTATCTTGAAGGTCTCGCCAGTGTTCATTTATCCGTTCCCCTATACTACGAGCTGTCTCACCTATGTACACTATATTTTTGTTTCTACATTGTCCTTCAGTACATCTTATGCTATACACTACATTTCTAGTTTTACAGTTAATATGGAGGCTTATTTTACAGGTTATACATTTCTTATCTATACATGAGGGTCTTTGGAACGGGTATGTCTTGCTAATAAGTGTTTTTACGGAGGTACCTGGTCTTTCTACTATCTTAATATTGAGTTTATGTTTATTTAGGGCCCTTCTAAATTTGTAGGCTAGTTCGCCTCTAGGGGTTGTATCGATGAACATTACACTCTGGTATTTATTGCTATCATACCATGAGTTTATTCTATTGGCCTTGTTCCTAGTTCTTTCTATTCTATTCCAAAATTTGCTCCTATACAAGGGGCAGGTCCCATTTATGTCATTATTTACCATTTTTTCCCATTTGGTTCTGGCTCCTCTATACACTCTGATTCTATCTCTCTGATTGTAGCCAGATAACTGCATACGGTGGATGAAGTGTTGTATGTGTATCTCTAGTTCTTCGGGGTTGCACATGCGGGACACATTTCTCATCACCCGTACCAAATCCGCAATCAGTATGTTGATTTTGGTATGGTCCGAAATGGCCGAGTTTCGGTGGATCAGATGTTTGGAAGTCATGGGTTTGGCATAATGGGAATGGAGGATTTGTTTTTGGTTGTTAATGGTATCTAACCAGAGCTCTGTGTCTAGTACAGGTAATCGATGGTTGGGGTGTCTACTTGGGTAGTCTATAGTAACTCTAATGCTCTGGTGGATGGAGTTTGCTATTTGCTGGATGCTTTCCATTGTGTTTTTCTCTAGTTCCTGACTGTTCTCTAGTGGGGGTGTCTTAACTACGATGTTTATATCATCTACGTAGCGGGAGTACATTATCAGGGTTAAGCTGTCTTCTAATTGTTCTTTAAGTTTAAGTTTAAGTCTACTGTCCCACCATACCATGAATAAGTTAGCTATGTCGCCTGCAATGCTAACACCAATAGCTGCTCCTTCCTCTTGGGCATATGTTTTTCCATTAAATTTGAACATATGTTCCTTAAGGGTTAATTTTATGCTGGCCCCCACCGCATGGGCAATCATTTTCTTTAGTTCATTGTGGTTTTCGGGGGTCCGTATGGCTCTGGTCCACCCGTTCCATCTATCTGTGTGGGTTCTTTTGGCCATTGAGGTAATGGTAGGTGGTCTGCCTCTTGCTGGTCTTGTAGGGCACAGGTTGCTAAGGTCATATGTGTCTAGGTAACTATTACTATGGGTAAGCTTAAGTAGAAGTCCCAGCTCACTGGTATCAATCCCACGGAACTCAACCTTGCTCTCGCTGATCATTTCTACGCATTTCTCCACAGCAAAATCCACGTCAATAGATGGATACAGGGACACAACATCCATACTGCCTATTATGCAGTTTGTTAGGTCCCCAGATCGGTTACTCACGCCGATTCTGCTGAGGAGGTCCTCCGTGCTGTCACATACATCTGGGGACATCTCAATGATGGGGCGTATGATCAGGGAGAGGAAGTAGGACAGTCTGTAGTTACTAGCAATGTTAGCTCCACAGACTGGCCGTGTTGGTGGTCCCGCGACAGGGTCACATCCCGTTTTATGGTCTTTTCGAAGCCCATACAACGCCGGCACGTCATTGTTCCAGGCCTGGAAGTTGTTGGCAGTCCTTTTGTTTGGCTGCATTATATTCGTCCACATCACCATATGGGCATTGAGGGCTTTTTCTCTATCCTCATGTTCCTGTGGTGTTACCTCTCTTGTGTTAGTGATGTGGGGTTGCATTGCCTGGATCTAGTTTGGCAGGCTGTCAACCGACATTCTGCCAGACTTGTCTGTTGGAAAGCATGCTATCTCTCCATTACGTTTGCAGGTTTAGCTGGCCTCCTCCAATGTATATCTCGTTGGGAGTGTCTTGGATAATTTAATGATAGGGACCCCAGTCCTATCATCTCATTTCTACAGCTGAGTAAACTGGAGCAACGTGAAATAAAGTGTCTGGCTCAAGGAAACAACACATCACCCGGTCCGAGAATTGAACTCACATCCTTTCGATTGCAAGCCCAATGCTCTAACCACTAAGCCATGCGCCTTCACACACACACACACACACACATATATATATATATATAATTTTGGGGAGGGGAAGTCGTTTATATATATATATATATATATATAAGTTGAAAAAAAAAATGAAAACGAAATTTCATTTCTCACTCTTAGTATGGCACTTACTTAAATGTAAGTATGTATGTATACGTACATACATATATGTATACAGACGTACAGTAGCATGCATATATATATATATACATATATATACACATATATATATACACATACATACACACATACATACAGGTACACATACATATATATATATATATATATGCGTGCATATATGTATGTGTACCTGTATTATGTGTGTATGTATGTATGTGTATATATATATATGTATATATATGTATATATATATATATATATGCATGCTACTGTACGTCTGTATACATATATGTATGTACGTATACATACATACTTACATTTAAGTAAGTGCCATACCAAGAGTGAGAAATGAAATTTCGTTTTCATTTTTTTTTTCAACTTATCGTTTTCGGTATGCCTGACCGATTTAACTCACTCAATATGCAAATTAGGCTGCTCAGCCGTTAATTTTCATAAGGAAAGTATATACTTTCGAACGTTCAACTATCTGGCAGATGAGTAAACGGTGCTGATGATAGCTAACAAGCTTGAAACTAGTACATCGTTCCTGTGTCAGTGTTGAACAAAAAGGTGACGTGGTTGCCTTAACACCGTATGGCATAAATTCAGGCTGTTCAGTTTGTTGACAAACGAACAAAGCGGCGTTATAATAAGCGTCCGCTAAACTGATGCGTGCATATATGTATGTGTACCTGTGTGTATGTATGTGTATATATATATATGTATATATATGTATATATATATATATATGCATGCTACTGTACGTCTGTATACATATATGTATGTACGTATACTTACATATATATATATATATATATATATATATATATATATAAACGACTTCCCCTCCCCCAAAATTGCTGGCCTTGTGCTTATAGTAGAAACAACACACACACATATATATACATACACACACAGACACACACACACACACACATATATATATATATATATATATATATATATATATATATATATATATATATATATATATGTCTGTGTGTATGCATGTGTGTGTGTCTGTGTATCTATCTACTTAAAATGTTATGTCTCTTCCTGTACTCCTGTACATGCCTCTTCCTGTACTCCAAAGATTAAAATTTATACTAATGTATGATTTTAAATATCTTTATCTCTTCCTTTATGTTATCCCCTCAAAACCCCACCGCCGATGTTACGACGTGCAAGACCTCTAGGGAATAGTTAGTCAACCCATTTTGTAGTTCGCCAATAGGAACAAGGAGCGCTAAAAAAATGGCCAGTAACAGAAGGGAAATGGTGGCCAAGGAAACGTATGCCCTCTTAAAATTTATTTGTCTGTCACTCTGTGTCTCTTCTCTCTCTCTTTCTTCTCCCCCCTCTCTCTCTCTTTCTCCCTCTATCTCTCTCTAAACACACACATACACACATATATAGTTACATATATATTTATATTCATATATAAACGACACAGTACAAAGAAGAAATATACTATTAGTTTTACGCTTGATATAGCAGGGAAAATGGGATGACGTTTCGGACGCTAGTCCTTCTGCAGAAAATGGAATGAGAAATCAGAGAAGAAACAGAAAGATAGAGGAGAGTGGGCAGTGGTAGAAACTAAAAAAAAAAGTTTTCAGAGAAAAACAGCTCCATTCAAATTGACATCTCTTGGAACTCTTGATTTTGGCGTTGTTGAATGAGTTGCTCTTATGTATATATATATATACAAATAGATGACGAGACAGAGGCACAGTTCACCATAGCTAGAAATAAGATTAGACAAATAGTAGACCGGTATACTAAGAGACAGAGCAGACCAGAGGTCCAACAACTTGGGAGGAAACCTGTAGAAGGCTTGGTTAGTCTCAAGCAGCGCACAAGGGATGGTGAGGTAGTATGTCTACCCACGGATAAGTCTGGCAGGATGTCAATAGACAGCATGCCGAACTACATCAAGGCTATGCAACCCCACATCATCAACACGAGCGAAATTGCACAGCAAATACATGATGGGAGAGAGAAAATCCTCAACGCTCACATGATGATGTGAACCGACATCCTAAAGCCAAGCAGACGCACTGCCAACAACTTCCAGGCGTCTAACAATGGCATACCACCCTTGTATGTGCTCCGCAAAGATCACAAGACAATCGACGACCCGACAACAGGACCACCAACAAGACCTGTATGCGGAGCAAATATAGCTAGCAACTACAGGATCTCCTACTTCTTCTCAATGGTTACACGCCCCATAATTAAGATGTCCCCAGATGTATGTGACGGTACAGAGGACCTCCTCAGCAGAATCAGTGAGTGCAACAAAAACAGGAACCTATCCGACTGTATAATAGGCAGTATGGATGTGCTATCACTGTACCCATCCATTAACATTGATTTTGCTGTGGAAAAATGTGTGGAGATGACCATTGAGCGTGAGGTGGATTTCTGCGACGTCGACACAGACGAACTGGGCTTCCTACTTAGACTTACCTACGACACTGGCTACCTAGACAGCCATGACCTTAGACGTTTCTGCCCCAGTAGACCCATAAGAGGTAGACCCCCACCATAACCTCATTGGCAAAAAAGACTCCTATGGGAAGGTGGATTGGGTGGGCCAAAGCTATACGGACCCCCCAAAACAATGATCAGGTAAGAAAAATGGTCGCTCATGCAATAGGGGCTAGTATCAAAACTACCCTAAAGGGCCACATATTCAAGTTCAACGAGAAGATCTACACCCAAAATAAGGGAGCAGCCATTGGCGTCAGCATAGCTGGTGACGTTGCCAAACTTTTTATGGTATGGTGGGAAAGGAGACTCAAAGATCTCCTTGATGAGAGCTCCATAGACCTCATCATGTACTCTCGTTATGTAGACGATATCAATATAGTTATAAGAACATCCCCACTAGAGAGCACTAACAAGTTTGATTTAGAACGTAGTACAATGGAAAGCATCCAGCAGATAGCTAATTCCATACACCAGAGTATAACTGTAACTATCGACTACCCTTCCAAACACCCTAACAATAGACTACCTATATTAGACACGGAACTCTGGATTAACACTATAGACGAGAGAGCCCAAATTCTCCACTCACACTATGCTAAACCCATGGCCTCAAAATACCTGATACTCAAAAACTCAGCAATGTCCAGTAGTGCTAAGTTTAATATTCTGATCGCAGATTGGTGCGAGTGATGAAGAACGTGTCCCGCATGTGCGACCCAACAGAAATGGAAAGACACATCCAACACTTCATCAACCGCATGCAGTTCTCTGGCTACAACCAAAGAGACAGAATCAGAGTATACGAACGAGCCACGGAGAAGTATAAGACCCTCATAGAACTGGACATGAAAGGAATTTGCCCATTATACAGGAGCAAATCATGGAATAGCTTAGATAGGACTAGACATAAGATAGGGAAAGCCACCTCATGGTACGACAACCAGAGATACCAGAGTGTCATGTTTGTGGACGCTACCCCTGGAGGGAAATTAGCTAACCGGTGTAGAAAGGCCCTGAGAAAGACCCACTTAAAGATTAAGGTGGTAGAAAAGCCAGGAACCACCATAAAATCCCTGATCAGCAAAACCTACCCTTTTAAGAAAACCCACTGTACTAATAGGAAATGTATCATATGTAAAGTAAAACCCCGGATAAACTGTAAAACTAGAAACGTAGTCTATAGTATAAGATGTACAGTGGGTACTTGCAGAAACATGACAACAACATACATAGGCGAGACAGCTCGTAGCATAGGTGAAAGGATAGACCAACACTGGGGGGAACTAAAAGGACGAAAAAAAGGTTCAGTACTATACGAACATGCCAGACAACAACACAACGCTAACATAGACAACATAGAAATTAGAATAATATTTAAACATAGAAATGACCCAGCAGATAAGCAAATCAGAGAGGCCAGCGAAATAGAACTTAGAAGGCCAAGGCTAAATAGAAAGAATGAATGGAATAACAACAACACCCAAACAAACAACACTGACCTAAGAGAAGTATAAATAAATAAATAAATAAATAAATACATACACAAGCACAATAACAACAAACACATATAAACACACACTAGTAAACTAAGATAGAATACAATAACCGATACACAGTCACCCAAACACGAACACACATTAAACAAAACACTATACACACACGCAAACGCATGCGCAGAGAAGACAAATAAATAAATAAATAAACAGACTAAATAAAGATGGCGTAGGCATACAATGCAACGGGAGGAAACATAATAGCACCACTGACGATGTTGTAGATGTGTAACGAAAGAACTTTGTTAGACTATATATATGTGTTTGTGTCTATATTGTATCTGTATTTTTGACCGTTGGTCAGTCAATGGTAACATTGAGGACCGAATAAATTAAATTAACCGATATAAAAGACACAGAAGCGAAAACCAACCAGACAGTGAGTGTGTTCTGTTATTAATTCTGGCAATATTATTACACAAATATGACCCTCCCCAAGTATAAATATAAGTATATATATATATATATATATATATATATATATATATATATATATATATATATATATATATATATATATATATATATATATATATATATATATATATTTATATTTATATATATATATATATATATACATATATATATATATATATATATATATATATATATATATATATATATATATATATATATATATATATATATGAATTTTACTTGTTCTGCTTATCTTAATATTAAAGTTCTGGTGTATCAAATTAACACCATTGAACAACCTTGAATCATAGACAACCTATGTATTTCTAGGGGTACCTAGTATCCCTGGACATATTAACTTCTACCTTTTTCTCCGTCCGTTGAGAACAAATCTGTTGCTCTACTTGGCTGCTATTTTTTTAGTAGTAATTGTAGACAGCAAGTCTTTGATTTTCCCGCTTTTACTTCGGTCCAGTTTACATACGGGTCACTTTTACGACCTTTCAGACCTTTACTAGCTGGCAGGAGGTTGTATATTTTGTCGTTCCTGGGACGTTTAGCCCTAGGAAGGGAAAATGCTTCTCTGATGAGCTTTGGTTTTCCATCATAAATCCATCGGATTTATGAGGTTTTACAAAGCGAAACTGATCAGTAAGGGCCACTAGAAGAGGTAAATATTTATATTATATTTTTTAATGTATTTTGAAAAATTGATTGAATTTTACTTGTTCTGCTTATCTTAATATATATATATATATATATATATATATATATATCATCACCATCATCATCAGGTCGAGCTTGCTCGGCTTTCTACGACACATTTCCTCCATCCATCTCTGTCTCTCATAGCGTTTGCCAGTTCTTCCGCAGTGCATCCAGTATCGTCCTCAAGTTGCTTGACGTATGTCTTCTTGGGACGACCAGCGTTTCTTGCTCCATGAGATGGACTCCATAACAACACATCACCTTCTATTTCCTTCCTTGCTGCGCCAACAGTGGCCAGCAAATCTGAGTCTCTGTCCACGTATTGATCTGCTGATAGGTGGTATATTGCCATAGAGATCCTTATTTGTTGGGTGTTCCTTCCAAGACACGTTTAAAGCAACACGGAGCATACGCGTGTATGCCTCGTCTAGCTTTTTCTCCAGTTTCGACGTTAGCGTCCAAGTGATAGAGCCATAAACAAGCACAGATTCCACAGCAGCTCCGAAGAAATTCCTTTTCAGTTTGGCCGGCAGGTTTGATTTCCATATCTTTTCCATTGCATTCAATGCTCCCCAGGCTTTTCCTAGTCTGATGTTAACATCATGTTCTGTGGAGGCGATATATCTACCCAGGTATTTGAAGTCGTCAACTTGCTTGATTATATCGCCGTTTAGACTTCGCATACCAACTGAGGAGTCTTGGTTCAGGCAAATATATTCTGTTTTGCCTGCGTTGACATAGAGTCCGATTTCCTTTGCAACTGATTCGATGCTGTGAAGTAGTGATGTTGCATCCTTAAGGTAGTCAGCGAGGACCGCTAAATCATCCGCATAGTCAGCATCGGTGATTTTCTGAGCTGCATGGCGTCTACACTTTCGCTTTGTGAGAGTGAAACCAAGCTCTAAGTTTTCGTCCAGGGCTTTTCTCAATACATAGTTGAGGCAGATGATAAAAATATATGGTGCAAGAGTATCCCCTTGGAGTACTCCTGCAATGATGTCAAAGAAGTTGGTATCTCCATCAAGTGAGCGCACCATTGCGCGGGTGTTTTTATATAACATCATGATGGCATTTACTGTTTCCTTTGGCAGGTCGTAGGCTAGAAGTATCTCTCTCATGCTCCCACGATGGATAGAATCGAATGCCTTTAAAAAGTCAATAAACAGGAGAGTTGCTGGGAGGTTTTTGGTTTTTACGCCTTCCAAGATACGCCGAATAGTAAGTATTTGCCCTGATGTTGATCTGTTGGTGCGGCAGCCATTTTGTTTTTTTTCTCAGCAAGGGGTCAATGATTGGTCTTATTCTGTCAAACAGCATGAGATTGTATATCTTTGCGGCAATTGCCATTAGTGTTATGCCACGGTAGTTTTTAGCCATTCCAAGATCACCCTTTTTGGGAAAAGGGAGTATACATCCCTCAGTCCATTTGTCTATGGGGTCTTGATTATAGACACCATTACACAACTCTAACAGGAGTGGATGAAATTCAGATACCTTCCACACTTCAGCTGGGATCTCGTCGAGTCCGCACGCTTTTCCGTTACCAATACTTTTCACTGCTTTCTGTAGTTCCTCCATAGTGAAAGGACCTTTCTGAATTTGGTGTTCCTCTATAAAAACGGGTATTATTTCTTCTTCGATGATCTGTGGTGCTTTGCCAAGTAGGTTCTGAAAATGTTGTTGCCACAGTTTTAAACGTTCGTCTTGGCTGGAGGCTTTCAGTTTGGCTCTGTCACTACTTTTTCTGCCACTAATTTCATTGACAGTTTTCCAGGCTTCAGCAGACTACTTATTGCTGACAGTACTCGAGGTATGATTGATCTTTCTCTGCACATATATATATATACACACATATATATATATATATATATATATATATATATATATATATATATATATATATATAGGAACCAGTAAGACCCCGACGGCTGAGCTCAAGCAGTTTCGACGGCTAATTCTGGACAGAATTCTGGTCCAGAATTAGCCGTCGAAACGGCTTGAGCTCAGCCGTCGGGGTCTTACTGGTTCCTATTACCCACTCTACTACCCTAAGTATTGAGTACTTTGGTGCGTTATGGTCCACCTAGTTCCTTACCACATTTCCTTAGTTATATATATATATATATATATATATATATATATATGTGTGTGTGTGTGTGTGTGTGTGTATATGTATGTGTATGTCTATATATATATATATAATATATATATATTTATATATATATATATATATATATATATATATATTTATATATATATATATATATATATTTATATATATATATATATATATATATATATATATTTATATATATATATATATATATATATATTTATATATATATATATATATATATTTATATATATATATATATATATATATATAATATATATATATATATATATATATATTTATATATAGTTTTGCGAGGTTTTTTATATGAAATCGTGTGTCGAAACAGATATTGTTATATTTGGGGAGGGTCATATTTGCGTAATATTGCCAGAATTAATAACAGAACACACTCACTGTTTGGTTGGTTTTCGCTTCTCGCTGTCTTTTATATATATATATCTGCGATCTAACTTACTCGGTCCTCAATGTTGCCATTGACTGACCGGCGGTCAAAAATAATACAGATACAATATAGACAAACACATATATATATAGTTTACATAATTTACATAAATCTTTCGTTGCACATCTGCAACATCGTCAGTGGTGTTATATTCATTGTTCCTCCTGTTGTGTTGTATGTCTACGCCATTTTTTTTTTTTTTTTTTG
>OZ024745.1:23071942-23074442 GCA_964016885.1 Eledone cirrhosa | reverse complement strand
AAATTTGATTGTTTCTTTATTCGTGTTTGATTCACGTTTGAGTGATTTACTTCGTCGTTTCTATTCGCAAATTGTGAAGTTTCCGCTTTCAAAAAAAATTACTATATATAATAGTGAACTTTGCTGTAACTCGATAGAGTGCGTAGCTCAGAGATCAGAGAGTCACTCCAGGTAGACCCGCTATTTCTCCAATTTGAGAGATCAGAGTTCTGATATTACGGTCATGTAGTTAGATTGTCTCAAGAAAGAATCGCTGGAAAGATTCTACGAGCAACACCAAACGACAGGTGGCCCAAGAGGTAGACCCCGAGCAAAATGGCTGGATAACATCCATGAGTTTGGCTGGTCTTGCTTTGGGATCCAGCCGGATCAATTGGAGACAGTTGCTTCTGGCAGGACCCACTGGGCGGTGTATTTGAAAACTCTGCACCCCCACCACACGAGCCTCTAGATACCTAGAGAGAATTTTTACTGTTTTTGAAGTAAAAAAAAATTAATACAAAATACCGCAGTTTTGTCACACACTGTACCACATTGTATCTGTTCGACAATTAGGTTACGGTGTACATGGAATGTTCAGCTGCTTTTTCTTTAAAATATCTGTTCCGTTCCTTCCCCTCCTCATTCTCTATCTTTCTACTTCATGTTTTATTTCTCATTCTATCTTCTGATGAAGGACTAGTGCCCGAAATGTAAAGACTCTTTTCCTACTACATCAAGCGTTAAACTAGTATATTTTTCTATTGTATGTGTTGTTTGCTCTGTTGTTTCCATTTACTTTCTTTATACACCGCCTCAATATATATATATATATATATTATACATCTGTGTGTGTGTGTGTGTGTGTGTGTGTGTGTGTGTGTGTGTATGTATGAAGCACCCCACAACGTTCACTAGCTTTATCATGTTTTAGTTTATATTTAAGACTCGTGGTTAAAAGCTCAAAATTTCGGAATGGAGGATAAGAGAAAATGACTGCCTTCGATCGAATATTGCATTTTCTCAACTTCATTGGAGCACGAACGTGTCTTTTTATGAACGGTACGACAGTAAATGGGTTTTTAAAATAGATTCCTAGCAGAGATTCCTTCTCCCAAAACACGTTTGCCTACAGCTGAACTAATTTAGTGATATTGACTCGGTTGTCGATCATGCTACATTGCTAAATTTTGTGTGTGTGTATATATATATATATATATATATATATATATATATATATATATATATATATATACATATATACATATATGTATGTATATATATAATATATGTATATATATGTACGTATATATATATATATATATATATATATATATATATATATATATTAAGTATATATACACGCACACGTACACACACACACACACACACACACACACATATATATAATATATATTAGTTTTGAAAAGGTTCAGCTCGACGAACCCAACCGAAACAGAATTAACTCTCTAAACGAATTAACAAAGAAATAAAGAATATATCGCACTCTACTTTCTTAAAGTATATCTGCGATACTACTTTTTTTTTACATGGAAGTTGGTATATTTCAATCATAATTATGTTTAACGAGGATTTTGTTTTTACCACTGATTTTTTCGATTAATCGCCGTTTTACTTTTAAACAAACTCTCGAGTTAACTCACGTATTTGTTGTTATGTTGTCCATGGTTTTTTATAACGAAAGATCAACGTAGCAGCACACAGGGCCGGATTTAATGAGCGCGAGGGAGGAGGGATGGCCCCTGGCCCCTGCCAGCGACGGATGTAGCAATTTATTTCTACCGTCTGCTGGTCTCTTTAATTTTAGGATGGTTAGATTTTTAAAATTTAAAACCTGTACGTATAACTTTTCAATTTCAATTACTTGTGGCAAGGTGACTTTGATATGTAAAATTGGGGGGTTTACTGTGTATTCTATTTTTATTTTTTGTGTGTATGAGGAGCCCCCCCCCCCCAACCTGAAGTGTGTGTGGCAGCTAACACCTATGCAGGTTTAGCTGGCCTCCTCCAAGGTATATCTCGTTGGATGTGTCTGAGGTGATTTAATGATAGGGACCCCAGTCCCTATTATCTCATTTCTACAGCTGAGTAAAATGGAGCAACGTGAAATAACGTGTCTTGCTCAAGGAAACAACACATCATCCGGTCCGAGAATTGAACTCACAACCTTTCGATTGCAAGCCCAATGATCTAACCACTAAGCCACGCGCCTTCACAAACCAGAAGTGCTCCCCTCTAAAGTCTAAATCCGACCCTGGCAACACAACTACCTGACAGACCAAAGATTTTGTTGCGGTGTGTCAGGTCACACTATTGTGAGGTATTATATGGTTGCTCAAAGGATATTATAGACTGCTCTCGTAACTGGTTGATTATATAATGGGGGGGGGGGGGGGGGGGGGAAGATAATCCAAAGATAGATGGAGGATGGAATTTCATCGACTAATTCACTGGAGAGAAATTCGAAGAAAATTTATTTCTGCTTCGAGTACATAACAAT
>OZ024745.1:23059442-23066942 GCA_964016885.1 Eledone cirrhosa | reverse complement strand
ATATATATATATATATATATATATATTTGTACATATATATATATATATATATATATATATATATATATATAGAATTAATAAATCTGTACTCCAATGTTACTAGGTAGTCGCATTGGATGGAGTCAACCGACGTCAGAGATTGCTCAACGTATAATAAAATATAATAAAATATGCTTTAAAATCCGGAGAAAATATGAAGAAGAAGTTTATGAAACGGAAATGCGGGTATAAAGAATTTACTAGGTAACAATTGTTTCTATAGTGTGTGGTTACCTATACCTCGCTATTTGTATAATATAAAAATATTATCATAAATCGTAGGTACACTGTAAGAGAACACACCATGTCGTCAGACATTTATGGTAGAATGATAGGAGAATATTTTATACACTAGATATGTGAGAAAGTAGGAGGTAGGAAGGGAAGAGGAAGAGGGAAGCGAGTAAGGGGGAGGTAGTCTTAGGATTCAAGACTGTCGGAGTAGTAGAGATTGTATAGAAGAAAATGTTTTTGCAGCAGTTAGCTAAATGAGTACATCCCTAATGACACAGCGCACCAGCATAGCGACATACAACGCACTAACACGCAGCTACAACCCCACCAAACTATCCAGGATACTACTGCAAAACATAAAAATAACTGTAACTGCACTAAACCAGGTTCGTGCCCATTGAATAACCAATGCCTAACACGCAATATTGTCTACCGATGTACAATAAATTCCGGAACCACCAAATGGTATTACGTCGGATGTACCGCAACATCTTTCAAAGCTCGCCTATACCAACATCGATCTTCGATCAAGCATGAGAAAATGCGCTCCGTAACAGCCCTCGCCCATAAAGCCTGGCAGCTTCGGAAGAACAATCAAGCATTCTCCCTTGATTGGCAAATTATTACATTTGGGCCAGCATATAAGCAAAATCACCGATTTTGTAAATTATGCAATATGGAGATATACTGCATTTTAACGTCGGAAAACAAACTTTTGAACAGCAAAATTGAACGTTCACTTTACTGTAACCATCGTTTAAAAACGACTTTTTCTTTTTTTTAAATGCATGTAATGTTATCTTTTTACACCACCATTTGCAAATTTTTATTATTTTTATTTCATATTTTTATATGTTTATACATACGATATCGCTTTTTATAATAATAGCACTAAACACTGTTTTTTAGACCCCTTTAGAAATATCCTGCTACTATAATAGCCCCAATAACTTGTCTATAATTCTGTACTACATTGACCCCTTTAACTAAATTTTGTCCAAACAACACCACTAGAAGAATTTACTTCCCCCGCCAACCCTAACACGCCTCATTTAGCTAACTGCTGCCAAAACATTTTCTTCTATACAATCTCTACTACTCCGACAGTCTTGAATCCTAAGACTACCTCCCCCTTACTCGTTTCCCTCTTCCTCTTCCCTTCCTACCTCCTACTTTCTCACATATCTAGTGTATAAAATATTCTCCTATCATTCTACCATAAAGGTCTGACGACATGGTGTGTTCTTTTACAGTGTACCTACGATTTATGAACATGTTTTTATATTATACAAATAGCGAGGTATAGGTAACCCACACACTATAGAAACAATTGTTACCTAGTAAATTCTTTATACCCGCATTTCCGTTTCATAAACTTCTTCTTCATATATATATATATATATATATATATATATATATATATTCCTGATGATTTCTAAAAGAATGAAACAGTTCTAGTCCTGTAGAATCTCATCTATATTAAAACTTTTATACTCTGCTATGTATTGAGTACCTTACTTACTGTGGTTACCTCCGATTCAACCCGGAATAACGTATATATATATATATATATATATATATATATATATATATATATATATAAAGGAAACACACACACGCATACACATGCACACACATACTCATATACAGTGGAATGAAAAAGTTAGAGAAAACGAAATGAAGCGAAGTTTCGAATAATAAATGAAAGGCATTCGGTGCCTGGAGGTTGGTAAAACAACCCAGAACGGTTAGTTTACTCGTCTGAAAATGGCGGAATCTTGTCACTCTTTTGAAATTTTATAACGAATAGGTTCAGTAGTCGCTTCCAGTTTATGAGACTTGAGACATGTGCACATAGATAGAGAGATAGTTAGTTAGATGGAAAGATAATAGGTAGATAAATAGATAAATAGATAAATAGAGAAATAGATATATTTCTTTATTAGCCACAAGGGCGCACAAGGAAAGGGGACAATACAAAGACATGCCGGGGATTTTACATACAATCGTGTAAAAATATCCTATTAAAACAAACAAATTTAACAATCGAAATCCCCAATAGGGCGGAGGCGTTACAAATGGGTTGTTTAATACCCCGTCGATAAAACAAGCCTCAACTCCAGGAGCGTGTTGTGCAATTGCTCCTTTCTTACTTTTGCTCTCTTCTTCAACCCGCAGGTTTATATACAGAGAAGGCCCAATCACTCGGGCCATTTTCGCTTCATTCACCCACCTTTCAGTAAATTTACTGGGGTGCAGTGCCTCTCTCTCCACTCTGATTCTCCTTCTAAAGTGGTACCTAAAGAAGGGAATGAGTCGTTGTCCGGAGAGAAAGGCATCTGTCCTCAGTCCTCTCAATCTCGTCCACCATATAACCTCTTTCACCATAGCCACTATATGGACTCGGCAGTTACTATGGACTCGGCAGTCAACTTGGTTTGTCCCATAAGCGACAACAGTTGTTCTGCATAGTTCGGTTACGCCCGGGCAGTGTACACTTGCGTGCAGGACGATTTCAATGTCCTGCTCGCATCTTGGACACGTCCTCTTGGAAGGATCCCTGCCGGGGAGTCCGTGCCTGTAGATCTTGTCTCGAACTCGTAGATAGATAGATAGATAGATAGGTTGGGAGAGAGATATAAAAAGTTGGATAGTGTAGCTAGCTCGATAGATACACACATACACTGAGAGACACATACTCAGACACACATACGCGCATAGACACACACACGCATACACACACAGACAGACACAGAGACAAACTGACATATACACATTTATGCATAAGGTGCGGTCTTATGCACTTGGAACCACTGAGCCGGCGCAGAACGTAACCTAATATCATGGCTGTCTGGGCTAGCAACAACAGATATGAAGCGAAGAGATATAGACAAACACCCACATGCACACATACAGAGACACACACATACTCACACACATACATATACACTCACACTGACACTCACATACACATAGATACACACACAAACATAGACAAACACAAACATATAACTGGCACCCAGACGGTTATACACACACACACACACACACACACACACACACACACACACACACACACACACACACACACACACACACACACACACACACACACACACACACACATATATATATATATATATATATATATATATATATATATATATGTTTAACCTGTTTAGCTTGGTTCGTTTTTTCGGCTTCGGTGGCTAATATCTCCATGACCGCCATTTTCAGTTTATCTAGCCTCTGTAATGTATGCTAATTGCTCTGGTCTTCTTTTACTCTATTGAGTGCTTGCTGCATATCTCGAAAATTGCGTTTCGCTTTGTTTTTGACCACAGCCGAAATGCGATCTCGCTGAAATTATATATATATATAGGAACAAGTATGACCCCGACGGCAGAGCTCAAGCCGTTTCGACGGCTAATTCTGGACTCTAGAATTCTGGAGTTCAGAATTAGCCGTCGAAACGGTTTGAGCTCTGCCGTCGGGGTCATAATTGTTCCTATTACCCACTCTACTATCCTAAGTATTGAGTGTACTTTGGTGCGTTATGGTCCATCTGGTTCCTTACCACATTTCCTTCGTATATATATATATATATATATATATATATATATATGATTAGCGGCCTTTAGACTCACCTGATCAATGGAACAATTGTTAATACTGTAAATAAAACGCTTTTTGTACAGCCGACCATGTTATTCTTCACTCTTTCACTACTATATATATATATATATATATATATATATATATATATATATATATACATATACATATATACATATATGTGTGTGTGAGTGTGATGACTGTCGGTTTACTATTGTGTATGACCACATTTTCACCCCTACTTCTTCCCTTTGAAGATAGAGATATCTCTCTGTCATGGCAAGACAAAGATCCTAACTAGCAGGAACCGACTGCACTTCAATGTAGGACGCAGCAACACCGGTGACCGAAGAATTGCGACATCTCCCACCTATAATTCAGCTGTAGATGTATTTCATTATCACAGATTCACGAAATACATCGATTACTGCTACTGAAGTCCGTGTCCTGAATTGTGATTGGTTGAGTAGAGAGTTAAAAGAAGAGATGTGGGGAAACAGTAGTAGAAGGACACAAGTCTCACCTCCACTTCCTACTTTATAGTGAGAAGGGCTTGTGCAAGATAAAAACCACTGCCTAAGGATTTTAAGGCTTGGGTCCCTTTAAACTAGCAGTAAGTAAAATCAAAGCAAGATGAACATAGACAAGAAATTCCGCAGGTTTGTAGTAAGATTATCTTTTTCTCATATATATTTACATAATTTATGTATATCAGGGGCTCCCAACCACCTTGATCTGTAAAACTTCCCACTACCCACCTGTATAGTAAATATTCAAGAGTATACTAAAAATGTTTGGTAAAAGTTTGTTACTAGCTCGTTATTCCCATTTAGCCTCCTGTTTTGTTTTTAACAGGTTCTTTGTGTATCACTTTTGAATATTGCTTTTCCGGATATACCTTGGAGGAGGCCAGCTAAACCTGCATAGGTATGAGCTGTCACACACACACACACACACCACACACATAGGTGTGAGCTGTCACACACACACACATAGGTGTGAGCTGTCACACACACACACACACACACACACACACACACACACACACACACACACACACACACACACACACATACACACACACACACACACATAGGTGTGAGCTGTCACACACACACACATAGGTGTGAGCTGTCACACACATATGTTGAAATACTTCCTTAATCCTCAAATTCCTAAATCTCCCACCAAAATTTCTAATCTCTCACTATTTTCTGTTCAGTTGCTTATCACCCACCCAACAGCTGAAATCACCCACTGGTGGTCAATATCGCCCAGGGTGGGAAACCCAGATGTAAATACACATAAAGAAAACAAACTTTATACGCACACACACACCTATTGAATGGTCGTTGACTCTCAGGAGTTCTTCCATTCTTTGACGTGTTTTCTTTTTCAGCCCGCAGGGTATCTAAAGACTGTCCTCCTCACCAAGCAGGTTTGTTGAGGTTGCCTGTTTAGTGGCTGACTACACGGCCATGTGACAGGTTGTACTGAGTGACATGTTAGCAGCAGCGTTCAAGAGTGGTCTGGCATGTATACACAGACACCGACATAGACACACGCACTCAGATACTCTCTCTCTCTCTCTCTCTCTCTCTCTCTCTCTCTCTCTCTCTCTCTCTCTCTCTCTCTCTCTCTCTCTCTCTCAATTACACACATACGCACACCTTAAGTTGCGCGCACATTGCTCGGTTTGTTGTTTTTTTCGCTCTTTTCACCGTTTTCTCTTTTCGTCTCTTTTGCTTACCTTCCCTCCCTCCTCCGTTTTCCCAATAACTTATCCAGTTATTGACGCCCTGGGGTGAGATATCTTGTCTTTAAAGCGTAGAAATATCCGAGACCCCCTAGTAGACAACTCATGAGGACCCCCCTCTTCTTGCTTTCTTCTTATTCCCACTCCATTTTAAGTTACCTTAAATAGCAACTACACAACCATTTCTATTCTCTCTCTCTCTCTCTCTCTCTCTCTCTCTCTCTCTCTCTCTCTCTCTCTCTCTCTCTCTCTCTCTCTTTATATATATATATATATGTATTCATGTATGCATACACACACACACACACACATACATATATATATATATCTGTGTGTGTGTGTGTGTGTGTATAAGAATGTTCGGTGGAACAAGGAGTGTATATGTCTGTGTATATAAGAGAGTAAGATTGAGAGGGTGAGAGTGAGAAAGAAAGTAAGAGAATGAGAGAGAGAGAGAGTGTATGTGTGTGGGAGAGAAAGAGAGAGGAGAGTGGTGGTGATGGTTGCGATGGTGGTGGTGGTGATGGTGGTAATCAGAATTAGTTTCAAGTGAGAAAGTGCCAGTAATTGGGACGATAAAGTAATTAATGAAACATTGAAATAACGAGGTATGTAGGTGGGTAGATGTGATGGGTGGTAGTCATTGTAGTGGTGGAGGTGGTGGTGGTAGTGATGGTGGTGATATTGGTATGATGGTGCCAGTCGTTGGTGGTGTGGTGGCGGTGGTTATTGATGTTGTTGTGATGGTAACAATGGTTTTAGTTGTGGTGGTAATGACGGTTTTGGTGGTAGGAGTAGTTTTCGTCGTTAGGATAATATATAAAGAGTGGTGCACTCATGTTCGTGCTCGCGATGCTATAAAACAGCCTATATATATATATGTGTGTGTGTGTGTGTATAAGACTATGGATTATATACAAGTTTCTACATAACCTGGAAATTATTTATCCCAAATTGTAGAAATCTTATAACGAAACGGCCGTCTGGAAGGAAAGAGATATTTATTTAATAATGTCTCATATAAAATAATACAACCAGCTATCCACGAAATACTGATTAGTTAGCACCCCAAACACTAAATTGGGAATATACTTAGGTATATCCTAATGTTTGTTGAGTGAGATGGAGTTGGTCAGAGTATCGCTTAAGGCTTTCTCTGTTAATGTATTAAATATATATATATATATATACAGGATGATTCTTAACAGGATCCAGCCTGAGATGGAGAAGAAGCTCAGGGACAACCAGGGACAACCAGAACGGCTTCAGAGAGGGAAGATCAACCACCAGTCGCATCCTGATGTCGAGGAGGATATTAGAGGGAGCTAGGGCAAAGTGCCTTCCTGCGGTCATGGTTTTCATTGACTTTAGGAAGGCCTTTGATTCTGTGGACCATCACTGTCTGATGAAGATCTTACAGGCTTATGGAATCCCCAAGAAGATAGTGGACCTGATATCACTGCTCTACACCAACACCAAAGCCCAAGTCATTACACCTGATGGGATGACAGAGTTCTTTGAGATACTGGCTGGAGTGCTCCAGGGAGATACATAGTTTTAGGGATAGAGAGTGAAAGAAAGGTTAGGAGATTATGATGTGGATTTAGTGATTAGTTGGTCTATTGACAGTTAATAATAGTGGGTTATTATAATAGACTCTAAGTGGTTCAGCTTCAATTATGGGATTGTTGGATCGAATCATGTTTGTTTGAAATTTGCGTATTTAGTAGCTGCTTTGTGCCTACAGAAAATTGACCGTTCTATTTTGCTGTTAAGCAGCATTTTGTCATACTTTAAAATATGGAACAACTCCATATTGCAAAGTCCGCAGTGGGACATTCCATTTTTGTAGGCCT
>OZ024745.1:23006942-23054442 GCA_964016885.1 Eledone cirrhosa | reverse complement strand
CCACACATACACATATCCACACACATACACATACTCACATACATACACATACCCACACACATACACATACCCACACACACACATACTCACACACACTCATACATATACCATACACATATCAACACACATACACATGCCCACACACATACACATGTCCACACACAAACACATGCCCACACACACATACCCACATATAGACATACCCACACATACCCACACATAGACATACCCACACACATACCCATACACATACCCACACATACACATACCCACACACACTTACTCACACCCACACGCACACACATACCCACACACATACACATATCAACACATGCACACACATATACCCACACACATACTCGTACCCCCCCACACACACATACCCCACACACACACATACGCACACGCATACACATACCCCCACACACACACATACCCACACACATACACATACCCACACACATCAACACTCATACACATACCCACACACACACATACACGTGTAACACGCACGTGTGTGTGTGTGTGTGTGCGTGTGTGTGTGTATGTAAAAGGTAAACAGAAATAACAACACAATCGGTACAGTATATGGAAGGTATATATTAGGTTAACGCTTGATATAGCAGGAAGAGTGTCTTACCGTTTCGGACGCTAGTCCTTCATCAGAAGAAAGAATGAAAAATAAAATAGATTGAGGGGACGGGCGGGTTGGAATTGGAAAAAATGTCTTTAGATAAAAATAAGAGGTCCATTCAGGTTGACATCTCTTACAAAACTGTTGGTGATGGCGTTTTCTGTATGATTTGTTTTTTTAGAAAAGTGGATGATGGCGCGTGTCTACCTGAAATGGAAAAACACCGTTTTGTAAAAAGAGACCTATACTTGTGCACGTGCGTAAGCATGTGTGTGTGTGTGTGTGTGTGTGTGTGTGTGTGTGTGTGTGTGTGTGTGTGTGTGTGTGTGTGTGTGTGTGTGTGTGTTATTATACGTCCGTACGAAGCTAAGAAGAAATGTGTGTGTATATGTGAGTATATATATATTTATATTTATATCCACACAAACCCCACGTATGTACACACACGTATACATACATATATATACTCACACCGTACCCACCCACATATGTACACACACATATACATATATATACCTATATATATATATATATATATATATATATATATATATATACCCAAACTGTCCCCGCCTATGTACACATTTCTACACAAGACGTGTGACTAATGCACTCTAACATGTAAAATTTGAAACATAAATGCAATATCTTAGCATACAGACGTAATTTTACGAAGTCTTGAGTGAAGTAGGAACTTTGAATGTACATTAGCTCAGAATTAACTGTATCAGCAGGGCTGTTTGTCGATGAAATATAGTCAAACAAGTTAGGTATTTAAGTTCCCAGAGACGGAACTAAGTCGACAGCATCGCCTCTCGCCCATGAATTCCCGGCAGGGCATTTAAGTTCCTAGTGACCGAAGAAAATAGATAGCATTGCCTGTGGTCCACGAAATAACATCTGGGCATTTATGGCCTTAGAGTCGTAAAAAGTGGACAACATTGCTCGTGGCCCCAAAACACATTCCTGGGTTTTTAAGTCCTTATAGACTGAAAAAAGTGGACAACATTGCTCGTGGCCCAGAAACCGCCGCCTGGGTTTTTAAGTGCTTATAGACTGAAAAAAGTGGACAACATTGCTCGTGGCCCAGAAACCCACTCCTGGGTTTTTAAGTCCTTATAGACTGAAAAAAGTGGACAACATTGCTTGTGATCCACGAACTTACACCTGGGCAGTTAAGTCCCTAGAGATGCAAAAAGTGGACAGCATCGTCTTTAGTAGATGAATTCACACCAGCCGTGTGCCAGACAGATCTGCTACCATTACCCCAAAGCAAAGCTGACAAATTTTGTGCCATTTTTTTTACTCATCAACTTATAAACGTAGACTATTCGTCTATTTAGGTTACCATACGTTTAAAATCTTATGTTTTGTCTATATGATGGGAATAATAAAAGTGTGTTTACACTTGCTTATTTTCACAAAGAATTTTATAATTACAAAATTATACTTCCCATACACAATATACACTCCCACACATGCTCACAGACTTGCGCACCAAAACACACATACATCTCAGCACATACGCGCACACTAAAACAATTATGTACAGACATACATTCATAAGTCGACATCACATCTCTCTCTCTCTCTCTTTCTCTCTCTCTCTCTCTCTCTCTCTCTCTCTCTCTCTCTCTCTCTCTCTCACTCTCTCACACACACACTTTTCAACAGAAATCTGGAATACACTAAGACGGAAGTAAGTATAAATAAGGAGAAATATATTGAGATTGATGGCTGAATGGCATATTACTGGAATCTAAAAATATATGATATATATTAATAAAATATATATTTTTTGATTCAAGTGATAAACAGTGTTTTATTACATTTTTTTTATTACATACACATACCCACATATATATATAATATGCACCCATTTGTGACGCTCAAAGTTTGTCACGAATTTAAACATGACCGGCCCGATATTGTTTTCGGGATCACAGATTAAAAATATGCTTTGCTATAGAAGTTACCCTCTCGATGTCAATATTGTAAGAAAAATGCAAGATAAAGAGGATATCAGCGGACGATTGATGAGGAGTTTACATATCCAATATCCAAGATACACATTCAGCTTCATACCTGTTATTATTGGAGTTACAGGTTATATACCAACCCACCTGGACCAAAGTATAATTGAACTTGGATTTGTAGAGAAAGAACTTAGCCCCTTAATTCAAGGCCATGACATCTGGGACCTTCAATATCTGCAAAACATTCTTACGATTCAAAGGATGAACGATTTCACCAGAGACGACGATAATTTCCTTTTCTTGACAACCTTGCCACCGGGAGGATGGCCGGTCAAAATTGCGAAATCGAGAGAACATACATACATACATCATGATGGCTGCCAACTCGTTTTCGAGTACGGCCACTACTTTATATCCATGTAGGAGAACCCCTACCGATGCGCTGAACGAGTGTGACTTTTTAGTTCAGCCAGCGACTTGAAAACTCTGGTACAAACACTACACTTGTGACAATTATCGACACATAGTGCTTTGCCTTTGGTACCATGTGACGACAAGTGCAGAGAGATCTCCAGATATAAAGTAATGCCTGTGCCGTGAAGCTTTTATAGTGAGCAAAGGCACTGCACAAAGCCAGTCCCACTCTCTTAACCAAGATGATATTTACCAAAAAGAAGAACAAGTCAACATCATTGGATACCATCAGGGTTGCAGGTGTTATATCAGAGTTTTCCTTCTCCTAGAATTCTGCCTTGACAAAGGCTAAGGGGTCATCTCTCCCAGTGATTTTGGATGGCCATTGACTCTCAAGAGCTCCTTTGCCCTTTGACAGGTCACCAAGTGGTGACCTGACATATCCAAGTGGTGACCTGACATATATATATACATACATATATATATACATGGTGGCTGCCAACTCGTTTTCGAGTACGGCCAATACTTTATATCCATCTAGGAGAACTCCTACCGATGCGCTGAACGAATATGACTTTTTAGTCCAGCCAGCGAATACATGCATACATACATACATACATACATACATACATTCTATCGGCAAATCTCATGCGGCTGTTTGCAGAAACCACTAAAGGCACACAAGAACTGCCCAGATGGTTATCAACTGCCACCACTCTCCTCATTCCCCCAAATAGCCAAACCACCCTTGCTAAAAATTACCGCCCAATAGCCTGCCAAAACATCATGTATAAATTATATACTGGGTGCCTTAACCTGTTCTTACAGGATCACTGTGCTACCAACAACATCATAACACCTGAGCAAGCTGGTGGAAAGAGGGAGGTGTAGGCTTGCATAGATCACCTACTAACTAATAAAATGATTCAGGAAAAACAACAAAGAATCGCAGAAACATGACTGTGGTGTGGCTGGACTATCAAAAAGCATTTGATAGTGTACCTCATGGGTGGATTATTAAGGCTTTACAGTTAGCCAAAGTCCCCCAACCATTGGTAGCTGCTGTTGAATGCCTGACCAAGAACTGGTACACCAATTTGATCCTTAGAGGTGAGAAGGAGCAAGTTAAGACTGATAAGATACATTACCAGAAGGGCATCGTTCAGAGTGATAGCTTGTCAGTGCTACTCTTCGTTCTCTCACTAAATCGACTATCTTACCTACTCAGGAAACAAGGTGGACAAAGAAGTGGGTCCAGAAGTATCTCCCATCTTTTCTTTGTTGATGACCTGAAGTTGTATGGGCCAAATATCAATGACATCAAGAAACAATTGGACCTCATTACACAATTTTCAACAGACATCAAAATGAAATTTGGTGAGTCCAAGTGTGCATATTTGGCAGTAAAACGTGGAAGAGCTGTGCTCTCCTCTAGAAATCTAGAGATGAACGGCCTGACAATACAACCTCTACAGTCTGGTGACAACTACAGATATCTTGGACAGGACGAGCATGTCAGATATAATGAACCCATAAATAAGGAGAGAACCAGAACTGAATGCCTCAGAAGAGTAAAGAAAATATGGTCATCAGAACTGTCAGCGTACAACAAATACATTTCCCACAATACTTATGCTGTGCCAATTCTAACGCCAACATTTGGCCTGCTGAACTGGTCATTGCAAGAACTAAGTGAGATGGATGTTAGAACTCGCAAACTTCTCAGTGTTACTGGGAACTTTAACATCAATGGTGATGTGGATAGGCTATACTTCTCACGCAAGGAAGGTGGCCGGAGTCTAAAATCCATACTAACAACATATGGGACCCGGATAGTAACACTGAAGCAACACCTTCAACAGAGGAAAAAGGTTGGCAACCATCTTGCCCAGGTTTATGAGCATGAAAAAAAAATATCATTAGAATAGCGACTGATCTGGAGCAGAGATATGGAATAAAGCCTGATATAAATCTCTCACCCAGAGAAATCGGAACATCCTATTCAATATTCAAACAAGATGAAAAAATTGACCAATTTACAGAAAAAGTTGTGCATGGATACTTGAGACGTAAAACACAGACCATAGAGGGGATAAACCACTCAAAAAGCCTGGCATGGAGTTCCGACAAGTTTATGACATCACACCTTGAGGGATATCTCTATGCAATACAGGAACAAGAACTCCCTACCAAATATCTGCTGCACAAAAAGGGAGGGCCAGCAGCTGACAATAAATGTAGGCTATGTAAAACAAAGATCGAGGATGTAAGCCACATTGTTGCCAGCTGCGAAAGAATGTCATCTCGCTACTACCTCCCCACGAGACACGATGGGATAGCTAGAACCACCTGGGACGCACTTCGGAAAACAAAATTAACAACAAACGAGGAAGAATATATTGAGACAGATGGCACTAAGAAATACTGGTGGAACCTGAAAATAAAAACTGCCACCAAATTAAAGCACAACCGGCCTGATATTGTTGTTTGGGACCACACATTGAAAACGTGTTCTGTTGTGGAGATCAGCTGTCCACTTGAAGTAAAAGTTGTCAGAAAAATACAGGAGAAGGAGGACATCTACGGGCCATTGATGAGGAGTTTACAAATCCAGTATCCAAGATACACCTTTAGCTTCATACCCATCATTATTGGAGCTACGGGTTATATACCAACCCGCTTGGACCAAAGTATGACTGAACTTGGATTTGCGGACAAAGAACGCAGCTCCCTAATTCATAGTCTACAAATGGCTGCGATAGCTGGCACCTTCAAAATTTGCAAAACATTGTTGCGATTCAAGGGATGACAATTTCTTTTCTTTTACAACCTTGCCACCAGGAAGGTGGCCGGTCAAAAAAATATACTCGAAATTAAGAGAAAGAGATAACATATACAACATACATAACAAATCGAAATAAATATTCTGAGATGGCGGTTTAGTGTGGTGATGGTGTGGTGTGGTGATGGTGTGGTGATGGTGTGGTGTAGTGTAGTGATGGTGAGGTGTCGTGTGGTATGTTGTGGTGATGGTGTGGTGTGGTACGGTGTAGTGTAGTGTGGTGTGGTATGGTGTAGTGTGGTGATGGTCAGTTGACGAGTAATTGAGTCGTTGACGATGGTTACGATGGTTAGTAGTGTGTGGGGAGGGTTGGGACAGTGGCTTAGTGAGGATGACTGTATAAGTATAGTGCTGTGTATGGGGGTGGGTGAAGAGATAGGGGTGGGTGGTTAGTTTGATATTGTTGATTTGGAATAGATTGAAACAGAAGTCAGGCGGCGGTGGCGGTGGTGAGTTGGCTGGAGATGAGGTGATAGACTGGAGCGGAAATGTCTGATGTGACAAGAGATGTAGGAGGAGGAGGAGGAGGAGGAGGAGGAGGAGGAGGAGGAGGAGAAGAAGAAGAAGAAGAAGAAGAAGAAGAAGAAGAGGTTTAGAGGGGTATAGAAGGAAGTGATGGTGTGAGGTTTAGTCGATGAGAGGAAGGGAGATAGAGGGAGAGAAAGAAGGCGTTTAGAGGGATGACGGTTAGGAAAGTATATATATGTATATATATAAAATAAGAGGAGGCTGGACTGGTGTAATTCCCTGAAAGGTTTATTATACTATCATCATTTCAATGACCGGGGTCAGTATGAATCCGGTGACATCATCAGGTATTCAAAATATAACAGAGGAATATAATAGACAAAATCCAAGGGGCTGAACATATGAGACATGAGGGTGACCGAACATTTAGCAACATCTACCTCGGTCGGCCGCCCTCAAGTCCTGTTATTTTATAATAATTAACTCTGTACTCGCACCACCAACTACACAAACGAAGACGGGTGACTTGCATTACGTTGAGTGCTCTCCATAATATTACATCGAGGTTGACCATACGGAATGACCAGTTCTATCCACTGGTGAAATATATATATATATATATATATATATATATATATATATATATATATATTAGAATTGGTGCTCTGAAATAGCTATATATATATATATGAATGTATATATAGTGTATTTTGCAATACACTGTATGCTTAATTAAAAGCATTTCGAAGACCTTACGCTATTGTTTTAGAGTAGTGACAGACTCACTTACTTTAATTTTCAGCAAACAATAGCATAAGGTCTTCGAAATGATTTTAATTAAGCATACAGTGTATTGCAAAAAACACTATATATACATTCATATATATATATATATATATATATATATATATATATATATATATATATATATATATATATATATATATATAGGAAAAAGTATGACCCCGACGGCAGAGCTCAAGCCGTTTCGACGGCTATTTCAGAAATAGCCGTCGAAACGGCTTGAGCTCTGCCGTCGGGGTCATACTTTTTCCTATTTCCCACTCTACAACCCTAAGTATTGAGTACTCTGGTGCGTTATGGTCTATCTGGTTCCTTACCACAATTCCTTTGTTATATATATATATATATATACCCCATTCTCAAGAGCGTGAAATTAATAAACATTCGTTGTACTGCCTCTCTGTTTTGTTCCTGTTCAAATTTTCCATTATATATATATATATATATATATATATATATATATATATATATATATATATATATATATATACATATATATATAGAGAGAGAGAGAGATGAGAGGTAGGTAGATAGGTAGTGAGGGAATGAAGGAGGTAGGTAGGTAAGTAGGGAGGGGTGTAAAAACGAATAATTGTTATCGATTTTATAACCCCAGGCCAGTCCTGACCAAACTGTCTTATAAGACGAACCTAATCGGTCTAACGACAAGATGTTACAGACGTCTTCCTGTTTATACTGTGTCTCCAGCTAAACACCATACTACACGTGACATCTTCCTAGTTATACTTTGTCTCCAGCTAAACACCATACTACACATGACACCTTCCTGGTTATACTTTGTCTCCAGCTAAACACCATACTACACGTGACATCTTCCTGGTTATACTGTGTCTCGAGCTAAACACCATACTACACGTGACACCTTCCTGGTTATACTGTGTCTCCAGCTAAACACCATACTACACGTGACATCTTCCTAGTTATACTTTGTCTCCAGCTAAACACCATACTACATGTGACACCTTCCTGGTTATACTGTGTCTCCAGCTAAACACCATACTACACGTGACATCTTCCTAGTTATACTGTCTCCAGCTAATCACCATACTGCACGTGACACCTTCCTGGTTATACTGTGTCTCCAGCTAAACACCATACTACACGTGACACCTTCCTGGTTATACTGTGTCTCCAGCTAAACACCATACTACACGTGACATCTTCCTAGTTATACTTTGTCTCCAGCTAAACACCATACTACATGTGACACCTTCCTGGTTATACTGTGTCTCCAGCTAAACACCATACTACACGTGACATCTTCCTAGTTATACTGTCTCCAGCTAATCACCATACTACACGTGACACCTTCCTGGTTATACTGTGTCTCCAGCTAAACACCATACTACACGTGACACCTTCCTGGTTATACTGTGTCTCCAGCTAAACACCATACTACACGTGACACCTTCCTGGTTATACTGTCTCCAGCTAATCACCATACTACACGTGACACCTTACTGGTTATACTGTGTCTCCAGCTAAACACCATACTACACGTGACATCTTCCTAGTTATACTGTCTCCAGCTAAACACCATACTACACGTGACACCTTCCTGGTTATACTGTGTCTCCAGCTAAACACCATACTACACGTGACATCTTCCTAGTTATACTGTGTCTCCAGCTAAACACCATACTACACGTGACATCTTCCTTGTTATACTGTCTCCAGCTAAACACCATACTACACGTGACACCTTTCTGGTTATACTGTGTCTCCAGCTAAACACCATACTACACGTGACATCTTCCTAGTTATACTGTGTCTCCAGCTAAACACCATACTACACGTGACATCTTCCTAGTTATACTATCTCCAGCTAAACACCATACTACACGTGTCGATATTAGTTAAAAGTATGGTGATTGTGGGTGGTGGTGACAATGGCGTTGGTAGTGGTGGTGGTGATAGTAGTGGTGGTGGTGGTGGTGGTGATGGTGGTGAGGGTGGCAATGGTGGTGGGTGGCGGTGGTGATAGTAGTAGTGGGTGGTGGTGGTGGTTGTGCTGGTGGTGATGGCGGTGGCAATGGCAGTGGTGATGGTGGTGGTGGGTGGTGGTGGCGGTGTCGAAGCTGTAGGAAACAGTTTTCATGACATGGTGTTGACATCATGTCTGCCAGCAACATGGCTGCCATATTGGATTATTCTCTGTCTAGTTTCTCCAATATCCGCTGTTCGTTTTCACAAACTTAGTTGTAGCTCTGGTTGTTTTGGTTGTTGTAGTTGTTGTAGTTGTTGTTGTCGTATTTGTTGTTGTTGTGGTTGTTGTAATTGTTGTGATTGTTGTGGTTGTTGTTGTTGTGGTAGTTTTTGTTGTTGTTGGTGAGGTTGTTGTTGTTGTTGCTGCTGCTGCTGCTGCTGCTGCTGTTGTTGTTGTTATTGTTGTGTTAGTTGTCATTGTTTTAGTTGTTGTTGTGGTAGTTGTTGTGGTAATGGTGGTGGTAGTAGTGGTATTTCTTCCGATGGTATTGGTTGTACGTATTTTTGCTTTATTATCATGTTGTTGGTATGATTTTGTTGTTTTGGTAGTTGCAATTGTTATTGCTGTTGTTGGTGCTGGTGGTGGTGATGTTAGTGGTGGTGGTGCTGCTGTTGGTGAGGCTGCTGGTGGTGGTGGTGCTTCTGGTGATGCTGATAGTTGTGGTGGCGTACATATGGCGCTGGTTGTGAACACGATTCACGTGAGAGGCATTGGCTTTTATAGTGGTGGTGGTGGTGGTGGTGGTGGTGATGGCTGTGAGGATGACGGTTGTGGCGGGGAGGGTTATGGTGGTCTTTGCATGACTCCAATACACATTTACTGCCTCATGACATTAACACCATTCTCACCACCTCGTATATATATATATATATATATATATATATATATATATATATATATATATATATATATATATATATATATATAAATATATATATATATTTATCTATATATATATATATATATATATATATATATATATATATATATATATATATATATATATATATATAGATAAATATATATATATATATATATATAAATATATAGATAAATATATATATATATATATATATATATATATATATATATATAGATAAATATATATATATATATATATATAGATAAATATATATATATATTTATATATATATATAGATAAATATATATATATATATATATATATATATATATATATGTGTGTGTGTGTGTGTGTGTGTGTGTGTGTGTGTGTGTGTGTGTGTGTGTGTGTGTGTGTGTGTGTGTGTGTAAGTGTATAAAGTAAACAAAGATAACAAAAGAAACGACACAGTACAATGAAGAATTACATATATTAGTTTAACGCTCGAAATAATAGGAAAAGTGTCTGAACATTTCGGATACTAGTCCTTCGTCAGAATATGGAATATGAAATATAAGATGAAATAGAAAAGTAGAGAGAGAGAAGAGGAAGGAACGGAAAGAATTAGAGAAAAAAATCTCACGTGCGTATTATGCGGAGGATGCATTACAAATTGTTGTCATAGATACAGAAAACAGAAGAGGTGGTCAGAACTGGAATGAATGTTTAACCAGTGCTCAGAAATAAGTAACAGAAATCTATTACAACAGAGACCACAAACCAATGTGATAGTTTCTATTGGTTGATCAACCTGCTATAAATAGCAGCCAAATTGCTCTTAAATCCCCTCATACCGTCTTTGAAAGGAAGGTCATGCTTGAGGATGGCATTGTCCCTCTATTTTTCAATGGTGCAACCTCAAGATTTAGGAAAAATTAGTAATATACTTATTCCAAAATTTAGCCTTAGAATTATTACGTATTAAAGTGCCCCTCTAAAAGACTTGGAAGCTCCCGCCCCAACTCTGGTCCCACAAACAACAAAGTCTGGGCATGGGCCTGGTGAGAGAGAGAAGAAAGTAACCAGATTAGAGACTTGGCCAAACTGTTTATAACAAAGTAGACTCAGCTAAAGGTACCCAGTCACCATGTGGTGGTGTTAAACCGGGCGATGGATTTAAGTCTACCACCTTAAGTTTAGCGATGTAGGGCTACAATGAGCGATTTCCTTATTTAATATGATAGGCCGTGGTTTATGCTACTTCAAGCAGGTTGGACTTCTATCTAAAAATGCTCAGACTCATTCACTCGACAACAGAGAATAAATAGAGAATAACAATTCATTAGCAAATTCAAACCACAATTATTTATGTAAATATTCCCCGCGGACGGGAATAATCAATTCCCACACACCTATATGCAAACACCTGCAACCAACCACACACATCACTAGATAAAGGGAAAAAACCAACAGGATGAAGAAGACATTACCGCGGAAGATGACGAGGGAGACGGGCTCGTCTCTTTATGTCGGAATATGTAGACATATACATAACGACTTCTCTACCAACACGCCCCAACACGCCACCAACACACCCCCGTTGTTGTTTATTTCTTTACTTTCTTCCTATTTCACATTCACTCTCGCACCATCCTCTCCCTCTCTCTATAAACATATGTATTCTCCATCCTATCGGCCGGGACCCAGAGGCGGAGGGTAAGTTAGCTGGAAGTGGAGGGTACTCCTTCGGATGTCACTTTCTCCCTAAAACATTAAATACAAACACATTCTGTAGTTTACGATTTTTATTATATTATATTATAGGGTTGTGGATTGGCAGAATCGGTAAAGCGTCGGACACCATGCTTTACAGCAAAGAGTTACGGCCCTTTATGATCTGAGTTCAAATCCCGCCGAGGTTAACTTTGCCTTTCATCCGTACGGAGTCGATAAAATAAAGTACCAGTCACGCACTGGGGTCGATTTAATCGACTTTCTCCTACCCCCAAATTACTGACCTAAATAAGAAACCATTATATTGCGGTGGATTGTCAGTATCGGTAGAGGGTTGTACGCCATGCTTTGCAGCAAAGAGTTACGGCGTTTTATGGTCTGAGTTCAATTCCTGCCGAGGTTAACTTTGCCTTTCATCCTTACGGGGTCAATAAAATAAAGTACCAGTAATGTACTGGGTAATTTGCTGGCCTTGTGCCAAATGTAGAAACAATTATAGGATAGGGTGGTGGATTGGCAATATCGGTAAAGCGTCGGGCTCCATGCTTCGTGACATAGCGTTAGGCCCTTTACGTAACACACTGGGGTCGATTTAATCGACTTTCCCTTCTTCAAATTTCTGTCCTTGTGTCTAACGTAGAAACAATTGTATAATATAATACATTATGTGGGTCAATTAGCAGAGCCGTTAGAAAGTGCAAAAGATTGCTTTACGGTATTCACACAGTGAGTTCAAATCCCGTTGAGGTCAAAATACTATATTTATTTTAGTAAGCTTGAGGAGTATATACTCTAAAAGGAGTACATATAAGGATTTATGTCTCGCGATACTATTTTCTATTGTTTATATGTTATATATACTTAATTCAAGGGAAAGTCATATGGGGTGTTGTAGGTGCTTAAACACACACAAACATTCAGTAAGAAGTCTCTCGATATTTTCTTATATTATCTATGCTGCCATCTTCTTAAGGTATCCTATATATATTATATTTTTAACCATCCGTCATATATATGTACACACACACACACACACACATATATATGTATTTATATATTTATATATATATATATATATATTTAAATATATATGTATATATATATATATATATATTTGTGTTGGTGTGTGTGTTTATGTATATATATATATATATATATATATATATATATATATATATATATATATATATCGATTCCTTCTTTCTTACATCGGATTCATCTCGAAAGGTCTATTTTCTACTCGCTCATATATTCACCCAGCTTATACTGATAGAATAACTATGTAGCTTGTGTCTCTTCCTATCTTCGGTTAGCTTTCCTCTGTGTTGTTTACTTGTCTCACTCGCTTTACGCGTTTTAATTGTCCTAATAACTTATTTTAGTTATTATTGCGCCAGCGTGAGGTATATGATTTTTAATGCAATGAAATACCTATGACCGTTAGTAAATCACTGATGAGGGACTCATTTTATAACATGTTATCCATGTGCAACCATGCAGTATTCTTCTCCCCATTTTTCCATATATATATATATATATATATATATATATATGCTTCTACTAAGGGCTGGTTCATGCATAGGTCAACTTTACGGCCTCATTCGATCCTGTGCTAGCTGGCAGGTGGCAATATATTTTACCGTTCTTGGGACTTCTGTCCTAGGAAAGGAAAATGCTCTCTGATGATCCGAACATATCCATTGGAGGTCCCTATGATCTCCAATCTTTTGTAAGGTGAAACCGTCGTTAAAAGCAAATGGATTAGGTAAATATTTAAATTATATTTTTTAATTTATTTTAAGAAATTGTTTGAATTTTACTTGCTCCGCTTATCTCAATTTTATAGTTCTGGTATGTCAAATTAATACCATAGAACACCCTATATATTTCCAGGGGTACTTAGTACCTGTGGGGATATTAGTCTCATTTTATATTTACTCCGTTATGTTGAGAACAAATCTGTTGTTTTATTTAGCTGCTATTTTTAGTGGCGTGATAGACAACACGTCTATGTTTACTTCCTGCTTCTACTAAGGGCTGGTTCATGCATAGGTCAACTTTACGGCCTCATTCGATCCTGTGCTAGCTGGCAGGTAGCAATATATTTTGCCGTTCTTGGGACTTCTGTCCTAGGAAAGGAAAATGCTCTCTGATGATCCGAACATTTCCATTGGAGATCCCTATGATCTCCAATCTTTTGTAAGATGAAACCGTCGGTAAAAGCAAATGGATTAGGTAAATATTTAAATTATATTTTTTAATTTATTTTAAGAAATTGTTTGAATTTTATTTGCTCCGCTTATCTCAATTTTATATATATATATTAGCAAGTAAAGATATGCATATGCTATAAGCGTTCTTTGTTATTTATTATATTATATATATATATATATATATATATATATATATATATATATATATATATATATATATATATATATATATATACTAGCAGTGTATCCCGGCGTTGCACGGCTAAGAATATTGGTAATAGCACCTCCAATGAGAAACGTTTATTTGTGAGTGCCTGTTAAAAACTCACGAAAATATACCGACAGGAAACTTGTTTTATTTGGAGAAAATTAAGAAGTTGAAAGTACAGTTTAGCTGTCTATGTGCATTGTTCATATAAATATTGTTGAGCCCCTTCTTTTCATACTCCTCTGTTTTGGTCTTTTGGAGTAAATGTGAAAGAAAAAGTCACAGGTTAAGTTGGCAGAAGGTTCCAGTGCAATAGCAGTAAGGCGTAGGATACTTACCTGAAAAGTTCATTCGCACTCTTTCCACTAAGTTTCCCTTTCTCTCTATCCCTCTCGGCGCAGTCCATTGTGAATTTCTCGCGTAGGCCTGGTGTAGATTTGCATCCGATCCATCTGCCTGATGCACATGTCCGCTTTGTACGGGTTTTGGAGGAAGGAGTGACCAGCAGTACGTTGTTCGGTATTATTACGAAAAGGTGTAGCAGAGAATCCCGCGTGAACTAACATCTCGGGAGGAAACTGCTTACCTCGAAGATTCATTCGCTATCGTTCTTGTCAACGCTCCGTTTAGTTGGTATTTGTTGGTCTACAGTTAGATGAATGGCGCAGAAAGGGTTAATGTTTATTGGCAAGAAGTTTTTTGAATAATAAAAGACGGGTTAACGCCCCCTACAATGTCTCTCTCTCTCTCTCTCTCTCTCTCTCTCTCTCTCTCTCTCTCTCTCTCTCTCTCTCTCTCTCTCTCTCTCTCTCTCTATTCAGTGATGAAGGACTAACTTTATTCATATGTAACCCATTAGCAACCCCGCAGCACGTTTATTCTCATATTTACACATATTTTTTTCCCCGCTGTTACACGTCTATTTCGTTCTTACTGCTTCCTCTTTCTCTGTATCTTTACCCTCTCTAGCAGTCACTCTCTCTGTTAGCCTCTTCCTCACCCTTCACTCACTCATTCTCTGTTACTACCTCTCCTCCTCCTCCTTCTTCCCGTTTGACCTGTGCGTAATTCTTTTCTTTCGCACCCTTGGTCTGGCAGGTCGTTTTTTTTCTCTCACTCGTCTACGATTTCACAGAATTTACGTTCACCGAATTCACAGACTAGATTCCTTCTTCCTCCCGTTAGACCTGTACGGAATTCCTTCCTTGCGCACATTCCAACCAGGTTTGATGGTCTTTATTCTCTCTCGTTCACGATTTCACCGAATTTAAATTCATAGAAATTTGGGACTTGACTCCTTCTTCCTCATTTTTCGTTGCTTCACCATTTTTGTTTGTTTACACTCGTGTCCCCTTTATTTACGTGTCCCAACGACTTTTTTTAGCCGTTGCTCGCACCAACCGGAGGTATATGGTCTTTAAAGCGATGAAATACCAATGATGGTTGGAAGATCACTGATGAAGGACTAACTTTATTCATATATATATATATATATATATATATATAAATTAGAATTGGTGCTCTGAAATAGCGATATATATATGAATGTGTATATACTGTATTTTGCAATACACTGTATGCTTAATTAAAAGCATTTAGAAGACCTTACGGTATTGTTTTAAAGTAGTTACAGTCTCACTTACTTTAATTTTCAGCAAACAGGGAGAAAATTAAAGTAAGTGAGACTGTCACTTACTTTAAAACAATAGCGTAAGGCCTTCGAAATGCTTTTAAATAAACATACAGTGTATTGCAAAATACACTATATATATACATTCATATATATATATATATATATATATATATATATATATATATAAATATATATATATATATAAATATATATATATATATATATATATATATATATATATATATATATATATATATATATATCTATATATATATATATATATATATATATATATATATATATATATATATATATATATGAATGTATATATATATATATATATAGAGGAACGAGTAGGGCCCCGACGGCTGAGCTCAAGCCGTTTCGACGGCTAATTCTGGACTCAGAATTCGTCCAGAATTAGCCATCGGGGTCCTACTCGTTCCTATTACCCACTCTACTACCCTAAGTATTGAGTACTTTGGTGCGTTATGGTCCACCTGGTTCCTTACCACATTTCCTTCGTTATATATATATATATATTAATAAAAGGAATTCCAACTTTGTCTGATTTACTCGTTTTATTTACAATCCTTTAAAATTATAATATTCTACCATACTATTTCATTATAATATCATTTTAAAGGATTGTAAATAAAACGAGTAAATCAGACAAAGTTGGAATTCCTTTCATTAATATAACCTTCTACACACAATCATACCCACCCTTGCATATATATATATATATATATATATATATATATATATATATATATATATATATATATATATATATATATATATATATATGTGTGTGTTTGTGTGTGTGTATATACATATATCTTTATTTGCGTAATATTGCCAGAATTAATAACAGAACACACTCACCGTTTGGTTAATTTTCGCTTCTCGCTGTCTTTTATATCTGCGATCTAACTTATTCGGTCCTCAATGTTGCCATTGACTGACCGGCGGTCAAAAATGATACAGATACAATATAGACACAAACACATATATATAGTTTACATAATTTACATAAATCTTTCGTTGCACATCTGCAACATCGTCAGTGGTGTTATATTCATTGTTCCTCCTGTTGTGTTGTATGTCTACGCCATTTTTTATTCAGTCTGTCTATATATTTATTTATTTATTTGCTTGTTTGTTTATCTTATTTTATTTTGTCTTCTTTGCGCATGCGTTTGCGTGTGTGTATAGTGTTATGTGTGATGTGTGACTAGTGTGTATAGTGTTGTGTCTGCTGGGTGACTAGTGTGTGTTTATGTGCTTGTTGTTATTGTGCTTGTGTATGTATTTATTTATCTTATTTTATTTTATTTTATTTACTTATTTATACTTCTCTTAGGTCAGTGTTGTTTGTTTGGGTGTTGTTGTTGTTCCACTCATTCTTTCTGTTTAGCTTTGGTCTTCTAATTTCTATTTCACTGGCCTCTCTGATTTGCCTATCTGCTGGGTCATTCTTATGTTTAGATATTATTCTAATTTCTATGTTGTCTATGTTACCGTCATGTTGTTGTCTAGCATGTTCGTATAGTACTGACCCGTTTTTTCGTCCTTTTAGTTCCCCCCAGTGTTGGTCTATCCTTTCTATATATGTATATGTCTTTGTGTTTGTATATGTACATATATATAAATATAAATCCAGCGAGAGTCGCATTTCGGCGGGTAGAAATAAGCGAAACGCAACGCAAATTCCGAGTCATGCTGGCAAGCGCTCCATGGGCTAAAAGAGACCAGAGCATATATATATGAGTGTGTATATCTATCTATCTATCTATCTATCTATCTATCTATCTATCTATCTATCTATCTATCTATCTATCTATCTATCTATATATATATATATATATATATATATATATATATATAACAACAGAACATTGAAAAATAAAAGCGGCAGTTAGTATCTTTAGACCACAAGGAATATATAAATGCAAGTTTGAAGTCAATCGGATTAGAAATGTGGATTTGTATAGACTTTGCACAAATGAGGACACACACACAGACAACTACAGCTTTTTATATATAGATAGATATATATATATACTTATAAATATATATATATATATATTTAATACATTAACAGAGAAAGCTTTAAGCAATACTCCGACCGACTTCCGTCTCACTCAACAAACATTAGGATATACCTTAGTATAATCCCAATTATACGTTTGGGCTGCTAACTATACGTATTTTGCGGATAGCCAGTTGTATTATTTTATGAGACACAATTAAATACACCCCTCCTTCCAAATGATCGTTTCATTATAAGTTTTCTACAAGGTGGGAAAATAATGTCCAGGTTATGTAGAAGCCTACACATAGTCTATAGGAATATACGCAGGTGGGCACTTATAAATCATCAGTGGTTGCCCAACAATATCGATATAAAAAAAAACCTACCGATATTAACATTCAGCGAATATATATATATATATATATATATATATATATATATATATATATATATATATATATATATATATATAATCAAGGTTTAGCAAATAAGAAAAAGTTTCAAAATAAATTTCAAAAAATTCACTGTACTCACTATGGTTACCTTTACCGAATCGATTTCGAGTCTCAAAAATAAATGGACAGTCCTCGATATATATATATATATATATACATAAACACACACACAAACACACATACAAACATATATACATAAATATATATTCATATATATACATACACGCCTACATACATACATACATACATACATACATACAATCTGTCCCTCTCTACCTCCTACAAACTACAGATCTGTACTCCCTGTGCCGCTACCACCTCCCTTTTCAATGTCTTCTTTTGAATGTCAGTTTGTTTACAACCCAACCCTATGTCCTCCACCTCTCTGCCCTATCAGACCTCTATCAGTTCAGAGTTCAACGGCTGAAGGTCAAAGGCCGGAGGTCAGTTCTCAGATGGACGTCTTAATACAATACCACCAAGATAAAACCAAAAATTCCGAGACAGAATTTTTCATTTCAGGTCACCGCGGTCAATATCTCGTCCGACCATGTTTCATTTGTAGGGCCCTTTGTCTGTGTGTGTGTGCGTGCGTGCGCGCGTGTGTATATGTGTGTGTGTGTTTATGAGTATGTGTTCTATTCTGTGTATGTGTATGTATTTATGTTTGTGTGTGAGTTTCTGTATGTGAGTGTGTGTGAATGTTTATATATATGTTTCTGTGTCAGTCGTTATATGTATGTGTTTGATTCTGTGTGTGTGTGAGTATTTATGTGTGTGTTTTAATTTGTGTGTGTATCTATATGCAGCGTTTGGTTGCGTATGTTTGTGTTGTTTGGATATGTATGTGTTTGTGTGCGTGTATATATGTGAAGAAGTCTCTACCTCATTAATACATATATACACACACACACACACACACACACACACACACACACACACACACACACACACACACACACACACACACACACACACACACACACACACAAAATGCTGACTAAACAGGCACGTGCTCTTTCTCCACAAATGTTTTCCCTTTCTTTCTATTTCTATAGTCTACTCCCAAGATGCTGGCCAACTCAGGTTGTTGTATAAGATACTTGCCGAAGGAAGAAGGAACCATGTAGTCATAGTATTATTAGTAGAAGTAGTGGTGGCAGTTGTGTCCGAACACGGAAGAGCCGAATCCCCACTGTCATCGCCTCCATCTCTCTTGCCCTCACCATCTCTCTGTATGGTGAGCAAATGGGGTCCCATGTGCTGGCCCCTGCACAGCTCCGGCGGACAGTAATGGAGATGCGCTGGAAGAGCCATCCCATCTATCGTGGCTCACACCTGCAACTGGCCAGCTGAGCGCCTATGGTGGTGAGTAGGGAGGTAGCCCAAGGGCCAAGGACACCAGAAGTCTTCACGTAGTTGGGAAGCAAACATCTTAAACATACGGCTATGCCTACACCTACCCGTTTATTATCTATTGAAAAAGAATCTGGAATATGTAAAGGTGTTCGAAGACTGCGCATGTATGTATGTGTGCGAGTGTGTGTATATATCTGTATGTGTGTTTGTTTGCACGCGCCTAGGTGGGTGGGTGTTTGGATACCTACTTTTCTCTTCAAAGACATTTTTCTGAAACGTAGAACGTATGTCTTATTTCTTCCTTATATCGCAAAGCTCTACACAGAAAATTATCATTACGCGCTTTAGAGATTATTGTCTCCTCTTCACATGATAAATTCCGCTATGACTTTGCCAATAGATAGATGTTTTTTATAGTATCGCTATATAGATAAATAAAGGGACTGGAACTTAACAGAAACGACCAAATTAATTTACATGAGGTGCATTCGTTTGGTAACATAATTAATTGTTTCTACTGTTGGCACAAGGCCAGCAATTACCCAGTACATTACTGGTACTTTATTTTATCGACCCCGTAAGGACGAAAAGCAAAGTTAACCTGTGCGGGATTTGAACTCAGAATGGCAAGGTCCGTAACTCTACAGATACTGCCAATCCATAATTGGTAACATAATTAATGAAACAATAAATATTCATGAGGAATAAAGATATAAGATAAATTTATTCTAGCTGTAACCAAGGCTTTTGAATTAAAATTGTACAGGTGTATTTTTGAATGTTTCCATATACTCTTATGTTGGACTATTTCTGAAATATTCCTATATATAATTAAACGTAATTTTGAAATTAGCTTAAATTTCTATGTATGTATATTTCTGAAATATATGCACATCTACACACACATACACACACAAACACAAACACATGCATTATATATATATATATAGATATATAATGTAAGTATGTATGTACACGTACATACATATATGTATACAGACGTACAGTAGCATGTATATATATACATACATGCACACACACATATATACATGCACGTATCAGGTTACCGAACATTTATTATAATGCTCGGTTTGTTCGTTTGTAAACCGAGCATTATAATAAATGTTCGGTAAACTGATACGTGCATGTATATATGTGTGCCTGTATGTATATATATACATGCTACTGTACGTCTGTATACATATATGTATGTACGTATACATACATACTTACATTTAAGTAAGTGCCGTACTAAGAGTGAGAAATGAAATTTCGTTTCATTCTATTCCATTTATATATATATATTGTTATATTTGGGGAGGGTCATATTTGCGTAATATTGCCAGAATTAATAACAGAACACACTCACTGTTTGGTTGGTTTTCGCTTCTCGCTGTCTTTTATATATATATATCTGCGATCTAACTTACTCGGTCCTCAATGTTGCCATTGACTGACCAGCAGTCAAAAATAAAATAATACAGATACAATATAGACAAACACATATATATATAGTTTACATAAATCTTTCGTTGCACATCTGCAACATCGTCAGTGGTGTTATATTCATTGTTCCTCCTGTTGTGTTGTATGTCTACGCCATTTTTTTTGTTCAGTCCGTCTATATATTTATTTATTTGTTTGCTTGTTTGTTTATCTTATTTTATTTTGTCTTCTTTGCGCATGCGTTTGCGTGTGTGATGTGTGACTAGTGTGTATAGTGTTGTGTCTGCTGGGTGACTAGTGTGTGTTTATGTGCTTGTGTATGTATTTATTTATCTTATTTTATTTAATTTAATTTACTTATTTATTTATACTTCTCTTAGGTCAGTGTTGTTTGTTTGGGTGTTGTTGTTGTTCCACTCATTCTTTCTGTTTAGCTTTGGTCTTCTAATTTCTATTTCACTGGCCTCTCTGATTTGCCTATCTGCTGGGTCATTCCTATGTTTAGATATTATTCTAATTTCTATGTTGTCTATGTTACCGTCATGATGTTGTCTAGCATGTTCGTATAGTACTGACCCGTTTTTTCGTCCTTTTAGTTCCCCCCAGTGTTGGTCTATCCTTTCACCTATGCTACGAGCTGTCTCACCTATGTATGTTGTTGTCGTGTTTCTACAAGTACCCTCTGTACATCTTATGCTATAGACTACGTTTCTAGTTTTACAGTTTATCCGGGGGTTCACCTTACATATGATACATTTCCTATTGGTACAGTGGGTTTTCTTAAAAGGGTAGGTTTTGCTGATCAGGGATTTTATGGTGGTTCCTGGCTTTTCTACCACCTTTATTTTTAAGTGGGTCTTTCTCAGGGCCTTTCTACACTGGTTAGCTAATTTCCCTCCAGGGGTGGCGTCCACAAACATGACACTCTGATATCTCTGGTTGTCGTACCATGATGTGGCCTTCCCTATCTTATGTCTAGCCCTATCTAAGCTATTCCATGATTTGCTCCTGTATAGTGGGCAAATTCCTTTCATGTCCAGTTCTATGAGGGTCTTATACTTTTCCATGGCTCCTTCGTATACTCTGACTCTGTCTCTTTGGTTGTAGCCAGAGAACTGCATGCGGTTGATGAAGTGTTGGATGTGTCCTTCCATTTCTGTTGGGTCGCACATGCTGGACACATTCTTCATCACTCGTACCAAATCTGCGATCAGAATATTAAACTTAGCACTACTGGACATTGCTGAGTTTTTGAGACAGAGCAGACCAGAGGCCCAACAACTTGGGATAAAACCTGTAGAAGGCTTGGTTAGCCTCAAGCAGCGCACAAGGGATGGTGAGGTAGTGTGTCTACCCACAGATAAGTCTGGTAGGATGTCAATAGATAGCATGCCGAACTACATCGAGGCAATGCAACCCCACATCACCAACACGAGCGAAGTTGCACAACTAACACACGATGGGAGAGAAAAAATCCTCAACGCTCACATGATGATGTGGACTGACATCCTAAAGCCAAGCAGACGCACTGCCAACAACTTCCAGGCGTCTAACAATGGCATACCACCCTTGTATGGGCTCCGCAAAGACCACAAGACAGTCGACGACCCGACAACAGGACCACCAACAAGACCTGTATGCGGAGCTAATATAGCTAGCAACTACAGGATCTCCTACTTCCTCTCAATGGTTATACGCCCCATAATCAAGATGTCCCCAGATGTATGTGAAAGTACAGAGGACCTCCTCAGCAGAATCAGTGAGTGCAACAAAAACAGGAGCCTATCCAACTGCATAATAGGCAGCATGGATGTGGTGTCACTGTACCCATCCATTAACATTGATTTTGCTGTGAAAAGATGTGTGGAGATGATCATTGAGAGTGAGGTGGAGTTCTGCGACGTCGACACAGACGAACTGGGCCTCCTACTTAGACTTACCTACGACACTGACTACCTAGACAGCCATGACCTTAGATGTTTCTGCCCTAGTAGACCTATAAGAGGTAGACCCCCCACCATAACCTCAATGGCTAAAAAGACTCCCATAGGAAGGTGGATTGGGTGGACCAAAGCTATACGGACCCCCCAAAACACTGATCAGGTAAGAAAAATGGTCGCACATGCAATAGGGGCTAGTATCAAAACTACCCTAAAGGGCCACATATTTAAGTTCAATGAGAAAATCTACACCCAAAATGAGGGAGCAGCCATCGGCGTCAGCATAGCTGGCGATGTTGCCAACCTTTTCATGGTATGGTGGGAAAGGAGACTTAAAGATCTCCTTAATGAAAGCTCCATAGACCTCATCATGTACTCTCGTTATGTAGACGATATCAATATAGTTATAAGAACACCCCCACTAGAGAGCACTAACAAGTTTGATTTAGAACGTAGCACGATGGAAAGCATCCAGCAGATAGCTAATTCCATACACCAGAGTATAACTGTAACTATAGACTTCCCTTCCAAACACCCTAACAATAGACTACCTGTATTAGACACAGAACTCTGGATTAACACTATAGACGAGAGAGCCCAAATTCTCCACTCACACTATGCTAAACCCATGGCCTCCAAATACCTGATACTCAAAAACTCAGCAATGTCCAGTAGTGCTAAGTTTAATATTCTGATCGCAGATTTGGTACGAGTGATGAAGAATGTGTCCAGCATGTGCGACCCAACAGAAATGGAAGGACACATCCAACACTTCATCAACCGCATGCAGTTCTCTGGCTACAACCAAAGAGACAGAGTCAGAGTATACGAAGGAGCCATGGAAAAGTATAAGACCCTCATAGAACTGGACATGAAAGGAATTTGCCCACTATACAGGAGCAAATCATGGAATAGCTTAGATAGGGCTAGACATAAGATAGGGAAGGCCACATCATGGTACGACAACCAGAGATATCAGAGTGTCATGTTTGTGGACGCCACCCCTGGAGGGAAATTAGCTAACCAGTGTAGAAAGGCCCTGAGAAAGACCCACTTAAAAATAAAGGTGGTAGAAAAGCCAGGAACCACCATAAAATCCCTGATCAGCAAAACCTACCCTTTTAAGAAAACCCACTGTACCAATAGGAAATGTATCATATGTAAGGTGAACCCCCGGATAAACTGTAAAACTAGAAACGTAGTCTATAGCATAAGATGTACAGAGGGTACTTGTAGAAACACGACAACAACATACATAGGTGAGACAGCTCGTAGCATAGGTGAAAGGATAGACCAACACTGGGGGGAACTAAAAGGACGAAAAAACGGGTCAGTACTATACGAACATGCTAGACAACATCATGACGGTAACATAGACAACATAGAAATTAGAATAATATCTAAACATAGGAATGACCCAGCAGATAGGCAAATCAGAGAGGCCAGTGAAATAGAAATTAGAAGACCAAAGCTAAACAGAAAGAATGAGTGGAACAACAACAACACCCAAACAAACAACACTGACCTAAGAGAAGTATAAATAAATAAGTAAATTAAATTAAATAAAATAAGATAAATAAATACATACACAAGCACATAAACACACACTAGTCACCCAGCAGACACAACACTATACACACTAGTCACACATCACACACGCAAACGCATGCGCAAAGAAGACAAAATAAAATAAGATAAACAAACAAGCAAACAAATAAATAAATATATAGACGGACTGAACAAAAAAAATGGCGTAGACATACAACACAACAGGAGGAACAATGAATATAACACCACTGACGATGTTGCAGATGTGCAACGAAAGATTTATGTAAACTATATATATATGTGTTTGTCTATATTGTATCTGTATTATTTTATTTTTGACCGCCGGTCAGTCAATGGCAACATTGAGGACCGAGTAAGTTAGATCGCAGATATATATATATAAAAGACAGCGAGAAGCGAAAACCAACCAAACAGTGAGTGTGTTCTGTTATTAATTCTGGCAATATTACGCAAATATGACCCTCCCCAAATATAACAATATCTGTTTCGACACACGATTTCATATAAAAAACCTCGCAAAACTAATATATATATATATATATATATATATATATATATATATATATTTAATGTAGAAAGGCTTCTACAGGACTAGAACTGTTTCATTCCGAAGAAATCATCTGAAATATATGCCTATATGCACGCATGACTAGGAAAGTCAACATGAACTGGTTTTGAACAGAGAAAATAAAGGGACACAACTCAAATCTACAGCTATTTTGTCCAACTCTCTTCTGTTTAACCTAGCGGGATTTGAACTCAGAACGTAAAGGGACGTAACTACATACCACAAAGCACTTTGTCCGACGCTCTACCTATTACTGCCTGATTTAGGCAGAAAGCCAACAATTGTGGGGGAGTTGAAAGTCAATTAAATCGACCTCAGTACGTTACTGGTACTTTATTTTATCGACTCCCATAAGTATGAAAGGCAAAGCTAACCTCGATGGGATTTGAACTCAGAGGTAAAGGGCCATAATTATATGCCATAAAGCATGTTGTCCGACGCTCTACCGATTGCTGTCAATAATAATTGTTTCTACTTTTGGCACAAAGCCACCGATTACCCCAGTGTATTACTGATACTTTATTTTATCGACCCCGTAAGGATGAAAGGCAAAGTTAACCTCGGCGGGATTTGAACTCAGACCGTAAAGGGACGTAACTATGCTAGAAAAGCATGGCGTGCAACCCTCTACCGATACTGTCAATTATTAATGAATTTTACTTTAGGCGCAATACCAGTAACTTAAGGGAGCGGTGAGAAGTCGATTAAATCGATCTTAGTGATTAGTTGGTCATTTTATTTATCCCCCCCCCCCCGAACTATTTGAACTCTGTACGTAATAAATAATTAAATAAATAAACAAAAGTCTGTACATTTGGGGGGGGGGGGGGTTAATTGACCTCACACCCCTTCCATTACTGTAGTGGTTTTGTTGTATTTTGTATTGATCCACGAGGGGATTTTGAGCTGAGAAATGTGAATTGCGCAAAACATTTAATCCGGCACACTAACATTTCTGACAATAATAATTGCTTCAATAATAATTGTTTCTACTTTTGGCACAAGGCCAGCAATTACCCAGTACATTACTGGTACTTTATTTTATCGACCCGGTAAGGATGAAAGGCAAAGTTTACCTTGGCGGGATTTGAACTTAGAATGGCAAGGGCCGTAACTCTATACGTCAAAGCATGGCGTCCGACCCTCTACCGATACTGCCAATCCTCCACTGCTTCAATAATAATAATAATAATAATAATAATGATGATGATGATGATGATGATGATGGTGATAAAAATAAGGACAGCAACAACAAAGAACAGGGGCTGACAACAACCAATAGAACAACTATAACAACAACAACAACAACAACAACAACAAAATAATATTAACAACAAAAACAACAAACACAACAGCAATAACAACAGCAGCAACAACAAACACAACAGCAACAAGAACATTAAAAACAAGAGCAGCAGCAACAACAACAATAACAGAAGCAAGTACAATACAAAATAAAAAACCAAAGAAAAACAACTATGTTATAGGCATCAGTAACGACAATAGCTGAGACAACAACAACAACAACAACAACCACAACAGCAACAACAGTAGAACTAACATCAGTAACAACAACAACAACAGCAACAGCAACAGCAACAACAATAACAACAATAGAACTTACATCAGTAACAACAACAACAATAACAACAACAACAGTAGAACAAACATTAATAACAACAACAATAACAACAACAACAACAGAACTAACATCAGTAACAACAACAATAACGACAATAACAACAATAATAACATTAACAACAACAATAACAGTAACAACAACATAATAATAACATTAGTGACAACAACAACAACAATAACAACGACAAAAATTGATAATCTCTGTTTAAAACAAATCGACCATTCACTGATCATTGCAATTTATTGTAATGGTGGTATATATATATATATATATATATAGAGTCACACTACCACACACACATATGTATATATATATATATATATATACACACATACATATCATAGACACACACATACATATACACATATATATAAAACTACATATACACACACGCACACACACATATACATATATATATATATATATATATATATATATATATATATATATATATATACATAGGTACATACATGCAAATACATGCATTTATGAATATATGTATACACATATACATAAATACAACAGACATACGTACATAGTACATAAGTACATACATGCATACACACATACACATGCATATATTAACTCTTTCAATATATATATATATATATATATATATAACGAAGGAGTTGTAGTAAGGAACCAGGTGGTCCATGACGCACCAGAGTACTCAATACTTAGGGTAGTAGAGTGGTTAATAGGAAAATGTTTAACCCCGACGGCAGAGAGCTCAAACCGTTGTTTCGACGGCTATTTCTGGACTGAAATAGCCGTAGAAACGGCTTGAGCTCTGCCGTCGGGGTTAAACATTTTCCCATATATATATATATATATATATATATGTTGAGAGAGAGACGGGGGTAGAGAGATAGAGGGCGAACGAAGTATATAGATTGATAAATATTCCTGTACATACTTTTGCAGTGTACGCCTTCATTCATACATGTACACACACAACTATACACACACACACACACACACACACACACACACACACACACACACACACACACACACATATATATATATATATACTGATGTACACTAATATACATACATATATACATACAACTATACATATATATATATACATACATACAACTATATATATATATATACACACACATACACCAACACACACACACACATATATATATATATACATATATATATATATATATATATATATATATATATATATATATATATATATATATATATATATACATATATATATATATATATATGTATATATATATATATGTATATATATATATATATATATATATATATATGTATATATGTATATATATATATATATGTATATATATATATATGTATATATATATGTATATATATATATATATTTACATGCATGCACACACAAATTATTGAACACTGTGGAGGTCAAACGAAGGACCATTTCTGATCGTTCGATTGGTAAATTCCGTGCCATCACTCATCTGTATCAAAGTACAGTTTTGGAGATGGGCTGGGATATCTACCCCCCCCCCCCCCCCAACCACCACCACCAGTACAGTCACCTCCTTCGCCACCATCGCTACTACCATCTCCTGCCATCACCAATTGCAATAACACCATCACTACCACCATTATCGTCAAAACCACCAACGTCATTATCGAAATTCTGCAACCAACTCCATCAACAACAGTGCCACTACCACACCCACCACCACCACCACCACCCCCACCTCCACCATCACAACCTCCACCCCCACGACGACCACCACCAACAACATAACCTCCACCTCCATCACCCCCACGACGACGACCACAAACAACAACACCTCCACCCAAATCACCACCTCCATCACCATCACCGCTACCAACACAACCTCCAACACCAACACCAACACCAACAACAAACCCCTTGCTTACAGTACAAAATCTACCACCGTGGATTGGCAGTATCGGTAGAGAGTCGGACACCATGCTTTGAAGCAAAGAGTTACGGCCCTTCATGGTCTGAGTTCAAATCCTGCCGAGGTTAACTTTGCCTTTCATCCTTACGGAGTCGATAAAATAAAGTACCAGTCACGCACTGGGGTCGATTTTATCGACTCCCCCCCCCCCAAATTGCTGGCCTTGTGCCTATATAAGAAACTATTATTAATATTTTCGGCGGTGAATTGGCAGTATCGCTGGAGGGTTGGACACCACGCTTTCCAGCATAGTTACGTCCCTTTACGGTCTGAGTTCAAATCCCGTCGAGGCTAACTTTGCCTTTCATCCTTATGGGGTCGATAACATAAAGTACCAGTAATGTACTGGATAATTGCTGGCCTTGTGCCTAAAATAGAAACAATTATTTTTTCCACTATCAACACGATGGGGACTTCCGTCACTGCCACCAGAACCGCTTCAACTACAGTCATCACCAGCACCACCACCAGCACCACCACCAGAACCACCACCAGAACCAGCACCAGCACCACCACCACCACCACCACCAACCACCACCAACCACCACACCACTACCACCACCACCACCACCACCACCAGTCTCTCCGCCAGCACAAAAACAACAACAACAACAATAGCAAAACTGCAATAAGCATTTCAACTTCAGTCATCACCGTCACCATCACCACCACCACCAGTCCCAGCGCGAGTGCAACAACAACAACAACATCAAAGGCAACATGAACATCATCATTTCCATTAGTTATTCGTTCAAACAAATAACAACATACACAAATAAAACTTCAAAAAGGAAATTAATAAAAACAAAAACAAAAACAAAAAAACACATAAAGAATACGAAAATCAAAATGGCTGCCGATTGGTTTCGAGATTTACAATTGTTTCATAAATCTATGATTTCCTCTAACTGAAGACGACTTCTCTTATCGCTTCTAATGGATATAAATTGTTGTAATTATAGTCAGCACCGAAATGTGATAGATTGGCAGTATCGTAGAGCGTCGGACAACATACTTTGTGGCATAGAGTTACGACCCTTTATGTTCTGAGTTCAAATCCCGCTGAGGTTAGCTTTACCTTTCATTCTTACGGGGGTCGATAAAATAAAGTACCAGTAACGCCCTGGTCGATTTAATCAAAATTGCTGGACTTGTGGCTAAATCTGAAAGCATTATAGTCAGCAGTGAAGGACTGTAGGTGGTAGAGTGCCTTGCAGGTTTATGTATCTTCACAATCTGAGTTCAAATCGCATCTGGGTTATTTTTTGCCTTTCAATTTTTCGGTGGTCAATAATGTAACGTACCAGTGAAGAAGAGCTGGGGGTGGATATCATTCCATATCCCCATTTCCTCTGGTCTTGCGACTATATTAGAAACAATTATTATAAACACGAGAGGGTTGTAGATTGGCAGAGTCGTCAGAGCGTTTGATAAATGCGTAGCAATCAGTATTTGTTGCTGCCCTTTAAGTTCTGAGTTCAAATCTCACCGACGTCTACTCTGCCTTGGCTTGGATGCGGCAGGCTTCCCCACCCAGCTCGAGCCGGCTGAACCGAGGGCACGACAAAAGGCTAAACAGCATGATCATCTTCCTTAGGACCACCTCCCTACTCACGACCATCGGCACGATGTTGGCTACCCGCAGGTGCGAGTCTCGCGAGCTGGAATGGCTCTTCCAACGCGTCTCCCTCACCATTTCCACTACTACTACTACTACTACTACTTCTACTACTACTGAAAATATTAATAATAATTGTTTCTACTTTTGGCACAAGGCCAGCAAATACCCAGTACATTACTGGTACTTTATTTTATCGACCCCGTAATGATGAAAGGCAAAGTTAACCTCAACGGGATTTGAACTCAGACCGTAAAGGGACGCAACTATACTGGAAAGCATGGTGTCCGACCCTCCAGCGATACTGCCAGTTTACTGCCGAAAATATTAATAATAGTTTCTTATATAGGCACAAGGCCAGCAATTTTGGGGGGAGGGGAAAGTCGATTAAATCGACCCCAGTGCGTGACTGGTACTTTATTTTATCGACCCCGTAAGGATGAAAGGCAAAGTTAACCTCGGCGGGATTTGAACTCAGACCATAAAGGGCCGTAACTCTATGCTGTAAAGCATGTTGTCCGGCACTCTACCGATACAGTCAATCTATCGCCCTTCCTGGAAAGAAATTAATAACAGCACAGAATCATAGAGGTGGCGATGGAGTACAGATGTTCGATTAATTAAAGATCTGGGTCACATACCGTTGTATTTCACAAGTCATCAAGAAAAATATGCGAGAAGATAAAATACTTAGACCAACGGAAGCTTTCCCAAAAAAAGCTTATACGGCTTCCGCCTCGGAAATAACTGTCTGCTACAGCTTCTACGACAATACAAGCAAATTCTGAAGAAGAGTCTGCGATCTGACTCAAAGTTTGATTTTATATATCTTGATTTCGCTAAGGCTTTTTGACAAATGTCAGCCGAGATTACTATGTTAAAAGCCAAGAAACGTTGACAAAATAGTAAGACTGCGCATTTGTATCTCTGATTTCCTAAAATGCCAGAGTGAAATGGCGGTGGATTACAGAGCATTATCCCAGATATCTATAATATGTGAATCGATCCTGTTACCCATAATGCGGTCACACATAATATATACAAATATATACAATTGGCCACACTCAACAGTTATGCCATTAACACCAATGTGTTGCTGAAAATCAAAAAAGATTGTGATATCCCTTCCCTCTAACTAGACCTACCCGTCACATATACCTGAGCAATTGCCAATATGATGTTGTTCAACGCTTTAAAAACCTGAAAAAATATCCCCTATAATATGTTTTACTTTCCAGCAAACAGAAAAATGAATTAAAACTCTGTAAACGTTCATTAATTGTTGGCGTACACCCTTGTAGAAATCTGGATTCTACGAGGTTTAACTGATTTTCGACATAGGTGATATTCGACATAGGTGATATTCGACATAGGTGATATTCGACATAGGTGATATTCGACATAGGTGATATTCGACATAGGTGATATTCGACATAGGTGATATTCGACATAGGTGATATTTCTGTCGCGAGTGTATATATTCTGAAAAAAATATTCATTTAATTGTTTCGATTGATAATCGCAATGGCTGGATTTCTGGCTCTACCAAGTCATCCAGTTAGCAGAAACACAATAGTGTCTCGGTATAATAACTTATTCTTTATTCCGTTAGTCCACATCTACGTTATATAACACTAAGCCTGGTTTAGCGAGAAGGCTTAAAAGGTAATTCTTGTTCTATTCCGAGAAAGGATTTATATATGTATATAATATACATGTATTTATACACACGCACATACACACACACACGCACGCACATGCATACATACACACATATATACATACGTACATATATACATACGTGCATACGTACATTCATACGTGCATATATACATACGACCATTGCTGCTATTGTTGGTGGCTATTATGTGGTAGCATCTGCTAACATCTCCCCACCTACTTGACACAGCGTGTCCTGCTATTGAAATACAGGACACACACATACAGTCATAAGTGCGAGCACATATACGCACTCACACACACACGCACATACACACACGCTCACGCACACACGTACAGCCTTACATACGAGCATACATACGCACTCACATAACAATCCATACGAACACACACATATACAAACAAGCACACACCCACAAACACAAACACACACACACACACACAAACGAACACACACACACACACGCACACACACACACACACACACACACACACACACACACACACACACACACACACACACACACAGGCAACAGCCGCACCTCTTCTCAACACACCCCACCGATGGTCCTGTACTAAAAATGTCATTTACTCATTGTATTTTCTCTAAACTTACACGCAGAATCATACACATATATATACACACGTACAATTATACACATATATATACACACGCACAATCATACACATATATACACACGTACAGTCATACACATGTATACGCACAATTATACACATATATACACACACGTACAATCACACCCAAAACACACGTACAATCCTTTACTCCCCCCCCCCACCTACACAAGCACATTTAATGATTGTTTCTAATTTACGCACAAGGGCAGCAATTAACCCAGTGTATTACTGGTACTTTATTTTATCGACGCTGGAAGGATGAAAGGCAAAGTTAACCGCGGTGGGATTTGAACTCAGATAATAAAGTCCCGTAACTATATGCTGCAAAGCATGGTGTCCGACATAATATTTGCTAAACAAAGAGTTTAACCACACCAACATCAATATACGACAAGAAAAATAACCACAACAACACCAGCACCGTTGTCAACATCTTCTCCACCATCACTTCACCATCACCATCACCATCACCATCGCCATCACCATCACCACCACCACGATATATACGAGGGTCGGCTGAAAGGTTCATAGGCTGACTATGAAGGAGTGATGCTAGAGCTGTGAAATCATGTATGCATCAATTTCAGCTTCTCTTTTTGATAACTGCATTGTTTCTTTCCATGGACTTTGTTGAAAAATAAACCTCATTTGGTTATTCCATGAGAGTATCTTGGTCAGCTTATGAACTTCTGAGGCCACATACGCACATATATGTATCTACACATACATATATACTTACATACATGTATCTACACATACATATATACTTACATACATATATTTACACGCATATATACTTACATACATATATTTACACATACATATATACTTACATACATATATCTACACATGGTGGTGGCTGCCAACTCGTTTTCGAGTACGGCCACTACTTTATATCCATGTAGGAGAACCCCTACCGAAGCGCTGAACGAGTGTGACTTTTTAGTCCAGCCAGCGACTTGAAAACTCTGGTACAAACACTACACTTGTGACAATTATTGACACATAGTGCTGGGCCTATGGTACCATGTGACGACAAGCACAGAGAGATCTCCAGATATAAAGCAATGCCTGTGCCATGAAGCTTTTATAGTGAGCAAAGGCACTGCACAAAGCCAGTCCCACTCTCTTAACCAAGATGATATTTACCAAAAAGAAGAACAAGTCAACATCATTGGATACCATCAGGGTTGCAGGTGTTATATCAGAGTTTTCCTTCTCCTAGAATTCTGCCTTGACAAAGGCTAAGGGGTCATCTCTCCCGGTGATTTTAGATGGCCATTGACTCTTAAGAGGTCCTTTGCCCTTTGACAGGTTTTGTTTTTAGTCCTGCAGGATGTCCAAAGTCACCCTCCTCACCAAGAAACCTTGGTGAGGTTGCCAGTTTAGTCGCATACATATATACTTACATACATATATCTACACATACATGTATACTTACATACATAAATCTACACATACATATATACTCATATACATATATCTATACATACATATATACTTACATACATATATACTTACATACATATATACTTACATACATATATACTTACATACATATATACTTACATACATATATCTACATATGGTGGCTGCCAACTCGTTTTCGAATACGGCCACTACTTTATATCCATGTAGGAGAACCCCTACCAATGCGCTGAACGAGTGTGACTTTTTAGTCCAGCCAGCGACTTGAAAAATCTGGTACAAACACTACACTTGTGACAATTATTGACACATAGTGCTGGGCCCATGTGACGACAAGTGCAGAAAGATCTCCAGATATAAAGCAATGCCTGTGCCGTGAAGCTTTTATAGTGAGCAAAGGCACTGCACAAAGCCAGTCCCACTCTCTTAACCATGATGATATTTACCAAAAAGAACAGCAAGTCAACATCATCGGATACCATACATATATACTTACATACATATATCTACACATGATAGCTGCCCCCTCGTTATCGAGTATGGCCATTGCACGATATACCATTATTAATAATTATTAATTAATTCTATCGTGCAATGCCTGTGCGTGAAGATATTTTTTAAAGTGAGGAAAGACTGTGCACTGAGCCAATCCCACTCTCTGAGCGACAGTAGCTATAACCCGAAAAGAACAAAAGATCAACATCATCGGTAACTACTGAGCCGTAGGTTTTATTTTGGAGTTATCCCAATTTCCTGAGTTGCCTTCTCCTAGAAGAATGCCCTGACAAAGGCTAGGGTCCTTCACTCCCAGTGGTTTAACCGCGCGATCGAGTGTCCAGCCCGACTATATCTATGTCCCCGCGCATATACATATACATGCACCCATATATATACACATATACATATATATGTACATGCGTATATACATATCTACACACTTTTGGATGGCCGTTGACTCTTATGAGTTCTTCCGCCCTTTGTCAGGTTTTGTTTTTTGTCTTGCAGGATGTCCAAAATACTCCTCCTCACCAAGTAAAGTTGGTGTGGTTGCCGGTTTAGTCGCCGACGACCCGACCATGCGACAGGTTGTACTGGGTTACATGTTACCAGTAGCACTCAAGAGTGACCCGACATGCATATATACTTACATATATATATCTACACATACATATATACTTACATACATATATTTACACATACATATATACTTACATTCAGATATACTTACATACATATATGTAAACAACATATATACTTACATAGATATATCTACACATACATACATATACTTACATGGTGGCTGCCAACTCGTTTTCGAGTACGGCCACTACTTTATATCCATGTAGGAGAACCCCTACCGATGCGCTGAACAAGTGTGACTCTTTAGTCCAGCCAGCGACTTGAAAACTCTGGCACAAACACTACACTTGTGACAATTATTGACACATAGTGCTGGGCCCATGGTACCATGTGATGACAAGTGCAGAGAGATCTCCAGATATATATATACTTACATACATATATACTTACATACATATATCTACACATACATACATATACTTACATACGTACATAGTGCTGGGCCCATGGTACCATGTGATGACAAGTGCAGAGAGATCTCCAGATATATATATACTTACATACATATATACTTACATACATATATCTACACATACATACATATACTTACATACGTACATAAACGCACACTTGGCACTGCTAATTCAGAGAGTAGTCTTGCCACCACTAACGATGTCTACAATAACAAAGGACATTCTATTCTGTTGCTTTACCAACAAGAAATAGCTACCACTTCTCCATTAATCCCAACAGACTTGAACAAAAACAAAAACAAAATGGACTACATAGACTCTTCATTGACTATGTAAAAAAAAAAAACAATAACAAAAAGCAAAAGAAAAGAACCGGATGATCAAGGGTGGAAAAATTGATCGAACGGTGAAAAATTGACAGAGAAAAACAGCCAGTTTAATACACAGATTAACGTTTAGCGTGAGAAGAATTCGGTGGTGGCAGCATTGTTAGAAAATAGACAATAAGAGTGAAGGAAAGTCACCAACACACAAACAACAAAGAGAACCAAAACATTACTAAATATATTTCAACTGAAAGTGTCACCATTTCTTCTTACTGAAGTTTGTAGCTCCTCCAATAACAGTTTTCATACTAACAGTACAAAGTCATAAAACAAAAGCAACATACATACCTAAGCAGGTTATTCACACAAAATATACCGAGTAAAACAAACATAGTCAAACATAGCATGTGATAGTACAAAACAGATAAACGTATAATCTAAAATATAAGTTTGAAAGCAAAGCCAGCAGAGAGGAGTTCCAGTTAGATCCTGTCTACAAATCTCCATACGGTTTAAATATACAGCAAGTCTTCCATATCTGAATGGCTAAATATCAGCAGAAAGACACCCAGGAGTCACGACCTGGATGTGCCTTAGCCTCTTTAGAGTGTAAGAAGTTAAGGGCTGAAACACATGCTTGAGATGGGGGAGGGGCGTTCTTCTCTGAAGACCTTCTGCTGTCCAGCTCTCATGAGAGGTTCTTACCACACACACACACACACATATATATATATATGTTAGGTAAGTGTGTAACTGCAGTTATAGGTGGTTCGCCGGTCCAAACACTCGATGCTGATACAATGAGTGTAACTTTGATAACAGAGTGTAACTTTGATAACTTTGATAACTTTGATAGGTTTCGGCCAGTATTAGCCCAGGCCATGTCTAAATGAATAGCACCATATGGCGAAGTCTTACAAATCAAGGTTTGGGCACCATGGCTCACTCGAGCAGAGAGTTATTGTTTACGGAGGCATATCCGGGTGTTGGAGGCTTATCCGGGATTTCTTGAAGGAATTTTTCAACATAGTCCCTGGGAATAGTGGGAAGTGTGCGTTTATGTATGTATGTAAGTATATATATGTGTGTAGATATATGTATGTAAGTATATATGTATGTGTAGATATATGTATGTCGCATGAGAAGTTCATAGGCTGACCAAGATACTCTCATGGAATGACCAAATGAGGTTTATTTTTCAACATAGTACCTGGAGAGAAACGATGCAGTTATCAAAAAGAGGAGTTGAAATTAATGCATGCAAGTTTTCACAGCTCTAGCATCACTCCTTCATAGTCAGCATATGAACTTATCAGGTGACCCTCGTATATCACTGGTAACACTGAAGTAGTAAAATGGGTATGGGGGAGTATGTTAGACAACATGGCTGGCCAAACACTGATAAACACAGCAGGACCAAAAGTACATATACAACTTTGTCTATTATCAATGGAGAGACAGGATATTTTTCAAACTCGCCTGGATCAAAATATTTCTGAACTTTTCTCTTGGAGGATACAAATCTGCAAGACCTTATGATTTGATGGGAGAATGGTGATATAAAGAATCACAGAAAAGAATAAAATGTTTATTCGTTCCAAAAACTAAACAAAACAACAATACTTTAGCATCATGCCGCCGGCCAAAAGTATGTTGTAAAATTCCAATTAGGAAGAGAAAATATGAACATATCCATACATACTTACTTATGTACACCCACTGCATACATATATATGTGTGGTGGGGTGCGTTATATATATATATATATATATATATATATATATATGTATATATATATATGTATATGTATATGTGGAGGGGCGTGTTATATGTATATATATACATGTATATGTATATGTGGAGGGGCGTGTTATATGTATATATATATATGTATATGTATATGTGGAGGGGCGTGTTATATGTATATATACATATGTATATGTATATGTGGAGGGGCGTGTTATATGTATATATATATATATGTATATGTATATGTGGAGGGGCGTGTTATATGTATATATATATATGTATATGTATATGTGGAGGGGCGTGTTATATGTATATATAATTAGAAAGTGAACAACACAAAATATAACTAATCCATTACCAAAGGTTTCTGAATCCCAGACAATATTAATATACGTCTGGATCGGTTCAATATCGATCAGCTCAGGGTACAATAGTGACTTCGATGCTATTTAAAGTCACTATTGTACCCTGAGCTGATCGATATTGAACCGATTGTAACATACCAATAAATGTTATATATATGCTGCAACAGTGACTTCGATCTATTTACTTTTATTTTATATATAGATATACGTAAAGAAAGTCTATTCACCATCGGTAACTAGCCTAAATACACATACACATACACTACACATATATGCACTATATATATATATATATATATATATATATATATATATATATATATATATATACACTATATATATATATATATATAGATATATATATAGATATATATATAAATATATATATAGATACACTATATAAATATATATATATATAGATACACTATATATATATATATATAGATACACTATATATATATATATATATATACACTATATATATATATATACACTATATATATATATACACTATATATATATATATAGATACACTATATATATATATATATATATACACTATATATATATATATATATATATATATATATATATATATATATATGTGTACACTATATATATATATATATATATATACACTATATATATATATATAAATATATATATATATGTCTTCACCTTATTTTATAAGGTACTTTATAGGATCCACCATCTGAGCATTATATTAAATATACATAGATCATAGATACATACAAACACACCCCCATATATATATATGTACATATATATACTTAGAGTTAAACACCTCAACTCATGTTTTGTCCCTGAAGACGGTAAAATGTGACCACCATCACCCCCAACACCACCATCACTACCAACACCACCATCACTCCCAACACCACCATCACTATCACCACCACCACCACCAACACCCCCACCAGCACCATCACCGCCAACACCCCCAACACCGCCATCACTACCACCACCACCCTCAACACCACCATCACTACCAACACCACCATCACCCCCAACACCACCATCACTACCACCATCACCACCAACACCCCCACCACCACCATCACCGCCAACACCCCCAACACCGCCATCACTACCACCACCACCCTCAAAACCACCATCACTACCAACACCACCATCACCCCCAACACCACCATCATTACCCCCCCCCCCCACCCCAACACCACCATCACCGCCAACACCACCAACACCCCCAACACCGCCATCAGTACCACCACCACCCTCAACACCACCATCACTACCACCATCACCATTAACAACAAGAACACCAGGTACTATATGAAGAAACATGACTCTCTACATGCAAGAAATTATTGAAATTATGTAACAATAAAATCGAAATCTCTGGTAGCTGTTTTACATTCAAACAACAACAGCAACAACAACAACAACAACATTCCAGGTATATCCACCTTGAAATCAAGGACGTAAAACAAAATTATAATAAAGAATTGACAAATAATTGTACTGTAGTGCAGCCACGGACCTTAAAATACTGGCGCCTTGGGAACATAGACGGATGTAATATAATGTTGGCTATAATATAAAGATGGCTGATCGGAACAGAATAACGTGAAGATAATAAGCTAGTGAGGTAGTCTTCCTATAGTAGGGAATCATATAAGAAAAACTATTGGGAGAAAAAAAATGCTTGATTTGTGTGGAAAACGGTAGACATGTGCTTCGTCTCAGAATAAAGATTAGGGGATAAAATGGACGAAATTAAATGTAAACAATGGCTGAGAGATCTGGAGCTGGATGGAGCTGATGCGAAACATGGAACTATTATTTATGATGTCAATAACAACAGCATTCCCATCATCATCATCATCATCACTATCATTATCAATTTCTGAATAATGCTTTATAGGTTATATCCATAGTGTTGTATTGCTAGTAGACTATATATTTAAAAAATCAACAATAAAAAGAAACAAGACAAAATAAAAACAAAAACAATTGAGCTAGATAGTTATTCAATGTAAACAGACACAGCACACTTAGTAAAGTATGCTCTTAGAGACGTATCTTAGGAAAAGTAGTGAGAGAAACTTTAAGGTGGAGCTAGAAAGGTCAATTGTGAATATATGGATGCAGAAAAGGATTATAGAGTAAAATAGAAAGAAGGTCGCTGGAAAATTGAAAAGAAAAGTCTTCATAGGAAAAGAGAAAAAAACTAATATATATATGTATATCATTTTCCATTACCATTATAACAGGTCTGACGAGCCGCGGGTTACAGAGTCGGGCTTGATCGATAAAGATCGAACCGTGAGCTGATCAGTGGCGAAACGCGCGCCACCAACCAATAAACGTAATGAAGGAGTAACCAATCGTCCTTGTTTCATTTTATTTTACTATAATACAATCTGTCTAGCTCTACACCTCGACACTGAAGTGAACCTAAACTTCGAGTGCTAACCCGGGTCAACCTACAGTAAATCCAAGTTACACTCTCTGGATATCCGTATATATATATATATATATATATATATATATATATATATATATGTATGTATGTATGTATATATATATTTTACGTTCTCTTCCTTAACCCTCACCCCGCACTCTAACTAACTACACATTATTTCACTACTATTTCCCTCATAGTCAATATCAACACACCAATCCTATCTGTACACTCTGCAAACGTCGACTAATACCAACAACCACCACTACTACCACCACCACCACCAGCAAAACCACAACACCAACACAAGCACCACCATCACCAACAACCACCACAAGCACCAACGCACACACCACCATCACCAACCACCACCACAAGCACTAACACCAACACCACCATCACCACTACCACCACAAGCACCAACACCAACACCACCACCACAAGCAGTAACACAAACACGACCATCACCAACCACCACAAGCACCAACATCAGCACCACCACCACCACCACCACCACCACCACCACCACAAGCACCAACACCAACACCACCATCATCACTACCAGCACAAGCACCAACACCAACACCAACACCACCATCATCACTGCCACCACCAACCACAAACACCGACACCACCATCACCACTACCACCACAAGCACCAACACCAACACCACCACCACAAGCACTAACACAAACACGACCATCACCAACCACCACCACAATCACCAACACCAACACCACCACCACCACCACAAGCACTAACACAAACACGACCATCACCAGCCACCACAAGCACCAACATCAGCACCAACACCACCACCACCACCACCACCACAAGCACCAACACCAACACCACCATCATCACTACCAGCACAAGCACCAACACCAACACCACCATCATCACTGCCACCACCAACCACCAACACCAACACCACCATCACCACTACCACCACAAGCACCAACATCAGCACCAACACCACCACCACCACCACCACCACAAGCATCAACACCAACACCACCATCATCACTGCCACCACCAACCACCAACACCAACACCACCATCACCAACCACCACCACAAGCACCAACACCAACACCAACACCACCACCACCAACACCACCACCACCACCACAAGCACCAACACCACCATCACCAACCACCGCCACAAGCACCAACATCAGCACCACCATCATCACTGCCACCACCAACCACCAACCGCTAACCATCAACCACCACCATTACCACCATCATTACCATCAACCACCAACACCTTCATCAACCACAACCACCCAACCACTAACCACCACCACTACCACCAACATTACCATCAAACATCAACACCATCATCAACAACCACCAACACCCACACAACCCTCACCACCACCACTAACAACAACAACAACATTCCCACCACCACCACCAAAACCACCACCAACACCCTCACCACCCTCAGCACCCTCACCACACTCACCACCACCACCACCGCCACCAAAAACTACCCCCCACCACCACCAGTAATGTCGTCACGTTTATTTGTGTCTCTATTTAGCTATTTGTTCCAATTACTAATTAACATTCGTGACAAAAGTACCACATAACAGCCTTCAACATTACAACTTTTCTTCCAACCTGTTAGCACGTTCGTTTGTCTCACATACGAGCGCTGGTCCCACATTTCCTTAGATCCTTAGATTCCCCGTTTCTCACATTTTAAACATTATACTATTATACTTTCTGCTTTCTTCCTTCACAGATCTACCATCTCTCTCTCTCTCTCTCTCTCTCTCTCTCTCTCTCTCTCTCTCTCTCTCTCTCTCTCTCTCTCTCTCTCTCTCTCTCTCTATCTCTCACTCTCTCTCTCTCTCTCTCTCTTCTTTCTTTCTCACTTTCTTTCTTTCTTCCCACTTCTCTCCTTTATATATATATATATAAATATATATACAAATAAAATTATCGAGAATCGAAACTTCGGCCCACGAAATAACGAAAAACAATCTCCGAAATTTGCGGCAAAGTGCTCAATGGTTCGGTTGAACCAGAGCTATAACTAACGTTTAATACCAAACACACTGAGACGATGCTTAAACAATCATTCGCACAGCCAAAAAATACGATCAAGTAATTCGGGTCAAACAAATAAAAATATAGATGATTGAAAAATTTACCCGGACCCCCTGGAAAGGTGGTAAAATCCAGCATTTGGGTTTCTGCGACTCCGAAATCAGGTACCGCCCGCCTACATAAAAAATGTCAGGCTTCTGGTAAGATGATGAACAAGGAATACGCTTTTTCAATAGGCTGTTAGTTAAATAATACAGGGGAAGACTTTTACTGAATCCACGTGGGGATCAGCAAGGGAGGCAACCCCTATATTAGGCGAATGAATTCAGTTGTGTATATTATTGTAAAATATATATATATATATATATATATATATATATATAATATAGATGAGATTCTACAGGACTAGAACTGTTTAATTCTTTAGAAATCATCATGATGATTTCTAAAGAATGAAACAGTTCTAGTCCTGTAGAATCTCATATATATTAAAACTTTTATACTCTGCTATGTATTGAGTACCTTACTTACTGTGGTTACCTCCGATTCAACCCGGAATAACGTATATATATATATATATATATATATATATTAAAATACAAATATTAATAAAATAGATGTTCTTTTGATCAATTAAATTTTATTATACATATTTCAGAGGTACACCAGTACGTTCTCATCAGACAAAATATAATGATACATGACATACCCTGAGATGTTAAATGGTTAAGATTTAGTCAAGGTAGTGATTAACCCAAGAGAAAATTCAACATTTATACCCTAATAATGAGAAAATAGAACATTTATACCCTAAAATAGAGGATGTATGAGTAAGAAAAACGTTGCTTAATGTGACAGCTATAGAGATTTTTAAATGTGGGATATTACAAGTTATGGTTATCTAGGAAAACGTCTCTTGAATTATAACTGTTTATGGAGGCAACTGATAGAAGATTTAAAGAGAGGGAGAGATAAAGGGGAGTAATATATGCAGAACATTTTTTTTTTCCCTTAAAGGCTAAACGGTTAAGTTTCAAAATATTTAATTTATGTTATTTTAAAGGTGAAGAATCAAAATTTTAAGTTTTTTTAAAAGTTGATGGTTATTTATATTTATTAATTTTATAAATTCTATAAATGTGTTAACATTTCTAAAATTCTGAATTTTATGAGGACAAAATTTAAAGGATTTACTTGCCCAGTGAAAGGAAAATTTACACTGTTGAATATTTTCCTAAATGTAATCTTAGACGAAAATTACCTATAAGAATGTCAACATTTTCGGTATGTAAAGTTTACGAAGTACTTATTGGTAGAAATATCTAAAAATTAATTGTCAAGTAGTTAGTGTAATGATTTTGATTCTTCACCCTTAATATAACATAAATTAAATACTTTGAAACTTAACCGTTTAGCCTTTAAGGGAACATTTTTTTTTGTTTTCTGTATATATTACTCCCCTTTATCTCTCCCTCTCTTTAAATCTTCTATCAGTTGCCTCCATAAACAGTTATAATTCAAGAGACGTTTTCCTAGATAACCATAACTTGTAGTATCCCACATTTTAAAATCTCTATAGCTGTCACAATAAGCAACGTTTTTCTTACTCATACATCCTCTGTTGAATTTATTACGTTTTCGCATTTTCTCATTATTAGGGTATAAATGTTGAATTTTCTCTTGGGTTAATCACTACCTTGATTAAATCTTAACCATTTAACATCTCAGGGTATGTCATGTATCATTATATTTTGTCTGATGAGGACGTACTGTTGTACCTCTGAAATATGTATGATAAAATTTAATTGATCAAAAGAACATTTATTTTATTAATATTTTTATTTTAATATTAATAACTCTAGAAAATTATTTTTTCTGTAGAGTGCTTCCAATCTACTGTAAAACTCATTCTTTGATGTACTCATTGAATCTTGTTTAACTCTTTAATATATATATATATATATATATATATATATGTGTGTGTGTGTGTGTGTGCGTGTGTGTGTTAGGTAATCCCGAAGGAAAAGCAAAGGAAAAAAGAGTGCTCTATGAATAGAACATAGCTATTTATTTAGAAAGTGAACAACGCAAAATAAGATAAGATTTCTGTCTGATGACCGATCCAGACGTATATTAATATTGTCTGGCATCCAGAAACCTTTGGTAATGGAGTAGTTATATTTTGTGTTGTTCACTTTCTAATTAAATATATATATATAATACGCCCCCGCCCGCACATGTACATATGCATATATATATATATATATATATATATATATATATATATATATATATACAGTATTTACGTATCGAGAGAGAGAAAAAAGGGGAGGATAGGTGATACATATAGTTATTTGCCAAGTAGCGTATGCCAAAGGTGCTCGATACTAGTGCCGGCAGTACTGAATATTCGAAGTGTTAATATTTAGTGGGCTAGAGAATTAGCAGAGCGTAAGCACGTGAGAAAGTAAGAAATCGGAGAATAGACCGTTAAAACATGTTTATTTGAAACAGCACCTACGTACGTTTCGCCCGGTCTGGGCTTCTCAAGGGTATAAATAATCAAAAGTGTTCCTTACATTGCTCGGAAAGAGTTTTTGGGTTTAAATCCACGTCAAGGTTCATTGCTCGCAAAAATAGCTTGTTTTGATTTTGCAGCAGGTCAAGGGAGGTAACTCTGGCCGGTGTTAGGGCAGTCTTTCCTGGACACATTTTTAAATGTAATCAACGCTTATTTTGAGAGTTTTTTTTGCTGCATCTGTTTGTCTGAGTCGTTTGAGGCTGGGTCTGGTACACAAGGATAGTTTCCTGGGTGTTATTTTGCAGCGCCTGCCCACCGGGGTGTTAAGACTTGTTGCAGCGAGATCCGGTGCACGGTTTCACTCCTCATCCTTAACCCATCTGAAGAAGGATATTTTTAAGCGATGTGTACAACTTATCGCTGTTTCAGCTCTGCTGTTGATGAGCTTGTGGGTGCAGTTATGATGTGGTAGAGCTCCATGAGGCAAAGATCGCATTTCCTCTTGAAGTTGTACGGTGCAGCCCTTCCGACAATATCCCAGTGCGTGGAGAAGCTGATGTTTAAGTCCTTTAGTGATGTGATGTAGTCCGCGAGCGAAGTGGAGTGTCTTAGTTTTTGGTGAAAGAGTGGAGATGTGTTCGAAAAATTTGTCCGGGAAAGACTGCCCTAACACCGGCAAGAGTTACCTCCCTTGACCTGCTGCAAAATCAAAACAAGCTATTTTTGCGAGCAATGAACCTTGACGTAGATTTAACCCCCAAAACTCTTTCCGAACAATGTAAGGAACACTTTTGATTATTTATGACCTTGAGAAGCCCAACCGGGCGAAACGTAGGTAGGTGCTGTTTTAAATAAACATGTTTTAACGGTCTATTCTCCGATTTCTTACTTTCCCACGTATATATATATATATTCCCCCTCCCTATATATATATATGTACATATATATATATATATAAAACGCACCCCACCACACATATATATGTATGCAGTGGGTGTACATAAGTAAGTATGTATGGATATGTTCATATTTTCTCTTCCTAATTGGAATTTTACAACATACTTTTGGCCGGCGGCATGATGCTAAAGTATTGTTGTTTTGTTTAGTTTTTGGAACGAATAAACATTTTATTCTTTTTTGTGATTCTTTATATCACCATTCTCCCATCAAATCATAAGGTCTTGCAGATTTGTATCCTCCAAGAGAAAAGTTCAGAAATATTTTGATCCAGGTGAGTTTGAAAAATATCCTGTCCCTCCATTGATAATAGACAAAGTTGTATATGTATTTTTGGTCCTGCTGTGTTTATCAGTGTTTGGGCAGCCATGTTGTCTAACATACTCCCCCATACCCATTTTACTACTTCAGTGTTACCAGTGATATACGAGGGTCGCCTGATAAGTTCAAATGCTGACTATGAAGGAGTGATGCTAGAGCTGTGAAATCTTGCATGGATTAATTTCAACTATTCTTATTAATAGCTGCATGGTTTCTTTCCAGGGACTATGTGGAAAAATAAACCTCATTTGGTCATTCCATGAGAGTATCTTGGTCAGCCTATGAACTTTTTCACCCTACCATGGTACTACTAGTTATGGTGGACATCGACTACGATGAGTGAGGACAAGAATGACATTAACAAATAGTGTTTGTAAGGTCAATGGTCGAGTTAGCCAATGTCCCCCCCCCCCATCGGGCATTGTAAGAAGTGTCTCACACCATTCCACGTTTGGTTGATTATCGCAATAGACCGTGATAACTATAACTTCTAACTACAGATAGAGAGGGAAAGAGAGGAGAATATATATATATATATATATATATATAGAGAGAGAGAGAGAGAGAGAGAGAGAGAGGGGAAGAGATAGATATATAGATAGATAGAGAGAGAGAGAGGGAGATAGATAGATAGAGATAGAGAGATAGAGAGAGAGAGGGAGAGGTAAGAGAGAGAGAGAGAGAGAGAGAGAGAGAGGGAGATAGATAGCGAGAGAGAGAGAGAGAGAGAGAGAGAGAGAGAGAGAGAGAGAGAGAGAGAGAGATTGTACGTTATTCATTTATTTCATTCTCGAATTTCGTTTTACCTTTTCCCTCTATTTCCTTCTTTTACTGGATCACATGACCAAAATTAGGAAAATAAAACCATGCAATCGCACAAATCTAACTTTTGAAATTCTTTGGTCTTTAAAATAGAACTTTACTCCAGAAGTTGCTGAAAGAAGAAGATAAGAAACTTTAATTCCAAAGAACGGAAGGAACTCTTTCACTTGATTCTTCTTTTTCAAAGATAAATCATAGAATTCCACAAAAAATTTTGGAAATTATTTCTGTAAAAATGGTAAGAATGCGACGAATTTGGCAGAATAAATATTTCTGACT
>OZ024745.1:22984442-23001942 GCA_964016885.1 Eledone cirrhosa | reverse complement strand
CGTATGTTTTGTGAAGGTATGTATACCTTCTCGTACGTATATTTGACTGTTATAGCGTATAATTTTTACATATTCTGGTATTTAGGGTTTGGCTATGTGTATACGGGAGTTTTGCGTCCGCGTGAGTGTGCAGGTTCGTACGTATGGTGGGTGTGTGTATATGTGTACTTCTTGTTTTAGTTGACTTACGTCTCCGAACATTCGTGTATTTATATGTAGGTATGCGTGTGCGCTTGTTATATACGTATTTATTTACTTATATACGTTTATATAATTATTTATTTATTTGTACACAAGCATACACACACACACATATTTATATGCGCGTGGTTTTGTATACCCATGGTAAGGTTTTGCGTATGCTTGTGTATGTACGTATCTGTTTGCGTGTATGTATTTATTTGTTCCTATTACTTCTGTATTGTATTTATTTACTTTGTTCTTAACTCTGTAGCGGAGATTCATTTGGTCTCCTAGTTAGAATTTTAGTCTACGATTTCTGCTATACCATTTACGTGGTTTTGTCTTTGCGTGCTATTGTTCTCCACGCTCCACATATGACTTATTATCTTCGTTTTTTCGTTCATTGCCAGAGAACGTCTCTATGCACCACCTAAGAGAACATTAGTCTACGACCTCTTTTATACCATAAACGTGGTTTTGTCTTTGCGCGTAATTGTTTTTCACCGCTCCTATTAATGACGTATTATTCGTTTTTTCCCGTTCTTTGCCAGCGAACGTTGCCACGAACCAAAGTATCGTCTTCCTGTCTTCCTCCGGTTGCAACGTTTTTTGAAATATCCAGTTCTGCGTTTACAGATTGACTTTGTTAGTTTCAGAAGATCCCGTTAAGGGTGAAAGCAGCGATTCTTTGCTTAAACTTTAATCTGTTATTTTAATAAATATATATATATATATATATATATATGAAAAAATGGGGAGAAGAATACTGCAGGTTGTACATGGATAACATGTTATAAAATGAGTCCCTCATCAGTGATTTGCTAACGATCATAGATATTTCATTGCATTAAAAATCATATACCTCACGTTGGTGCAATAATAACTAAATTAAGTTATTAGGACAATTAAAACGCATAAAGCGAGTGAGACAAGTAAACAACAAAGAGAAAAGCTAACCGTAGATAGGAAGAGGCACAAGCTACATAGTTATTCTGTCAGCTTAAGCTGGGTGAATATATGAGCGCGTAGAAAAAAGACCTTTCGAGATGAATCCAAATGTAAGAAAGAAGGAAATTGTTTTCGTCGCGAACGGGGTGAAGTGAGAAGGGGAGAAACAGTGAGTGAGTGAGTGGAAGTGTGAGGAAGAGGTCAGTAGAGAGAAAGTGTTAACTGACATGACAGAGGGGGCGAAAGAAAGTAAGAGAAACAGAGAGAACGAGGGAGCAGTAAGAGAGAGAGAGAGAAAAACAGAATCGAAGTTTAGGTAAATATATGTGAAAAAATGGGGAGAAGAATACTGCAGGTTGCACATGGATAACATGTTATAAAATGAGTCCCTCATCAGTGATTTGCCAACGATCATAGATATTTCATTGTATTAAAAATCATATACCTCATGTTGGTGCAATAATAACTAAATTAAGTTATTAGGACAATTAAAACGCGTAAAGCGAGTGAGACAAGTAACAACAAAGAGGAAAGCTAACCGTATATATATATAGGAACAAGTAGGACCCCGACGGCTGAGCTCAAGCCGTTTCGACGGCTAATTCTGGAGTGAATTAGCCGTCGAAACGGCTTGAGCTCAGCCGTCGGGGTCCTACTCGTTCCTATTACCCACTGTACTACCCTAAGTATTGAGTACTTTGGTGCGTTATGGTCCACCTGGTTCCTTACCACATTTCCTTCGTTATATATATATATATATATATATATATATATATATATATATATGTATATATATATATATAGTTGTTATATAGTAAGGTGTATTTTGGTTGTGTCATACGGTCCAATAAACTTTTGTTAGCATGGTATAAATTTCCAATCATTTTAATCACGACACATGTTTCAATAAGAGATAGATCGCTCGTGTGGTCATGATCGATTAGATTATCACTGACCACATCAGGTGAATAATGAATATGAAGATTCAGCAGCTAAAACACGCAAACTGCTATCGTCTTCAGTCAGGGTCATAAATCCATCAAGTCTCTATCTCTCAATAGCTGTAAAAGACGCTGGACAGGTCTAATCTCGGTCACAATTAGTGTGAGTGAGTACACACACTCATACACACCAGAGCGAGGTCAGAGAAAAAATATATATACTTAATAGTATGCACCGAAAGTTAGGTTTCAAAACAACAAATGTTATATTGGTCAAATCTCAATTTTCACGATGTAAATTAGAAAAATTTGGTCAACCACAACCCTATACACATGCAAGTAAATTCCGTTCAACGTTCTGCTATACGTGTATCGATTAAATTGTAACATCCGTATCGTCTAAATAGTGTATGTTTTGGTATATACACATCCATGTGTAGATCAAGTAGTCAGCTCGTATCGAACTCTGTATGTGCGGTTGTCCCGTTGAGAATCTGAGTCCCCGAGTCTGTGCGTGCAAGCACCCGTCATGTAGGCCACCAAGGGGCTCCATGTAGGGTTGGGTATTTGAGTTAAGGTGTCAGTGTGTGCGTTTTCCCGTCATATGGGCCATCGAGCTTTTAAGATAAGTGTTTGAGTGGTGGAGGTGTGTTACCCAACACAAAAATAGAAATAAAATAAAATAAAATAAAATAACAAAACCCCAGGGATGTGTGTAAATGTCATGGGCCCATTGATGGCTAGAGGATCACAGACCCAAAACCTAGTGTAGTATTCAATTGATAGGATCGTGACCAGTTATAACTGTGGGAACTCCGTGTCTAAAGAAACCGGGTACTGTGTGTAGAATTATGTATAAAGAGCGTAATCCTTCTTAACTGAGTGTGTAATACGTCTAACTATTTACTAACTGAGAGAACTCTATGGTTAGGGTATTCTAAAGTAATGGTGAGTGCGCGTAATCGGTCTTAACTGAGTGTGTAATTGTTCTAACTATTTACTAACTAGGTATTCTAAAGTAGTGGTAAATGTGCACTCAGCTGTGAGAACTCTGTGGAAACATACCGAATGATTGGGTTTCGAGGCCCTATTTTGACAATACCTCCAGAAGAAAGACAATACCTCCAGAATACAGACCATACCTCCAGAAGACAGACCATACCTCCAGAAGATAGGCCATACCTCCAGAAGACAAGAGACATCAAAATAAAGACCTTTCTTATAATATAAGCATGAGTTGGTAGTATGTAGCACACTATCGTTAAGAGTTTTAGGAGCTGATGAAGTTACGAATGCAAACAAACTCTGTCTCACCTTTGTTTCCATTTATTTATCCAGCAAAACATCCAAGTACTGGCAGGTGGAGAGAGAGAGAGAGAGAGAGAGAGAGAGAGAGAGAGAGAGAGAGAGAGAGAGATCTAAATGGATTTCGGTCCTATTTCAATTCAGAGCATCAGAAGTATCCGACGCTTTAACGATTCAGCCATATAAGTCAATAGAATGTCACTTGGTGGATTGGCAGTATCGGTAGAGGGTCGGACACCATGCTTTGCAGCACAGTTATGCCCCTTTATGGACTGAGTTCAAATCCCGCTGAGGTTAACTTTGCCTTTCATCCTTACGGGGTCGATAAAATAAAGTACTAGTAATGTACTGGGCATTTGCTGGCCTTGTGCCAAAAGTAGAAACAATTATTTTTAATTGCATTTTTCACAAATATAATTACTTTTCCTTCCGTAGACAAAATAGTATTAAATGGGTCCTTATTTGGTTACATAGACGGCAAATAAGCAGAGTCGTTAGAACATCAGATAAAATGTTTTGCGGTATTAGTTCCGGCTCTCTGCTCTTTGAGTTCAAATCCCACCGAAGTCAACTTTGCATTTCATCCTTTCGCTGTTGATAGAAAAAAATGTTCTAGTCTAGTACAGGGATCGATTCTTCCTCTATATCTCTTACTGCACCCCCTCCCTCACACCCCTTCCTTTCTCTCCGGAAGAAAAAATCAGTTGTGTCTTCACACCTAAAGAGGGGATTGAGTCCGCCATGTTTAAAATATCTGAGATACATCGTATGCTACTATGGCGTCCCTACGACTCCATCAGGAGTAATTAAACGATATTTACATACATTAGATTACATGTATGTAAATCAATATAGCATTCAAATATATAAATGTTCTCTGGTATTGATTTTAACGATTAAATCGATTTAAGTGTTTTACTTAATGTTTATTTATTTATGTTTCTTTGGCAACAGGAGGATGAACAATATGACTGGTATTTTATTTTATCACTACCACCATCAATACCACCGCCACTAACAACAACATTCCCCCCCCCCCCCCACCAGTAAAGCCTCACGTTTATTTGTGTCTCTATTTAGCTATTTGTTCCAATTACTAATTAACATTCGTGACAAAAGTACCACATAACAGCCTTCAACATTACAACTTTTCTTCCAACCTGTTTGGACGTTCGTATGACTGGTATTTGATTTTATAGATCCTAAGACGGATGAAGGGCAATCCGAACCCGGTGAGATTTGAATTCAGTACATAGAGGGACATAACTAAATGCCGCAAAATGAATTTTATCAGACTCTGTAATGAATTGTCAATACACTGCCCTATCACTCTCAGTAACAATGGTTTCTGATTTAGGTACAAGGCCAACAATATGGGGGGAAGGGAAAGTCGAATACATCGACCTCAATACATTAATAATTTGTTGATCGACTTTCGTCAAATCAGACCGAGGAAACAATGTTTCCGTTCATCTTTCCAATTGCTAATACTATCTATCGGTCACAACTCCAGGTAGAAAGAGCAACGTGAAATAAAGTGTCTTGCTCAAGGAGACAACGCATCGCCTGGTCCAAGAATCGAACTGACAACTTCACGATTGCGAATCCAGTTCTCTAACCACTCAGCCACACATTACTGGTACTTTATTTTATTGTAACGATTAAAGGCAAAGCTAATCACTGCGGGATTTGAACTCAGAATGTAAAGGGACGTAACTATATGCCACAAATCACATTGTCCAACTCTCTACCGATACTGCCAATCGACCGCCCATAACGCCCCCCCCCAGTAATAATAATATATAACACCTTTCCTTACCCCCATCGAAAGTCCTTTTTGCCCCCCCCCCACCTCACCGTCTTACACTAATCCTCACACCATAGCAACAACATATTCCTTCAAACAGTTTCACATCCTCTACGGCATTAAGTGGAGATCTATTACTGAAGGTACTGCATGACCTATCCACGCATGGCAGAACTGTGTTAGTATAATAGAGTAGTTGTGAAAAAAATGGGGTTCCTGTGACGTCATATCAGGTACAGATAATCGGTCCGTTTGGCACAGACGCTATGACATCTGTTTTACAGCTGGAGAAAGTATTTTACCCTAGATACATACACAGGCAATATTCTTATAGTTTGAAGGGAGTGGTGGATTGGCAGAATTAGTAGAACTTCTTCTTCCTCACTTATTTCTGGGAGGGTCGTGTGTGTGTTGGGGGCGGGGGATCAGAGTCCTTAAGTACTCCTTCCAACAGGTCCTGTCAGTTGCTAGTTGAAAACTAAGAGAATTAGTAAAGTATCGGATCAAATGCTATTGCGGTATTTCTGAGTTCAAATCACGCCAAAGTCAACTTTGCTATTCATCTTTACATGGTCTATAAAATATAAAGTACCAGTCATGTACTGGGGTTGATTTAATCAAGTTTACTCTTTCCTCAAATTTGTCGGCCTTGTCTCTAAAGTAGGAATCCTTATCCTTATGATCTGTTTTCACCCAACACCCGATAGGTTTAAAACACACGAGAAATGGCGAGCTATGGAGGAGATTTAATTGGATAGTATGTAATGGGATAGTTCATAAGTGTAGATGGTGTTATATTAACAGTAAAACTAGCTTCAGTACGAGCGTCTCTGTCATGTAAAGGGGGAGCCATCTTTTAAATGTAGCCTTGGGTGTTTATGTGTGCACGTGTGTGTGTGTGTGTGTATATATATATATATATATATATATATATATATATATGTGTTTGTGTGTTTATATACATGTGTGTGTTTATGAATGTGTGCAATACTAGGATATCATAAGAAACAAGTTGGCACAAGACTAGGCACGACTCGAACCACGTATCTGAGATTACGGTACAGAATAGCCTGCCAAACCATATCTCTCTCTGTCACTTCGGTTTTTCCCAGCTCTCTCTTTCTCTCTCTCTGCCTCTGACTCCGTCTCTCTCCCTCTTTCTCTAGATATCTTGTCAATCCACATCACGTCTCTGTTTCTCTCTCTCTCTCTCTCTCTCTCTCTCCACTCTCTCTCCTCTCTCTGACTCCCCCTCTCTCTCACACTCTCTCTCCTTCACTCATCCTCTCTCTCAACCCCATCTCTCTCTCCCCCTCTCTCTCCTTCACTCATCATCTCGCTCAACCCCCTCTCTCTCCTCTCTCTCTCTCCTCTCTCTCTCTCAACACCCCCTCTCTCTCCTCTCTCTGACTCCCCCTCTCTCTCCTCTCTTTCTCACCCCCTCTCTCTCCTCTCTTTCTCACCCCCTCACTCTCTCTCTCCACTCTCTCGCCCCTCTCGGACTCCCGCTCTCTCTCACTCTCTCTCTCTCTCCTTCACTCATCCTCTCTCTCTCTCTCTTTCTCTATCTCAAATTAGATATTTAAATTCTTCATCTGCTATTTTTTTAATCTGTTCCTCCATGATTCACAGATAATTAGCTCTATATGAGATACCCGCCTAGGGACTGTACCATTACCATATAAAAGAAATATAGGATATTACTAAGTACCGTCAAACTACTGTAATATGATAGAAAAAATATCACATACTTCACCCCCTCACATGCCCCGTCCCGTCCCGCCTCCTCCAGTAAGGAGAATATAATAATAATCCTTGGCGATAAAATGAACTCCCTCCCACTCCATTTCTTCTTCTTCTTCTTCTTCTTCTTCTTCTCCTCCTCCTCCAGCGCCGCCGATGCCTTACTACTACTACTACTACTACTACTACTACTACTACTACTACTACTACTATTGCCGCTGCTGCTGCTGCTACTACTACTACTACTACTACTACTACTACTACTACTACTACTACTACTACTGCCGCTGCTGCTGCTGCTGCTACTACTACTACTACTACTACTACTACTACTACTACTACTACTACTACTACTACTACTATTGCCGCTGCTGCTGCTGCTGCTACTGCTACTACTACTACTACTACTACTACTACTACTACTACTACTACTACTACTACTACTACTACTATATTGCCGCTGCTACTACTACTACTACTACTACTACTACTACTACTACTACTACTACTACTACTACTACTACTACTACTAAATATAATGGTTTCTTATATAGGCACAAGGCCAACAATTTTAGGGGAGGGGAATGTCGATTAAACCGACTCCAGTGCGTTACTGGTACTTTATTTTATCGACCCCGTAAGGATAAAAAGAAATTTGAATTCAGAACGTAAAGGGCAGCAACACATGTTGGTCCGGCACTCTACTGACGCTGCTAACCCTCCGCTCTAACTACTACTAGAAATAATTGTTTCTACTTTTGGCACAAGGCCAGCAATTATCCCAGTACATTACTGGTACTTTATTTTATCGACCTCGTAAGGATGAAAGGCAAAGTTGACCTCGGCAGGAATTGAACTCATACTGTAAAGGGCCGTAACTCTATGATGCAAAGCATGGCGTCCGACCTTCTACCGTTCCTGCCAATCCACTACTAGATATAATAAACAAATATCATTAACACGCAACCTCACCATTGTGAATCTAATTTTCTAACCACTAAACCGCAAATGTCTGGAAAAAAATATATATTGGATAGTCATGATTGAGATGTCTTTACTCATAGGTCTGCCTAAACACAGCTGACCTAGGGTTAAATAACAACACCAACAACAAAAACTATATAATCATTGGCAGTGATTGGTTCAGTATTTCATAGCTCATCATGGCCAACAATTCCTTGTAACCCCTATTATCGATAAGAAATTCTCAGGAGAGCTGGACAGCAGAAGGTCTTCAGAGAAGAACCCCCAAAAGCAAGTGATTCCGTCTCAAACCCGGACGCTCATCAGACCAGTACTTGCCGAAATTTCATCGGCATTAAACACCTACAGTAACAAGTCTAAGAAGACTATACTTCCCCTGGACAGGACGCTAGTCCATTGCAAGGTTAAACCACTAGCTGCTTACTGCTGGTACACATTTTCAGTTGAGTTAAATGGCACAACGTGAAATGAAATGAGGTGTTTTGTATGCTCAACAACATAACACACAGCCCGGTCCAGTGATCAAACAGTGTGTGTGTGTGTATGACAGCTCACACCTATATGTGTGTGTGTGTGTGACAGCTCACACCTATGCAGGTATATCTCGTTGGAGGTGTCTTGGGTAATTTAATGATAGGGACCCCAGTCCTATCATCTCATTTCTACAGCTGAGTAAACTGGAGCAACGTGAAATAAAGTGTCTTGCTCAAGGAAACAACACATCACCCGGTCCGAGAATTGAACTCACAACCTTTCGATTGCAAGCCCAATACTCTAACCACTAAGCCATGCACCTTCACGTGATCAAACAGATAACAATATGATTGTAAGACCAACACCCCTAGCCACTAGGCCACGTGATTTTCCATACTATTAGAATAGACGCCATTATTTCCCCTCGTGTAAGCTTTTGTTGTGGTTTGAGTGTCAGTTCATGGGTCACACCATTCCAGAAATCTACAAGGTGTTAACACGTATGTATAATAGAGAATATATCACTTTCCTATATCACATATGGTGTGTAGAATACCAGTCGATTAAGTTAGTGTTGTTGTTGTTGTTATTGTCGTTGTTGTTGTGGTGGTTGTTATTGTTGTGGTTGTTGTTGTTGTCGTTATTGTTGTGGTTGTTGTTGTTGTTGTTGTCGTTGTTGTTGTGGTTGTTGTTGTCGTTGTTGTCGTCGTTATTGTCGTTGTTGTTGTTGATATTGTTGTTGTGGTTGTTGTTGTTGTCGTTGTTGTTGTTGTTATTGATATTGTTGTTGTTGTCGGTGTTATCGTCGTTGTTGTTGTTATTGATATTATTGTGGTTGTCGTCGTCGTCGTTGTTGCTGTCGTTGTTGTTGCTGTCGTTGTTGTTGCTGTCGTTGTTGTTGCTGTCGTTGTTGTTGCTGTCGTTGTTGTTGCTGTCGTTGTTGTTGTTGCTGTTGTTAAGATGGCCGCCATAACCATCATCATCATCATCTCTAGTGTTTCTCCAACAATCGATTCAAGTGTAATATCAGTGCCAGAGGAAGGTCCCATCCTCTGTCACTGATTAATCCCATTGGTGAAGAATTCATCTGTGGAGATAATAGAATTGTTGATGAAGAATAGGAATGAGAGAGAGAGTTAGAGAGGGAGAGGGAGAGTTAGAGAGAGAGGGAGAGAGGTAGAGAGTGAGGCAGAGAGGGAGGGAGAGAGAGTAGAAAGAGTATGAGAGAATAAGAGAGACGTGTGTACACATATATAGATGTATATATACACACACACACACACACACACACACACACACACACACACACACACACACACACACACATATATATATATATATATATAATATGTAACAATAACAAATTTGTAATCTCCACGTATACGTACATCTGCGCGTGTGTTTATATATATATATGTATATATATAAATATATATATATATATAAGTATGTATACGTACATACATATATGTATACAGACGTACAGTAGTATGTATATATATATACATACATGCACACATATATATATGTACGTATGGATTCAACGAACATTTATTATAATGCTCGGTGTGTTTGTATTAAGCCGTAGTGTCTAGCAACCATCGTTGCTAGTTTGTTCAACACTGACAAAGGAACGCTGTACTAGTTTCAAGCTTATTAGCTATCATCAGCAACGTATACCTTCCTGCCAGATGATTGGACGTCTGAAAGTATATACTTTCCTTATGTATATTAACGACTGAGTAGCCCAATTTGCATATCGAGTGGGTTAATCGGCCGGGTGCACCGAAAACGATAAACGGAAAAATGAAACGAAATTTCATTTCCCTAAATGTTCGGTGAATCCATACGTACATATATATATATATGTGTGCATGTATGTATATATATATACATACTACTGTACGTCTGTATACATATATGTATGTACGTATACATACTTATATTTAAGTATCAGCCGTACTAAGAGTGGGAAATGAAATTTCGTTTCATTTTTCCGTTTATATATATGTATATATATATATATATGTATATATATATATATATATATATATACACAGTCCAGAATTAGCCGTCGAAACGGCTTGAGCTCAGCCGTCGGGGTCCTACTCGTTCCTATATACAGTATATATATATATATATACATACATTATATATATATTATATAATGTATGTGCATGCAAGTATGAATAAGTTTACGTGTATAGGTGTGTGAATGTTAGTGTTGATCACACACACACACACACACACACACACACACACACACACACACACACACACACACACACACACACACACACACACACACACACACACACATGTATATATATATATATATATATATATACAATATATATATATATATATATATATATATATACAATATATATATATATATACAATATATATATATATATATATATATATATATATATATATATATATATATATATATATATTAAAATAACAGATTAAAGTTTAAGCAAAGAATCGCTGATATATTTGATATATATTTACCCTTATCGAGCCCTCTTTGGATTTTAGTCTTCACATTTATTATTATTACTATATATATATATATATATATATATATATATATATTTATATATATATTTATATATTTATGCATGTATTTTATCGTGATTAGCACTAACACCTTGTGGGATTGACTGGGTGCATTTTATCGTGGCACCAGCATTACCACTTTATAATACTAGGGTGCTGGTTGTGTGCTCAGCCAGGATTGGAAAGTAAGTAATGAAGGTGGAGGAGTAAGATGATGGTAGGGCTCAAGCGACATTTTCCTCCGTAGCTTAATGGTTTAAAGCGCCTAGCTGTTATCTGGGAGATATGTTGTTCAATTCCTCATAGCGGTCAATGGCAACTTCTTTTCCCAACTCTTAAGGGTTTTCACCTTATTTTATAGCATCTCTGCACATGAGCACATCATTCTTTACATTGTGTGTGTGTGTGTGTATGTGTGTGTGTGTAAATATGAAATAGCCTTTCATTCTTACGTATTTATATCATACAACGGACTGTACTCAACTTTGATATTTTTGTTAGAGATTCTTCAAATTCACAATATTTATTACTTCTTTAGTCTCTCTACAGATTCGTCTATATGAACCATCCTCAAAGAACCATAACCATACCATCATAGAACCATGCTGTCACAGAACCATGTAGTCATAGAACCATGTAGTTATAGAACCATGTAGTTATAGAACCATGTAGTTATAGAACCATGTAGTTATAGAACCATGTAGTTATAGAACCATGCTGTCATAGAAACATGTAGTTATAGAACCATGTAGTTATAGAACCATGTAGTTATAGAACCATGCTGTCATAGAACCATGTAGTTATAGAACCCTGTTGTCATAGAACCATGCTTTCATAGAACCATGTAGTTATAGAACCATGTAGTTATAGAACCATGCTGTCATAGAACCATGCTGTCATAGAACCATGTAGTTATAGAACCATGTAGTTATAGAACCATGCTCTCATAGAAACATGCTGTCATAGAACCATGTAGTTATAGAACCATGTAGTTATAGAACCATGTAGTTATAGAACCATGTAGTTATAGAACCATGCTGTCATAGAACCATGTAGTTATAGAACCATGCTGTCATAGAACCATGTAGTTATAGAACCATGTAGTTATAGAACCATGCTCTCATAGAAACATGCTGTCATAGAACCATGTAGTTATAGAACCATGTAGTTATAGAACCATGCTCTCATAGAAACATGCTGTCATAGAACCATGTAGTTATAGAACCATGTATTTATAGAACCATGTAGTTATAGAACCATGCTGTCATAGAACCATGTAGTTATAGAACTATGCTGTCATAGAACCATGTAGTTATAGAACCATGTAGTTATAGAACCATGCTGTCATAGAACCATGTAGTCATAGAACCATGTAATTATAGAACCATGTAGTTGTAGAACCATGCTGTCATAGAACCATGTAGTTATAGAACCATGTAGTTATAGAACCATGTAGTTATAGAACCATGCTGTCATAGAACCATGTAGTTATAGAACCATGTAGTTATAGAACCATGTAGTTATAGAACCATGCTGTCATAGAACCATGTAGTTATAGAACCATGCTGTCATAGAACCATGTAGTCATAGAACCATGTAATTATAGAACCATGTAGTTATAGAACCATGCTGTCATAGAACCATGTAGTTATAGAACCATGTAGTTATAGAACCATGTAGTTAGTTTATTGAGCCGAACTTAAACTCTTCTATCCGAGAACTATAATAATCAGGGTGGGTTAAGAACAGAGACCAGATGCATATCTACCAGCACACTGTATCCCTTACTAGATTCTCACTTTACTAACAACACCTTTATACCTAGCTTGCACTGCTGTCACAAGTGTAACGGCCTACGCCTAGCCCTGATCTTGCAGTTGTCTCACTATAAAGAGGGAATTTGTGCTGTTCCTTTCTGGCACAAAGCCAAACAGGATCTCTTCTAATCTGATTCCTTCCCTAATTAGTTGTGTTAGCACCCTTTCTGATAATTTTATTACCTAACACTTTAGTCTCACCTGGTGAGATTACAACGATTATACAGCTATGACAATCATTGATATCAATCCCAGATTATGGGGTGACTAATTCGACTCCGACTTCACCAGAAATTTCGCCATCTCAGCGACTGTCATTGACTGTCTAGCAGATTTTTTCCTTTATCATATCAGTGATTGCTTCTTTAATCCAGTAACCGTGAACTTCGATAACAAGTCCCTTTGTTGAATCTACTGGAGATGGTGTCCCTTTCATCTACTCATTCTTCACATTCATCAGCCTCTTATAATAAGATCTTCAGGTCTCTTTCTTGTGAGCACCAGCATTCTGAACGTACTTACCCCAAATACATCCTGGATCACACCAACTTACAGCTTTCGATCCTCAAATGGCGGTACATTGGCAAACCTCCTGGTTTTAACTTTTCTACGTATAATGTAAACATGTCATATCTCTCTCTCTCTCTCTCTCTCTCTCTCTCTCTCTCTCTCTCTCTCTCTCTCTCTCTCTCTCTCTCTCTCTATCTATCTATCTATCTATCTATCTCACTCTCTCGCTCCAAGTAGAAAGAAGTTAGACATCTCTCAAGATCAGCTGACGTCAGAGTGTAAGAATGGCTGATGTCAAGCCAAATAGACGTGGAGAAAGAGACGGAGACATGGAAAGATACAGGAATGAAGAATACATTACCTCTCTATACATATATCTATGCATCTGAAAATAAAGAGTACTCAATACCGAAGTAGAGTTTAAATATACATTTTATTATGGCTAAATCGTTATTTATTCTGGAGATTCGCCTGTTTATCACAATAGTAACACACTGTAGGACTTCAATTTTCTCTCTTCGAGTTGCTCACACATTCCTCAGTTTGTTGTTTCCACTTTTTTCGCTTTTTTTCGCTCTTTTTCTCTTTTCTCTTTTCTCTTTTCTTCCCCTTTCCCTTCTGTTATCCTATATTTGTTGTCCCAATAACTTACCCAGTTATTGAACGCACTGGGGGTAGATATCTTGTCTTTAATGCGTAGAAATATCCGAGATCCCCAGCAGACAACTGGTGAGGAAAACTTCTCCAGTTCTTGCTTTCTTCTTATTTTTAAGCCTATATATATATATATATATATATATATATATATATATATATATATATATATATATATATATATATATATATATATATATATATGCAGAGGTTATATTAAATTTGTTGGGATTCAACAAGCTTAAACATTTTTCTCTCTCCCTTACATATCATCCTCTTCCAACAGTTTAATTTAAATAAACCGTTATCTTTTCAACTTTTCGGACACTCATTTGCATACTCACTCATAACTTTGTATTACCCTCAATAAAATATTATCTCCACTATCCAGGAAGCTCCAATCGTTAAGGTTGGCTTTTTTCCGGGTATGTCAATATTTATTTATAAAACAAATCTGTATTTTATCGGATGAAAGCGCACCATAATTTGCCTAGGCTGCCCTTGAAATATATATATAATAAAATAAATATGGTTTTATAAATATAGTTTCCATTTATTAATATATTGTATATATATGCATATATATATTTATATATATATATACAATATATTAATAAATGGAAACTATATTTATTTTATTATATATATATATATATATATATATATATATATATATATATATATATATATATATATATATATATATATATATATGTATATATGTATGTATGTATGTATGTATGTATTAAGAATGATTAGTAGAAAAGTGAAAGAATAAGAGCGAAACAAAATTTCAAGCCATAAGTATGTATATGATGGAATAGATATATACTTTGTTGCATGAATAATGTGTGTGTATGTGTGCCACTATGCACATATATGCGTGTGTAGGAATAAATGCACACATACATAAATACACTCTCATACACACATATATATGCGTACATACACACACATATACATATATATATATGCATATATATGTAAATATATATATATGTATATATGCATATATAATGTGTGCGTGTGAGTGAGAGAAAGAGAGGGTGAGTGTCTATGTGGGATACACACACACATACATACACACACACACATTATATATACATATACTTACATATACATATATATATATACACATATATATATATATACACACATATATATATATTAATTTTACCTACATACCTATACCATGTAGAGTTACGTGATGTATATATACGAATATACATATATATATATATATATATATATATATATATATATATATATATATATATATAACTATATATATATATATATATATATATATATATATATATATATATATGTATGTATATTCGTATATATACATCACGTAACTCTACATGATATAGGTATGTAGGTAAAATTCATTTTCTACATACATATATATATACATATATGTGTGAGTGTGTATGTATTTATGTATGATTGTGTGTTTGTATGCATGGTACGGCGGAAACACATACATTTACACATACATATATGTATATAGAGCGAGAAAGAATGTGTGTGTGTGCGTGTGTGTGTCAGAGAGAAAGAATAAGAGATAGAAAGAGAGAGGGAGAGAGAGAACGAGGGAGAGGGAGAGGGAGAAAGAGAGACAGAGAGGGACAGAGATAGAGGGACAAAGAGAGAGAAAATGAGAGATAGAGAGAGAGAGTGAGAGAGAGAGAGAGAGAGAGAGAGAGAGAGAGAGAGAGAGAGAGAGAGAGAGAGAAAGAGAGAGAGAAATGATAGATAGATAGATAGAGAGAGAGCGAGGTAGAGGGAGAGGGAGAGAGAGAGAGAGAGAGGGACAGAGATAGAGGGATAAAGAGAGAGAAAATGAGAGATAGAGAGAGAGAGAGTGAGAGAGAGAGAGAAATGAGAGATAGATAGATAGATAGAGAGAGAGTGAGGGAGAGAGAGCGCGAGATAGGGAGAGAGAGAGAGAGAGAGAGAGAGAGAGAGAGAGAGAGAGAGGGCCAGAGATAGATGGACAAAGAGAGAGAAAATGAGAGATAGAGAGAGATAGTGAGAGGAAGAGAGAGAGGGAGATAGAGGGACTAAGAGAGGGAAAATAAGAGATAGAGAGATAGATGGAATAAAGTGCTAAAGATGGTCGTATGATAGACGGCGTTATATTTTATATAAAGTGATACCAAGAGTATTCCGTGATAACATCTAAATAGAGGCTCACTTCCAGATGTGAGTCGTTTTATCACAGTACATAATCAATATGTATGATGTGTTGTATGTATGTATGTTGTGTTGTATGTATGTATGTTGTGTTGTATGTATGTATGATGTGTTGTATGTATGTATGATGTGTTGTATGTATGTATGATGTGTTGTATGTATGTATGATGTGTTGTATGTATGTATGATGTGTTGTATGTATGATGTGTTGTATGTATGTATGTTGTGTTTTATGTATGATGTGTTGTATGTATGTATGATGTGTTGTATGCATGTATGTATGATGTGTTGTATGTATGTATGTTGTGTTGTATGTATGTATGTATGATGTGTTGTATGTATGTATGTATGATGTGTTGTATGTATGTATGATGTGTTGTATGTATGTATGATGTGTTGTATGTATGATGTGTTGTATGTATGTATGTATGATGTGTTGTATGTATGTATGTATGATGTGTTGCATGTATGTATGATGTGTTGTATGTATGTATGATGTGTTGTATGTATATATGATGTGTTGTATGTATGATGTGTTGTATGCATGGATGTATGATGTGTTGTATGTATGTATGATGTGTTGTATGTATGTATATATGATGTGTTGTATGTATGTATGTATGATGTGTTGTATGTATGTATGATGTGTTGTATGTATGTATGATGTGTTGTATGTATATATAATGTGTTGTATGTATGATGTGTTGTATGTAAGTCTGATGTGTTGTATGTATGTATATACGATGTGTTGCATGTATGTATGTATGTATGTATGATGTGTTGTATGTATGTATGTATGTATGATGTGTTGTATGTATGTATGTATGATGTGTTGTATGTATGTATGATGTGTTGCATGTATGTATGATATGTTGTATGTATGTATGATGTGTTGTATGTATGTATGATGTGTTGTATGTATATATGATGTGTTGTATGTATGTATGATGTGTTGTATGTATGTATGATGTGTTGTATGTATGTATGTATGATGTGTTGTATGTATGTATGATGTGTTGCATGTATGTATGTATGATGTGTTGTATGTATGTATGATGTGTTGTATGTATATATGATGTGTTGTATGTATGTATGATGTGTTGTATGTATATATGATGTGTTGTATGTATGTATGTTGTGTTGTATGTATGTATGATGTGTTGTATGTATATATGATGTGTTGTATGTATGTATGTTGTGTTGTATGTATGTATGATGTGTTGTATGTATGTATGATGTGTTGTATGTATGTATGATGTGTTGTATGTATGTATGATGTGTTGTATGTATATATGATGTGTTGTACGTATGTATGATGTGTTGTATGTATGTATGTATGATGTGTTGTATGTATGTATGATGTGTTGTAT
>OZ024745.1:22956942-22976942 GCA_964016885.1 Eledone cirrhosa | reverse complement strand
ATTAATGTATATGTGTGTGTATATATATGTGTGTGTATATATGTATATGTATATGTGTGTATATATATATATATATATATATATATATATATATATATATTTATTTTTTTAATTTTATTTTATTTTTTATTTATTTATTATTATTATTATTTTTTTTTTTTTCTCCTCGTGCAATGGCCATACTCGATAACGAGGAGGCAGCCATCATGTATGTATGTTGTTGCTGTAAACATTAGTGCCGGTGTTGTTGTTGTAGATGTTGGGGTTGAAATCTGGTCGTTTGACTGAGTGATGTATATACACACATATACATACATATATATATATACACATTCAACACAGAGTAGAGAGTTTGACAACAGGTCATTGACTTTAGGGTAATGACATGTAATGGTGGGGAGAGAGTGTAGACGTTATTGTGGTGGTGGGGGACAGTGAGATGTATATAGTTCATTTGTTCGTTTTCTTCTCTTTGCAAAATTTGAATTTTAGCCATGTTATAGCAACAACAGCTTCAGAATGAATTGAAATGAACATTTACAACACCAGCGGCATCAAACGATAAAAAAAAAAAAATCAAAATTCCACAAACAAACAAAAACTCAAAATAACAAAACACACACACACGCACACAACACCAACTGCCACCACCACCACCATCAGCGACCGGGCCTTAAGAAAACAACTTTAATAATAATAATTTTCTACTTTTAGGCACAAGGCCAGCAAACACCCAGTGCATTACTGGTACTTTATTTTATCGACCCCGTAAGGATGAAAGGCAAAGTCAACCTCGGCGGGATTTGAAATCAGATCGTAAAGGGACGTAACTATCCTGGAAAGCATGGCGTCCGACCCTCTATTGATACTGCCAATAATAATAATTGTTTCTACTTTTGGCACAAGGGCCATCAATTATCCCAGTGCATTACTGGTACTTTATTTTATCGACCCCGTAAGGATGAAAGGCAAAGTTAACCTCTAATGTTTCTGCTTTTGGCACGGATCCAGCGACTGGTCCAGCGCATTACTGGTACTCTCTTTTGTTGACTCCGTGGGGATGAAGGGCAAGGTTGACCTCGGCAGGATTTAAGCTCAGAGCGTGGAGAGCCATAGCTCTATGCTGTAAAGCAATTATAATAATACTGGACTGTAATACGAACGGCTTCAACTATACGAACTCTTGAAAGTCAACAGTTGACATAATCTTGTAATCTTGTATCAGTAATGACGGTAATATATATATATATGCGTGTGTGTGTGTAAGTGAGTAGCGTGTGTGTGTTTGTTTGTATGTATGAGTGTTGTTGTGTGCGCGCGTATGTATGCGTGTGCGCGCGCGTATGTATGCGTGTGTGTGCGCGCGTATGTATGCGCGTGTGTGTATGTCGTACGGATAAGTGTCAAAAAGTGAGGTTTTTTTTGTTTTTGTTTTTGCGCAGCGACATAGAAATAATCGGGCTGGATGCCCGATCGCGCAGTTAAACCACTGGGAGTTAAGAACCCCCAGCCCTTATCAGGGCATTCTTCTAGGAGAGGCATCTCAGGAAACTGGGTTAACTCCGACATAAAACCTGCGGCTCAGTAGTTACCGATGATGTTGATCTTTTCTTCTTTTCAGGTTATAGCTACTGTCGCTCAGAGAGTGGGATTGGCTCAGTGCACAGTCTTTCCTCACTTTAAAAATATTCGTCACGCACAGGCATTGCACGAGTGCATTAATAATTATTAATAGTGTGTTATTATTATTATTATTATTACCTGGAATGTTGCCAGGCACTCACTGCCCTCTACCAAGCGGGCAATGCGATAAGGGGAACTCTCGAGTTCTATAGAGGATTAGTGGTGGGCAAGTGCGATGACGCACTCGGAGAAGCTTTGGTCCTCGACGAAGTCGAACTGACCAGTCTGTACCGGAGGACTTTTGAACCGGGGACGATGGACAATTTCCAGAAATCCCTCGCTTGGCAGTGCTACCGGGGGGCACTGCCGGTTCGGGATAAACTCTACAGGCACGGAAGTGCTGTCAGACGGACCTGCCCAAGATGCGCACAGAACGACGAAACTGTTCTGCACGCACTTGTCCAGTGTCCGTGCATTACTGACTTGTGGAGTTATGTCCAACAGCTACTGTCACGTGTGGAACGAATCCGGCTATCGGCCGAGTCCATAGTGAAGATCGAGCCGCCACCTTCCTTAGGTCAGGAAGAGCAGGACATTTTCCTCTGTCTGGTGGCAGTTGCGAAAGAGATTATATGGTGGACCAGGTTGAAAGGACTAAAGACAGACACTTTTCTCTTCGGCCAATCCCTCATCAACTTCTTCAAGTTTCACCTGGAAAGGAGGGTGAGGGTGGAGAGAGAAGTGCTTCCCCCCAGTACATTTGCTAAAAGGTGGGTGAATGTGGCGAGAATGGCTCGTGTGAATGGGCCTACTCTGGCCATGCGCCTATAGGCTGGCTAACTTGAGGAGAGGGGTGCTATCCTGGGTGCCCTAGAAGCGCAGGGTGGTTCAGGATTGGTGGGGTACCCGAATCACCCCAGGGTCGTCCACCCCCTATCGAGGAATTTATTTTGTTATATTTATGCATAGTTTATTTTATATTTTTATATTTTCATTGTTAAATTAGTCTTGCCATTGTGCACTTTTACTCGACCTTATTGTAAACCCCCACTGTCCCTGTCTTTGTATTGTCCCCTACATGTCGGCCCTTGTGGCTAATAAATGAAATAATAATAATAATAATTATTATTATTATTACTATTATTATTAGTTTTTTTTTTTTTTTTTTTCCCAATTCAATGATGTTCCAGAACAATATAAAAGAGATAATTGGCAATTTAGGTTCTGGAACAAAAAAGATAATTGGCAATAAGGGCAGGGGCCCCAGGTTATCACAGCCTGGGCCCGCTCGTCATCGTGCCATTGTAATAGAGCCAAACAAGTCATTTAGTCTTGGCTGCTGGAACGTACGGACGCTGCTTGACAGGGATTCCTTGGAGCGTCCTGAACGAAGGACCGCTCTTGCTGCAAAGGAGCTTCGACGTTACGTCTGAGACGAGGTTAGCTGAAGATGGTCATCTTACAGAATTTTGTGGAGAATATACATTCTTCTGGAAAGGAAGAGATGAAGGTACCAGAAGAGAGGCTGGGGTAGGATTTGCTGTTAAGACTGTTCTTGTGAATAAATTAGAAGAATTCCCAGTAGGGATTAGTGAGCGTCTTATGTCCATGAGAATTCCGCTGGACAAAGGAAGATATGCGACCCTGGTGAGTGTGTATGCTCCAACTATGAATTCTGTCGATGAAGAAAAAGTGTCTTTTACCACGCCTTGAAAGGTGTTTTAAGAAATATCCCTCAGGCAGACAAAGTCATCGTGCTTGGTGACTTTAATGCTAGAGTGGGTAGGCATTTTAACAGATGGAATGTAATCGGAAGGCATGGGGTGGGAAAGTGTAACAGCAATGGTATGCTCCTGCTGCAGATGTGTGAGGAGCTGGATCTGTGTGTTACCAGCACCGTGTTCCAACAAAAGAACAAATTCAAGACCACAATGGATGCATCCTGCATCTAAGGAATGACATCTTTTGGACTACGTCCTAGTCAGGATGCGTGATAGACAGGATGTGCAGTGTGTTCGTGCTCTTCGTGGAGCTCAGTGCTGGACAGACAACCGCCTGGTACGCGCAAAAGTGAAACTAATCACTAAAAGTAAAATCCGGGCTCCTGGTGTTACCCTGCCCAAAAGATTGAATGCTGCTCGTCTTAAGGATAAAAATGTGAAGAGGACATTGGAAGAAGAGATGCAGGCTGCAGATCTTGGTGAGGATTGGCCGAACCTTAAAAAGTCGGTTTATGATGTAGGCAGGCGTGTTCTGGGATTGGTGCAGAGAAAACATCAGGACTGGTTTAATGAGAATGATGTACACATAGAAGACTTGTTGGCTGATAAGAGGCGTGCTCTGTCACGCTACTTGACGGCAAAACCACAGGAGAGGAATACGTTGCATGAGGAACTCAAGGATGTAAAATCACGTGTTAGGCGGAGTCTTTCTCAGATGAAGGATCAGTGGTGGAGTGAGAAGGCTGGTGAGATACAAACTGCGTCAGATTCCAATAACACAAAGCTGTTGTACAGTCTCTTGCGTGAGGTTTATGGACCGTCTTCTTCTCTGGTGACACCGCTTCGCAGCAAGGATGGCAAATAACTTCTTCGTGACTCACAAGGAATTCTACGAAGGTGGCGAGAGCACTTTGATGATCTTTTGAATCAGCCATCTGTCGTCAGTGAAGATTTCTTCAATCTCATTCCAGAAAGTCCTGTGAAAGTAGCTCTCGCAGAACCTCCGACGCTTGTGGAGGTTGCAGTTGGCTATCTCGAAGCTGAACAGTGGAAGGTCTCCAGGTATGGATGGCATACATGCTGAGCTCCTACAATATGGTGGTGAGAGACTCCTGCAACATCTTCACTCTTTGTTTGGCGGGATATGGGCTAATGAATCCGTACTTGAGGACTGGAGAGATGCAGTAATGGTGGTCTTGTACAAGAGAAAGGGTAACAGGAATGATTGTGGGAACTACAGAGGTATATCATTGCTTTCTGTCGTAGGGAAAGTTTTATGTAGGGTGCTTCTCGACCGCCTGCTGACACAATTGCAGATTGTGTTCTTCCTGAAAGTCAATCTGGTTTTCGTACTGGACGCGGCACTACTGATATGATCTTCTCAGCTAGACAGCTCCAGGAGAAGTGCATTGAACAAGGTTTGGATCTGTATCAGGTTTTTGTCGATCTGACAAAAGCTTTCGATACTGTTAATAGAGATGCATTATGGAAGGTTCTCCAGAAACTTGGTTGCCCTGATAAGTTCCTTGCTTTAGTTAGGTCTTTCCATGACGACATGAAGGCTTGGGTTAATGTCGGAGGTAACATGTCGGAGCCTATCTCAGTAAAAAATGGTGTGAAACAGGGGGATATTCCAACACCGACCCTGTTTGCCATATACTTTGCAATGGTTTTCTGTATTGCATCAGGAATTGCGAGCATGGTGTTTACATCCGATATCGAACCTCAGGCAGCATATTTAACATCAGGCGCTTTGCTGCAAAGACAAAAGTATTTACATCAATCATAAGAGACCTCTTCTATGCAGATGATTGCGATCTTGTAGCGCACACAGAGAGTGATATGCAGCACATTTTGAATGCATTTTCTGACGCTTGCACTGCCCCTAGGATTGACTGTCAGTCTCAAGAAAACCGTCGTCATGTACCAACCTGCCTCTGGTAAGCAGTACACTGAACCAAATATGTATGTGTATGGTAAACGACTTGGAGTGGTTGATCAGTTTGTCTACCTGGGAAGCACTGTCAATCGATACAGCAACCTTGACAGTGAAATCTCACTTAGGATTAGGAAAGCAAGTGATGCTTTCGGAAAACTAGAAAGGCGACTCTGGGGTCGGCGAGACATATGCAGGAGGACAAAGGTAAAGGTGTACAAGGCATGTGTGTTCTCTTGTCTTCTTTATGCCTGCGAGACCTGGGTCACATATCGACACCACCTTAAGCAATAGGAGCGTTTCCATCAGATGTGTCTCAGATGTATCCATGGCGTTCACTGGAGGGACCACATCAGTGATGTCGAGATTTTGGAAAGCTCTATGTGTGACAGTATAGAAGCTCTTGTTCTTAAGCAACGACTCCGTTGGAGTGGTCACCTTGCCTGGATGAAGGATTCTAGAATACCAAAACAACTCTTTTATAGAGAGTTGGTTACAGGAAAACGACCGCCACATAAACCAAAAAAGAGGTATAAGGATTCCTTGAAAACCTCTTTGAAAGACGCTAACATCTCTGCTGATACATGGGAAAATATTGCTGCTGATCGTAATAAATGGAGAAAGACTGTATATGAGGGAAAAGTTGCCTTTGAGGCATCTCGAATCGCATACGAGAAAGTAAAGCGGGATGTGAGGAAGGGCATTGCTGTTGCACTTCCAGACGGCGAGGGTCCTCCAATGGTGCTGACATGCAGCGTCTGTGCGAGACTCTGCCTAAGCAAAGCTGGACTCGAAAGTCATCTTCGCAGTCATAAAGTAAGACCAGTGGTTGACTACCAGGCTGCTGTTGGAGATGCTACTCATCATGCTTGCCAAACATGTGGTAGAGAATGTAGATCAGCAGGAGGGCTCAAGCGACATGCAAAAGTACACGAACTCCAACCACAACCGACTATTTCCAGTGAATGTTTTGGTTGCCGACTCTGTGCAAGACATTTTAGATCATTGGCTGGGCTAAAAAGCCACATTCGATCGGAGCGCTGTTAGTTGCTATCGTGAGTGTGTGTGTGTATAGATATGTTTATGTGTGTGCGTGTGTGTGTATATATATATGTATATGTATATTATTATTGTTGTTGTTGTCGGTATTATTATTCTCGTTATTATTATTATTGTTATTAATGTATATGTGTGTATGTATATATATATGTGTGTATGTATGTGTGTGTGTATATATATATATATATATTTCTTTTTTTATTTAATTTTATTTTTTATTTACTTATTGTTATTTTTTTTTCTCCTCGTGCAATGGCCATACTCGATAACGAGGGGGCAGCCATCATGTATGTATGTATATGTAAGCATGTATGTGTGTATGTATGTATGAGTGTATGTGTGTATATATATATGTATGTATATATATATGTATGTATGTATATATATGTGTGTATGTATATGTATATATGTATGTATATGTGTATGTATATGTGTATGTATGTATATGTGTGTGTATGTATGTGTGTATGTATATGTGTATATGTATGTATATATATATGTGTATGTATGTATATATGTGTGTATGTATGTATATGTATGTGTGTATGTATGTATATGTATGTATGTATGTATGTATATATGTGTGTGTATGTATGTATATATGTGTATGTATATGTATGTATATATATATATGTCAGGTCACCAGTTGGTGCTACTGGTAACATGTATCCCAGTACAACCTGTCTCATGGTCGGGTCGTTGGCGACTAAACTGGCAACCCCACCAAGGTTTCTTGGTGAGGAGGGTGGCTTTGGACATCCTGTAGGACTAAAAACAAAACCTGTCAAAAGGCAAAGGGCCTCTTAAGAGTCAATAGCCATCCAAAATCACCGGGAGAGATGACCCCTTAGCCTTTGTCAAGGCAGAATTCTAGGAGAAGGAAAACTCTGATATAACACCTGCAACCCTGATGGTATCCAATGATGTTGAATTGTTCTTCTTTTTGGTAAATATCATCTTGGTTAAGAGAGTGGGACTGGCTTTGTGCAGTGCCTTTGCTCACTATAAAAGCTTCACAGCACAGGCATTGCTTTATATCTGGAGATCTCTCTGCACTTGTCGTCACATGGTACCATGGGCCCAGCACTATGTGTCAATAATTGTCACAGGTGTAGTGTTTGTACCAGAGTTTTCAAGTCGCTGGCTGGACTAAAAAGTCACACTCGTTCAGCGCATCGGTAGGGGTTCTCCTACATGGATATAAAGTAGTGGCCGTACTCGAAAACGAGTTGGCAGCCACCATGTGTGTATATATATATATATATATATATATATATATATATATATATATATATACATATATATGTATGTATATATATGTATATATGTATATATATATATATGTATGTTTATATGTATGTATGTATGTATATATATATATATATACATACATACATACATATAAACATACATATATATATATACATATATACATATATATATATATATACACACACACACAACTGAAAGAGGATTTATTTCGAAATTACTAGACGTGTCTGAGGAACTTGCGAATCCAGAGTCAGATTCGATCCACAAACAGATCGCACCTCAAGCTGTTCGCCGGAGAAACATCTGTAATACGTAATAAATTATTTTATTTGCGGTTGTATAAATAACATTACAAATGTAGAGTGACAACAAAGATAATACGTCATTAATGTGGATATAAGTTGTAACGATGAAAGAATGGTATTTAACTAATGTATTGGTACGCGATGGGGCCCACCCACAGACCCGGCGGACAGAATGGAGAAGGCGTTTCCCCGGGGGACGGCAAGGGAGACGCGCTAGTCCCCCCAATGCACTTGGGATGCCATCTAGTGCAGCCTGGCTTCAGACAGGCTCACGTGCCAGCTCGACCAGCACCGCCTTGCTTGTTTTCGTGCGGCCTCCAAACCCCACAGTGGTGCCTGGCTCCATGCTCTGCCCTCCTTCTCCACTGGCACGCAGCTAGACAACCATAGCCTGCGAATCGGCGTTTCTCTGAGGCTCGGCCTCCGGATCTGCCAGCCACACCAATGTCGCTGCGGTTCCACCGTGGACTCTTTCGGCCTCCACCCGCTTTCCTGTCGCCACAGTGCCGGCCGCATTCCACACCATACTGCCCTCAACGATGTCATTAAGCATGGCTTTGACGCTGCACGCTTCCCTTCCAAGCTCGAATCTGTGGGGCTGGATCGAGGGGACGGCAAAAGGCAAGATGGCATGACCATCTTCCCGTTCCGCGGGGGCAAACCCCTCGTCTGGGATGCCACTTGCACCGACACTTTCTGCAGCCGCAACCTGGTGCAGTCTGCGACTGACCCAGGTTCTGCTGCACGTCTGGCTGAGGGGTCCACACTCCTCAAATACCGGTCACTCTCCGACAGGTTTGCGGTCGTTCCCCTGGCAGTGGAAACTTCTGGTGTCTTCGGCCCCAGGGCTACCTCCTTACTCACCACCATAGGCGCTGAGCTGGCCAGCCGCAGGCGTAATAAATTGTGTTCGGATGCATCACTGATTCTTCGTTTTTCATTTTATCATACTCTGCTCTGAAGGAGCATAGAGTGCTCAACCGGCATACCGCTTATGGACGCATCCAAGCAACCTTACTACAAATATATATTTATATATGTATGTATATATATATATATATGAAATCCGCGTGTTAGTTACTAAACACCAGGTGTCCAAGTATGTATGTGTCTTATTCAATGTCTCCTCCGTTCACTTCCGGTTCCGGGTAGCCATGTTTGTCAAGGCTGCTCCTGCTTCTCAATAAATTATTCACAACATCTCACTTCTGTTTCGCCATCATATTTTAGAATAACATCACAACCATGACAGTCATGAGGAAACATTGAATCCCCCCCCCCCACACACACAGACTGAGGCACCGACATACACAGAGATACACACACACATGCATACGCACATACACACATACACACACACACAGACTGAGGCACCGACATACACAGAGATACACACACACATGCATACGCACATACACACATACACACACACACAGACTGAGGCACTGACATACACACCCACAGAGATACACACACACATGCATACGCACATACACACATACACATACACACACAGACTGAGGCACTGACGTACACACCCACAGAGATACACACACACACATGCATACGCACATACACACATACACACACAGACTGAGGCACCGACATACATACCCACAGAGATACACACACACACATGCATACGCACATACACACATACTCACGCACATACACACATACACATACACACAGACTGAGGCACCGACACACACACACAGAGATACACACACACACATGCATACACACATACACACATACTCACGCACATACACACATACACACACACACAGACTGAGGCACCGACATACACACCCACAGAGATACACACACACACATGCATACACACATACACACATACTCACGCACATACACACATACACACAGACTGAGGCACCGACATACACACCCACAGAAATACACACATGCATACACACATACACACATACTCACGCACATACACACATACACACCCACAGACTGAGACACCTACATACACACCCACATGCACACATACACACACACATACTCACGCACATACGCACATACACAGCCAAACATACACACTCACACATGTATGTATGTATTTTATGTATTGTATGTATATATATCTATATGCATGTATCTATGTATGTATGTCTATACGCATGTTTGTATGTATGTATGTCTATATGTATGTATGTCTGTATGTCTGTATGTATGTATGTATATATATGTATGTATGTATGTATGTATGTATGTATGTATGTATGTATGTCATGTCAGGTCACCAGTTGGTGCTACTGGTAACATGTATCCCAGTACAACCTGTCTCATGGTCGGGTCGTTGGCGACTAAACTGGCAACCCCACCAAGGTTTCTTGGTGAGGAGGGTGACTTTGGACATCCTGCAGGACTAAAAACAAAACCTGTCAAAGGGCAAAGGAGCTCTTAAGAGTCAATGGCCCATCCAACATCACCGGGAGAGATGACCCCTTAGCCTTTGTCAAGGCAGAATTCTAGGAGAAGGAAAACTCTGATATAACACCTGCAACCCTGATGGTATCCAATGATGTTGACTTGTTCTTCTTTTTGGTAAATATCATCTTGGTTAAGAGAGTGGGACTGGCTTTGTGCAGTGACTTTGCTCACTATAAAAGCTTCATGGCACAGGCATTGCTTTATATCTGGAGATCTCTCTGCACTTGTCGTCACATGGTACCATGGGCCCATCACTATGTGTCAATAATTGTCACAAGTGTAGTGTTTGTACCAGAGTTTTCAAGTCGCTGGCTGGACTAAAAATCCACACTCGTTCAGCGCATCGGTAGGGGTTCTCCTACATGGATATAAAGTAGTGGCCGTACTCGAAAACGAGTTGGCAGCCTCCATGTATGTATTTATGAGTGTGTGTCTGTATGTATGTATATATGTATGTTTGTATGTATGTATATCTGAATATATAAATGTATGTATGTTCTCTTTCTTAATTTTGAGTTTATATTCTGACTGGCCACCTTCCCGGCTGCAAGTTTGTCAAGAAAAGGAAATTGTCGTCATCTTTTGTAAAGCGTTCATTCTTTAAATCGAATCGTAAAAATGTTTTACAAATTTTGAAGGTTCCAGATATCGCGGCCATTTCTAGCTTACGAATTAAGGAGGTTTATTCTTTCTCCCCAAAATCAACTTGAGTTATAGCTTGCTCCAGGTGGATTGGTTTATAATCTGTAGTTCCAATAATTGTTTCTACATTTGGCACAAGACCACCAATTATCCCAGTAGTTCCTATAATGACGGGTATGAAGGTGAACGTGTAATCTGGTTACTCGAGTTGCAAACTCCTCATCAATGGTCCGAAGACATCCTCTTTCTCTTGCATTATTCCTAGCACATTGGTATCAAGTGGGCAGCTGAATTCTACTACAGAGTATGTTTTAAGGTTGTGCTTTAATTTGGTGGCACTTCATCTTTTATTTATGCAAACATTATTTAATCCAATTGAAATTTGTTGTATAAATAAAGTACCACAATCTAATATATATATAATAGATAGACAAAGTTTACAGATTACTATCAGCTCATGCATTGAAACCTAAGGTATTAAATACATGTTTTAAGAATCGTGATTTCTCATCAATATCCGTGTTAATCGTGTTCTAAAATTATTGTTGGTTGGATGTTTACATGCTGAGGCCCTTAGCTTTATCATATTTGAGACCCTTCTCTAAAATATTTCGGTTACAAAAATTAAAATAATTATACATGGTTATTATTTATTAATGATTAAAATGATATAATGATTGAGGATATGGTGTTAAAGAATAAAAACTAATGATAAAATAAAAATACGTTTTTAAATATTAGGACTCCGAGAGGGTGTGACCTCAAGCTAGAGGTAAGTCTCAAATACCAGTCGCTCTCCGACAGGTTCGCGGTTGTACCCTTGGCAGTGGAGACTTCTGGTGTCCTTGACCCTCAGGCTGCCTCCTTACTCGCCACCATAGGCGCTGAGCTGGCCAGCCGCAAATGCGAGCCTCACGAGTTGGAATGGCTCTTCCAGCGCATCTCCCTTCCCGTCCTCCGGGGAAACGCCTTCTCCATTCTGTCCGCCGGGGCTGTGGGGAGGCCACCAATATGATTGACTGACTTGTCATTTCATCAGTCATATGTTCTAATGATTCTATATATATATATATATACGTTAATAGTTTTCGTATATCTTTGTATTTGCTTTGTATTGGTGAGTCAAGCACTGACTGAACAGGAAGATGAGATAGGAATGACAGCTTAGCTTTGTATAACGTGATTTATGACATCTACACTGACTCGACATTTTAAAATCTAAATCGACAGAAAATTTATTTTATAGCTGTGTCGATTATTGGAGATTAATTTCTCGTATTTATTTATGTTATTGTTGGTATAGGATGGGATATAATATGGTAATATTATGTCAAGTATCTTTGTATTTTAGTTTTCTCCATGTTTTGAAGTGGATCTACTCAGATTAACAATCAGACAACTAAGCAGCTAATCAACCATCCATCCAACCAACCATTTATCCAACCATCAACAATCCAGCTAACTAACCATCAAGCCATCAAATTAGTCAATCAGCAAACTAGCCATCAAGCCATCAAGTTAGTCAATCAGCTAACTAGCCATCAAGCAATCAAGTTAGTCAGTCAACAAGTCATCAAGCCATCAACTTAGTCAATAAGCTAACTTGCCATCAAGCCATCAAGTCAATCAGCTAACTAGCCATCAATCCATCAAGTTAGTTAGCTAACTAGCCATCAAGTCAGTCAGCCTACTAGTCATCAAGCCATCAAATTAGTCAATCAGCTAGCTACCACTGTGATACCATCGTACAGATTCAATAGTAAAGATATTACAATACATACGAAGGTAGGCTGAAAGGTTCATAGGTTGACTATGAATAAGTGATTCTAGAGCTGTGAAATCTTGCATCATTAATTTCAACTCTTCTTATCAATAACTACATTGTTTCTCTTCAGGGACTATGTTGAAAAATAGACCTCATTTGATCATTCCATGAGAGTATCTTGGTCAGACTTTGAACTTTTTCAGCCTACCATGGTACTACTAGTTATGGTGGACATCGACTACGATGAGTGAGGACATGAATGACATTAACAAAAAGTAAGGCCGATGGTGGAGTTAACCAATGCCTCACCTCACTCTGCATTATTTATTTCCAGGGACAATGTTGAAAAATAAACCTCATGTTTATTTGGTTATTCCATGAGAGTATCTTGGTCAGACTATGAATTTTCAGGCGACCTTCCTAAATACCAGTGGCTGCACACTTCCCTCAACATAATCATTGAGCAGTGTTATGAGTGCGTCATGTCTCTGTGTGTAATAAGTAATATATATATTAAAGGTGGCGGTTAATTGACAAAATGTGGTGTAGAGACTCTTGGCAAAACGCCATGCAGTATTTAGTTGCAGAGATCTACTTCGCTTTTCATTCTTCCAATACCGATTAAATAAGTAACAGTCAATTACTGGGGTTGAAATAATCGATTATGCCCCCCCCCCCTCCCCAACAACATGTCTTTCTGTAGACCTAAGAGATAAATATTAGGTTAATATACTTTGGTGAGTTTGAAACGTATAGTGTTTGTTTTTTGGAAACCAACTCCTGTTGATTTCGGCGGGATTTGAACTTAGAGAGCAGAAAGCCGAAAACAAATACCGCAAGGCATTCTAACTGACGTTCTAACGATTCTGCCAATTCGACGCCTATGTAAATATTTTGTAATCCAATTCAAATTTGTTGAATAATATATATTCCCCGTCCACGTATAACACAGATTTATAGTTGGTCATAGGTTAGTTTTACAAGTGATTATTTCTATGTTTACGTCGCTGTCGTTATTTTACTTCAGTAAACTAAATATATTTAGATAATGCCATTGCGTTCTGATTGTTTAGCTTGTAGAAGCTGCCAGTGTGTGTTATTTAATCAAGCGACAGCTTGGGTCAAGTCAACATATCTCGTAATTTCGCCATTGTTAGTTGTTCTTCAAGTACGGTATACAATATCTTTCCTCAGGCATTTTTCTTGTTTCTTACAGTTATATTTATTCCTTAAAAAAGAAGAGTTGTGAGAACGTTGACCCCTGAAGATGGAACCATTCGCCCTTGCAAGAAAGCCTGTGCAGTGCACTCCGTGTGTGTTTGTGGAATTACACTGAAGCAGGTGAAGAAGTTCAAGTATCTCGGAACCATTTTGATAAGTGATGGAAAGCAGAAAGTTGAATTAAGTGCAAGAATTGCAAGAGCAGTAATGCGCCATCTTCAGAACTCGATCATCACAAGAAAGGAAGTTGGTGTAAAAGCCAAACTCATTATATGTTATCCCGTGTTCGTGCCAACCCTTTCCTATAGTCAAGAACCTTGGCTAATGACCGAAAGAATGCGATTGCAAACACAAGCGGCCTAAATGGGGTTCCTCCGAAGGGTCTTTGAATTAACGTTACTCAATAAAGTACGTAATTCGGAGATCAGAGATTCGCTCCTGGTAAAGGCGCTACGTTTTCGAGTTGCAGGAAAAAAAACCACTGGACAGTTTTTACGAGCAAAACCAACCGGCAGGAGAGCCAGGGGTAGATCAGGAACAAGATGGTTGTATATCATCTATGAACTCGGTTGGTCCCGTTTGGAGATCCATTCTGATCGTCTGGAGACGGTTGCGTCTGATAAGAACTTCTGAAAGACATGTCTGAGGATTCTGCCCCACGACTCTCTCGGGAATAACAAGGTAAAGAAGAACTGCAGTATCTATCTAGGTGCAGTGTATTTCGTGTTCAAATCCCGTCACCCGTCAACAGAAAAGATTGTGTCATAAAAAAACACACATACTAAAAAATCCTCTTATGAAATGGACTCTCACTTGAGACCAGCTAAAGCAACAAGCCATGCGAGCCATGACAGCAACAAAACGCGTTCATTTTAAGGTACGGTCTGGATTTAGACCCTCAACAACCCTAATAAAGCATACTTATAATCGATTCTAATTTAGAAGAAGAAAATATGCAGCTAGCAATTTGAGCAGGATAATGTCAATTAGATTGAATTCAGTATTTCATAGGTAATTTATTTTATCGACCTCAGAAAGATGAAAGCAAAGGTGACCTCGGCGGGATTTGAACCCAGAACGTAAAAAAGCAAGAAAAAATGTTTGTTTATGTTTCAGTTACAAGAAAATTACGTTTTTTTTTTTCAATATTTCGAATAGGTGCTCCTGTATGACCATAACCAATTTTGGCTGATATTGGTAAAATAGACCGTCTTTTTGATTATCTGCAGAGAACAAATTAAGAAGAATTATAAACTATTATAAATAAACGCAAAGAAAAATATTCCTTTACATTAATTACATTAATGTAGAAGAGAGATTTGACAAAAATTCTGAAACCTCACCGAATAAATGATACATCAGTTTTTGTATTTTTTTCAAAGACCCTCCACAAACATCGTAATTGATTCTATTTCCAGACATGGCCACAAATCAAGTCACTTTCTCCCCAAATTAAAACTCCCGAAAATATATTTTTTTTATTAATACGAAAGACGCACCACTTTTCTCATAATTGAAGTACTAAAAAAAGCTGTCTCCTCTAGCGATGAGGTCTCTGTGAAAAGTTACGTTTTTTACATCTCTCGTGCTATATGAACATATCAAATTCTGTGAAGTTTTTTTCAATGTTTGCTTCATCAGACTTGTTGTTATTATGGAGTGCATCCTAAACTTTCAAACTATACCTAATTCGTACTACTAAAAATAGAAAATAAAATACGCGATATAACATAAAATAAAAATCGATAACAAACATCGTAGTCAAAATAAAGAATATATATATAGTGTAGTGTAATTTCGTAAAATATATATATATATATATATATATATATATATATATATATATATATATATACAATGTTGTCGCATGTTTGGCTTTTAAACTCTGAGAATATATATATATATCATAAAACATGTCTATAGAATCACCAGATAAAATATATACCATTTCCTCTCCCAATTAGCATAATTAACCATATAAAAAATCGATTAGACCAAGCTATAAGAATAAAGGCTTCTATGAAGAAATCTCCGACAAGTAACCGAAAGCAGCCCTTCGCGTCGGTTGCGACGGAGCATTTATCGAGTATTTCGACAGCGTGTATAAATCGCTCAGATATACAGTCAACTAAACCGAATTAGGTGTAAAATAAACTAGGAGAAAAGTGAACATATTTAGTAACCTCTACCATAGTTTCGTCCGCATTTTAAGATATCCGATAACATCGGACATCTAGAGCACCGGACTCTTCAGGAAGTTAGCTCAAATTTAGACAATAAATGTTCCAAAGTGATCGCGACAAGAATACATTCAAAAATGGCTAAGAATCGTGACGTAGCAGCGGTCAGGTTAGAAAGAATGTGATTAGTTGCTTACGGCTGGTGGCCTTTTGCTAGAAATATATATATTGAGTGCCCTCCCAACTTTGGATATTCTTTACCATATTGCACTACACCATATATATATATATACACACACACACACACACACACACACACACACACACACATATATATATATATATATATATATATATATATGTATATATGTATGTATGTATGTCAGGTCACCAGTTGGTGCTACTGGTAGCATGTATTCCAGTACAACCTGTCTCATGGTCGGGTCGATGGCGACTAAACTGGCAACCCCACCAAGGTTTCTTGGTGAAGAGGGTGACTTTGGACATCCTGCAGGACTAAAAACAAAACCTGTCAAAGGGCTCTTAAGAGTCAATGGCCATCCAAAATCACCGGGAGAGATGACCCCTTAGCCTTTGTCAAGGCAGAATTCTAGGAGAAGGAAAACTCTGATATAACACCTGCAACCGTGATGGTATCCAATGATGTTGACTTGTTCTTCTTTTTGGTAAATATCATCTTGGTTAAGAGAGTGGGACTGGCTTTGTGCAGTGCCTTTGCTCACTATAAAAGCTTCACGGCACAGGCATTGCTTTATATCTGGAGATCTCTCTGCACTTGTCGTCACATGGTGCCATGGGCCCAGCACTATGTGTCAATAATTGTCACAAGTGTAGTGTTTGTACCAGAGTTTTCAAGTCGCTGGCTGGACTAAAACGTCACACTCGTTGAGCGCATTGGTAGGGGTTCTCCTACATGGATATAAAGTAGTGGCCGTACTCGAAAACGAGTTGGCAGCCACCATATATGTATGTATGTAAAAGGTAAATAGAAATAACAACACAATCGGTACAGTATATGGAAGGGATATATTAGGTTAACGCTTGCTATAGCAGGAAGAGGGTCTTAACGTTTCGGACGCTAGTCCTTCATCAGAAGAAAGAATGAGAAACAAGATAAATTGAGGGGACGGGCGGGTTGGAATTGGAATATGTATATATATATATATATATATATATATATATATATATATATATATATATATATATATATTTATATATGTATATATATATATGTATATATATATATATTTATATATGTATATATATATATATATATATATATATATATATATATATATATATATATATATATATATATATATATATATGCGTGTGTGTGTGTGTGTGTGTGTGTATGGTGTAGTGCAATATGGTAAAGAATATCCAAAGTTGGGGGGGCACTCAATTTGTGGAAATATTTGTTTGTTGTGTATATAATACTGTAACTATGGTGTCAATTCTGTACAAATGCTTCGCTAGACACCTGCATCAGATATTCCACTGAGTCACCGGTTCCTCGGTTTATATTGACGCCGTTTTGTAATGGTTTTGTTTATTTTTCATCAAATATGAAAGAGTTCGTAAAGAGAAGAAAGAGTTAGAAATATTTAGGGAAGTATGTTTTAGATATGCAGGTTATTAGATTGAAAGAAAGGAAGGTTATTTAGTAGTTGAAAAGGGGTAGTCTTGGAAAACTAACAGGACATAACTTTTGGACGAGCCACATATAGAAAAAAAAGAGGTAAAGAAGGAAGCAATTGGGATTGTACAGACATGTCAGAGTGGAAATAATTGTTTCTACTTTTGGCACAAGGCCAGCAATTACTCAATGTATTACTAGTACTTTATTTTGTCGGCCCCGTAAGGATAAAAGGCAAAGTTAACCTCGGCGGGATTTGAACTCAGAATGGCAAGGGCTGTAACTCTATGCGTCAAAGCATAGCGTCCGACCCTCTATCGATACTGCTAATCCACCGCCCCAATATGTGGAAATAATGAGGAGATAATGAGTGCTTACTGGGTAGAATCCATGGAATCCAATGATTTTTGACCTTATGTAGGTAGGATTTTCCATTTTCTTCAGTAAAAATGCTTGTTTGAAGGCAATGACAGCTTGTGGGGTCGTGTAGCCTTTTCAGTTTATTCATGATTTAGTGGTTTATATCGATACCATCACTTCAAGACATACTGATTTAATTGATTTCGCTTTTGTCTAACTACAAAGTTACGAGACACATAGGCGCTCACACACACACACATCGGCAGACACACAGACAGACAGACACACACACACACACACACACAACAACAACAACACACACACACACACACACACACACACACACATATATATATATATGTATATATAAAACAAAGAAAGTGTGGTAAGGAACCAGGTGGACCATAACACACCAGAGTACTCGATACTTATACATATATATACACTTATATCGATTTTCTACCGAATTCCACTAACAAAGTATTTATCATCTCAAGCCTATAATCGAAGCTATTTACTCTAGATGCCATACAGCGGGACTTATCTCTGAATTACATGATTGGGAAGTAAACTCCTTCACAACACGGCCATGTTTCAACCTTTAGGTTTTAGTTACGTTAGATGAGTGTTAATCTATATATTTAAAATAGAGAATGTCTGTCTCTCCGCTCTAACGCTCGAGAACCACCCAACCGATCTTTTTCAAACTTTACATATGTAATGTGAGTGTTTTGAGCAAAACATATTTCAAATTTTCAATGCCCTAGGGACCGCATTAGCGCCGGTTAGCGATCTCTCTCTCTTTCTTAGTCTGTCTTTTTAGATAGATACATAGCTATAACGTCGTGCCCTTAAAATGCCTGTATGTCTGGCTGTCTGCATTACGACATTATGAAAACATAAAACGCAGAAGTAAATATTTCGAAAAACGTTGCAACCGAAGGAAAACAGGAAGACGATACTTTGGTTCGTAAAGACGTTCCCTGGCAATGAACGGAAAAAAATCGAAAATAATACGTCAGCAATGAGAACAATATTTGCTCTAGGGTTCTTATATATTTGATATATATTTATCCTTCACGAGCCCTCTTTGGTTCGACTAACACTATATATATATATTTATATATATATAAGTATTGAAGTTTCCGTTGAAAATTGAAAAAGTCATAGGAGTGAAGAGTGCTCTATGTAACAACCAGAGCTAAATTTAATATATATATTTTATGTAAATTTAACGTAAATTTAAAGTAAATTTAATGTGTATATATATATATATGAGTCCAGAAATGGCCGTCGAAACGGCTTGAGCTCTGCCGTCGGGGTCAAACATTTTCCTATTACCCACTCTACTACCCTAAGTATTGAATACTCTGGTGCGTTATGGTCCAACTGGTTCCTTACCACACCACCTTCGTTATATATATATATATATATATATATATATATATATATATATATATATATATATGTATATACACAATATATATATACACACACACTATATATACATATATACACACACAGATAGCGAAGTCAATGTTTTCATAATGTCGCGCACCGGTTAAGACGGCACTCATGGCTTAGCAATTACATAGTAACGGTTCGGAGATCACATGCATCACTGACGAGTTTACTCCTTACTCTACCAGTTAGTCTTAGTGTACTTCGTCCTGCTTTTAGGTCATGTCTCGAAGGAAGAGATACTCCATTGGCCGAAATACTGCGAAAGCGGCAAGAAAAAGAACAAGGCGGGCAAACGAATCGTCAGTGGAATCTGCTATTCAACGGTCGCAAGGCCG
>OZ024745.1:22934442-22951942 GCA_964016885.1 Eledone cirrhosa | reverse complement strand
ATATATATATATAACGTTTCTGAATTTGTTTAGCAAGATTCTTTATCTGAAATCGTGTGTTGAAACCGATATTGTTATACTTTGGGAGGGTCATGTTGCCAATAAGAAACACACGCACCAGTTGCTTTCACTTCAATTTAATATAATAAATTTATAAATTTATAAATTTCTGGTTGGTTGGTTCCACAACCAGATAGTTGTTTATATATTGTCATAGTTCTTTCGTCACACACTCTGTGACCTCTTCAGTGACTGGGGATTCCTTTCTTTGTTTTTGTGCCTCTCCTTTGTTCTGTCCTACGCCATTTTGTTTCTGTGTGTGTGTTGTGTGCTCAGTCTGCGCATGCGCCGTTGTTTGTTCTATGTGTGTGTGTGTTTTCATTTTGTCCTTAATTGTAAGTTGTGATGTTGCTGTTTCACTCATATTTTCTATTTAATTTTGGTTGTAATTCTTTTATGTTTATTGCCTCTGTGATTTGTCTAAACATTGCGTCTTTTCTGTGTGTAGCTTCTATTTTTATTTCTATGTTCTCTAATTTACCCTTGTGTTCTATTTTAGCATGTTGGTAGAGTACAGATGATTCTTTACTATCTTGAAGGTCTCGCCAGTGTTCATTTATCCGTTCCCCTACACTACGAGCTGTCTCACCTATGTACACTATATTTTTGTCTCTACATTGTCCTTCAGTACATCTTATGCTATACACTACATTTCTAGTTTTACAGTTAATATTTGGGCTTATTTTACAGGTTATACATTTCTTATCTATACATGGGGGTCTTTGAAAAGGGTATGTCTTGCTAATAAGTGTTTTTACGGAGGTACCTGATCTTAATATTGAGTTTATGTTTATCTAGGGCCCTTCTAAATTTGTAAGCTAATTCACCTCTAGGGGTTGTATCGATGAACATTACACTCTGGTATTTATTGCTATCATACCATGAGTTTATTCTATTAGCCTTATTCCTAGTTCTTTCTATTCTATTCCAAAATTTGCTCCTATACAAGGGGCAGGTCCCATTTATGTCATTATTTACCATTTTTTCCCATTTGGTTCTGGCTCCTCTATACACTCTGATTTTATCTCTCTGATTGTAGCCAGAGAACTGCATACGGTGGATGAAGTGTTGTATGTGTCTCTCTAGTTCTTCGGGGTTGCACATGCGGGACACGTTTCTCATCACCCGTACCAAGTCCGCAATCAGTATGTTGATTTTGGTATGGTCCGAAACGGCCGAGTTTCGGTGGATCAGATGTTTGGAAGTCATGGGTTTGGCATAATGGGAATGGAGGATTTGTTTTTTGTTATTAATGGTATCTAACCAGAGCTCTGTGTCTAGTACAGGTAATCGATGGTTGGGGTGTTTACTTGGGTAGTCTATAGTAACTCTAATACTCTGGTGGATGCAGTTGGCTATTTGCTGGATGCTTTCCATTGTGTTTTTCTCTAGTTCCTGACTGTTCTCTAGTGGGGGTGTCTTAACTACGATGTTTATATCATCAACGTAGCGGGAGTACATTATCAGGGTTAAGGGGTCTTCTAATTGTTCTTTAAGTTTAAGTTTAAGTCTACTGTCCCACCATACCATGAATAAGTTAGCTATGTCGCCTGCAATGTTAACACCAATGGCTGCTCCTTCCTCTTGGGCATATGTTTTTCCATTAAATTTGAACATATGTTCCTTAAGGTTTAGTTTTATGCTGGCCCCTACCGCATGTGCAATCATTTTCTTCAGTTCATCGTGGTTTTCGGGTGTCCGTATGGCTCTGGTCCACCCGTTCCATCTATCTGTGTGGGTTTTCTTGGCCATTGAGGTAATGGTAGGTGGTCTGCCTCTTGCTGGTCTTGTAGGGCACAGGTTGCTAAGGTCATATGTGTCTAGGTAATTATTACTATAGGTAAGTTTAAGTAGGAGTCCCAGCTCACTGGTATCAATCCCACGGAACTCAACATAAACATAAACTCAATATTAAGATAGTAGAAAGACCAGGTACCTCCGTAAAAACACTTATTAGCAAGACATACCCTTTTCAAAGACCCCCATGTATAGATAAGAAATGTATAACCTGTAAAATAAGCCCAAATATTAACTGTAAAACTAGAAATGTAGTGTATAGCATAAGATGTACTGAAGGACAATGTAGAGACAAAAATATAGTGTACATAGGTGAGACAGCTCGTAGTGTAGGGGAACGGATAAATGAACACTGGCGAGACCTTCAAGATAGTAAAGAATCATCTGTACTCTATCAACATGCTAAAATAGAACACAAGGGTAAATTAGAGAACATAGAAATAAAAATAGAATCTACACACAGAAAAGACGCAATGTTTAGATAAATCACAGAGGCAATAAACATAAAAGAATTACAACCAAAATTAAATAGAAAATATGAGTGGAACAGCAACATCACAACTTACAATTAAGGACAAAATGAAAACACACACACACATAGAACAAACAACCAACCAGTAACATGTAAATATACAAATAAATAAATGAACATAAACACACACAGACACCCGGATGTGGCGCATGCGCAGACTGAGCACACAACACACACACAGAAACAAAATGGCGTAGGACAGAACAAAGGAGAGGCACAAAAACAAAGAAAGGAATCCCCAGTCACTGAAGAGGTCACAGAGTGTGTGACGAAAGAACTATGACAATATATAAACAACTATCTGGTTGTGGAACCAACCAACCAGAAATTTATAAATTTATAAATTTATTATAATAAATTGAAGTGAAAGCAACTGGTGCGTGTGTTTCTTATTGGCAACATGACCCTCCCAAAGTATAACAATATATATATATATATATATATATATATATATATATATATATATATATATATATATATATATATATATATATATATTTAATCCTTCCACAGAGATCTTAACTAAGCAATGTATATCCAAAGTTTTCCACATTTAATCCTTCCACACAGGATATATATATATATATATATATATACACGATGGGTCTTTGCAGTTTCCGAAAACTTTATTTTACTCACAACTTGAGGCATCGTGGAATTGAGGTCAGAGGGACGTTGTTGTGAATTGAACTCTGTAACTACATAGCCAGGCCTGTGCCATAAGTCTACAATAATTGAAAAATACACTTGTTATTTTTCTTGAATTCTAGGTTCTTTTTTTAGTTTTCTATATTCTAATCGAACAGGCAGCGAATTGGCAGAGTCGTTAGTACATCAGATAGAATGCTTTATGATATTCGTTCTGGGTCTCGGCACTCTGCTTTCGAATCCCACCGAAATTAACTTTGCCTCTCATCCCTTCGTAGTCGATAAATAAAGTAGCAGTCACGTATGCCGCTATGGACCCCACTGAGCCCCTACAGAGACCTTAGGCTCCACCAGGATTTACTCCATTAGGGAACAAAAGATATTCCAATCCTGTAGGACAGGAGATACACGACACCATCATTAGCTTGTCATCTCATCAACTTGTTCATTCACAGAAGAGGTCTTAACGAAACCATGTATTATATCCGAAATTTCCCATCTCATCCACAGAGGTCTTAACTAAACAATGTATACCTGGAATTTTCCACCTTCGATCCATTTACAGAGGTCTTAACTAAGCAAAGTATATCCACAATTTTCCATGTTTAATCCTTCCACAGAGGAGATCTTAACTAAGCAATGTATATCCACAATTTTCCACCTTTAATCCTTCCACACAGGAGATCTTAACTAAGCAATGTATATCCACAATTTTCCACCTTTAATCCTTCCACACAGGAGATCTTAACTAAGCAATGTATATCCACAATTTTCCACATTTAATCCTTCCACAGAGGAGATCTTAACTAAGCAATGTATATCCAAAGTTTTCCTCATTTAATCCTTCCACAGGAGATCTTAACTAAGCAATGTATATCCAAAGTTTTCCACATTTAATCCTTCCACAGAGGAGATCTTAACTAAGCAATGTATATCCAAAGTTTTCCACATTTAATTCTTCCACACAGGAGATCATAACTAAGCAATGTATATCCAAAGTTTTCCACATTTAATTCTTCCACACAGGAGATCTTAACTAAGCAATGTATATCCAAAATTTTCCACATTTAATCCTTCCACAGAGGAGATCTTAACTAAGCAATGTATATCCAAAGTTTTCTTCATTTAATCCTTCCACACAGGAGATCTCAACTAAGCAATGTATATCCAAAGTTTTCCGCATTTAATCCTTCCACAGAGGAGATCTTAACTAAGCAATGTATATCCAAAGTTTTCCACATTTAATTCTTCCACACAGGAGATCATAACTAAGCAATGTATATCCAAAGTTTTCCACATTTAATCCTTCCACACAGGAGATCTTAACTAAGCAATGTATATCCAAAGTTTTCCACATTTAATCCTTCCACACAGGAGATCTTAACTAAGCAATGTATATCCAAAGTTTTCCTCATTTAATCCTTCCACACAGGGGATCTCAACTAAGCAATGTATATCCAAAGTTTTCCACATTTAATCCTTCCACACAGGAGATCTTAACTAAGCAATGTATATCCAAAGTTTTCCACATTTAACCCTTCCACACAGATCTTAACTAAGCAATGTATATCCAAAGTTTTCCTCATTTAATCCTTCCACACAGGAGATCTCAACTAAGCAATGTATATCCAAAGTTTTCCACATTTAATCCTTCCACAGGGGAGATCTCAACTAAGCAATGTATATCCAAAGTTTTCCTCATTTAATCCTTCCACACAGGAGATCTTAACTAAGCAATGTATATCCAAAGTTTTCCTCATTTAATCCTTCCACAGAGGAGATCTTAACTAAGCAATGTATATCCAAAGTTTTCCACATTTAATCCTTCTACAGGGGAGATCTCAACTAAGCAATGTATATCCAAAGTTTTCCACATTTAATCCTTCCACACAGGAGATTTCAACTAAGCAATGTATATCCAAAGTTTTCCTCATTTAATCCTTCCACACAGGAGATCATAACTAGGCATGGTATATCTAAAGTTTTCCACATTTAATCCTTCCACAGAGGAGATCTTAACTAAGCAATGTATATCCAAAGTTTTCCTCATTTAATCCTTCCACAGAGGAGATCTTAACTAAGCAATGTATATCCAAAGTTTTCCACATTTAATTCTTCCACACAGGAGATCATAACTAAGCAATGTATATCCAAAGTTTTCCACATTTAATCCTTCCACACAGGAGATCTTAACTAAGCAATGTATATCCAAAGTTTTCCACATTTAATCCTTCCACAGGGGAGATCTCAACTAAGCAATGTATATCCAAAGTTTTCCACATTTAATCCTTCCACAGAGGAGATCTTAACTAAGCAATGTATATCCAAAGTTTTCCACATTTAATCCTTCCACAGAGGAGATCTTAACTAAGCAATGTATATCCAAAGTTTTCCACATTTAATCCTTCCACACAGGAGATCTTAACTAAGCAATGTATATCCAAAGTTTTCCACATTTAATCCTTCCACAGAGATCTTAACTAAGCAATGTATATCCAAATTTTTCCACATTTAATCCTTCCACAGAGATCTTAACTAAGCAATGTATATCCAAAGTTTTCCACATTTAATCCTTCCACAGAGATCTTAACTAAGCAATGTATATCCAAAGTTTTCCACATTTAATCCTTCCACACAGGAGATCTTAACTAGGCAATGTATATCCAAAGTTTTCCTCATTTAATCCTTCCACACAGGAGATCTTAACTAAGCAATGTATATCCAAAGTTTTCCACATTTAATCCTTCCACAGAGGAGATCTTAACTAAGCAATGTATATCCAAAGTTTTCCACATTTAATCCTTCCACAGAGGAGATCTTAACTAAGCAATGTATATCCAAAGTTTTCCACATTTAATCCTTCCACAGAGATCTTAACTAGGCAATGTATATCCAAAGTTTTCCTCATTTAATCCTTCCACAGAGATCTTAACTAAGCAATGTATATCCAAAGTTTTCCACATTTAATCCTTCCACACAGGAGATCTTAACTAGGCAATGTATATCCAAAGTTTTCCACATTTAATTCTTCCACACAGGAGATCATAACTAAGCAATGTATATCCAAAGTTTTCCACATTTAATCCTTCCACACAGGAGATCTTAACTAGGCAATGTATATCCAAAGTTTTCCTCATTTAATCCTTCCACACAGGAGATCTTAACTAAGCAATGTATATCCAAAGTTTTCCTCATTTAATCCTTCCACACAGGGGATCTCAACTAAGCAATGTATATCCAAAGTTTTCCACATTTAATCCTTCCACACAGGAGATCTTAACTAAGCAATGTATATCCAAAGTTTTCCACATTTAACCCTTCCACACAGATCTTAACTAAGCAATGTATATCCAAAGTTTTCCTCATTTAATCCTTCCACACAGGAGATCTCAACTAAGCAATGTATATCCAAAGTTTTCCACATTTAATCCTTCCACAGGGGAGATCTCAACTAAGCAATGTATATCCAAAGTTTTCCTCATTTAATCCTTCCACACAGGAGATCTTAACTAAGCAATGTATATCCAAAGTTTTCCTCATTTAATCCTTCCACAGAGGAGATCTTAACTAAGCAATGTATATCCAAAGTTTTCCACATTTAATCCTTCTACAGGGGAGATCTCAACTAAGCAATGTATATCCAAAGTTTTCCACATTTAATCCTTCCACACAGGAGATTTCAACTAAGCAATGTATATCCAAAGTTTTCCTCATTTAATCCTTCCACACAGGAGATCATAACTAGGCATGGTATATCTAAAGTTTTCCACATTTAATCCTTCCACAGAGGAGATCTTAACTAAGCAATGTATATCCAAAGTTTTCCTCATTTAATCCTTCCACAGAGGAGATCTTAACTAAGCAATGTATATCCAAAGTTTTCCACATTTAATTCTTCCACACAGGAGATCATAACTAAGCAATGTATATCCAAAGTTTTCCACATTTAATCCTTCCACACAGGAGATCTTAACTAAGCAATGTATATCCAAAGTTTTCCACATTTAATCCTTCCACAGGGGAGATCTCAACTAAGCAATGTATATCCAAAGTTTTCCACATTTAATCCTTCCACAGAGGAGATCTTAACTAAGCAATGTATATCCAAAGTTTTCCACATTTAATCCTTCCACAGAGGAGATCTTAACTAAGCAATGTATATCCAAAGTTTTCCACATTTAATCCTTCCACACAGGAGATCTTAACTAAGCAATGTATATCCAAAGTTTTCCACATTTAATCCTTCCACAGAGATCTTAACTAAGCAATGTATATCCAAATTTTTCCACATTTAATCCTTCCACAGAGATCTTAACTAAGCAATGTATATCCAAAGTTTTCCACATTTAATCCTTCCACAGAGATCTTAACTAAGCAATGTATATCCAAAGTTTTCCACATTTAATCCTTCCACACAGGAGATCTTAACTAGGCAATGTATATCCAAAGTTTTCCTCATTTAATCCTTCCACACAGGAGATCTTAACTAAGCAATGTATATCCAAAGTTTTCCACATTTAATCCTTCCACAGAGGAGATCTTAACTAAGCAATGTATATCCAAAGTTTTCCACATTTAATCCTTCCACAGAGGAGATCTTAACTAAGCAATGTATATCCAAAGTTTTCCACATTTAATCCTTCCACAGAGATCTTAACTAGGCAATGTATATCCAAAGTTTTCCTCATTTAATCCTTCCACAGAGATCTTAACTAAGCAATGTATATCCAAAGTTTTCCACATTTAATCCTTCCACACAGGAGATCTTAACTAGGCAATGTATATCCAAAGTTTTCCTCATTTAATCCTTCCACAGAGGAGATCTTAAATAAGCAATGTATATCCAAAGTTTTCCTCATTTAATCCTTCCACACAGGAGATCTTAACTAGGCAATGTATATCCAAAGTTTTCCTCATTTAATCCTTCCACACAGGAGATCTTAACTAAGCAATGTATATCCAAAGTTTTCCTCATTTAATCCTTCCACACAGGAGATCTTAACTAAGCAATGTATATCCAAAGTTTTCCTCATTTAATCCTTCCACAGATATCTTACCTAAGCAATGTATATCCACAATTTTCCACATCTAATTCACTTAACTCCACATTTCAATTTTTTTTATTATTCCGTCATATTTTTCCCATGTAAAACCGAATCCAATCCAATCCACAACCCAGGGCCTTCCCACTCCTGTTGGAGGAACCTCACTCTGGTTGATCTCCACCACTTTCTGTTTGGTTTTGGTAACATCAGAGGTGTAGTCGTACTCACCACCTTTGGCTAGTTGTGGGTTGGTAAGGCTATTTAACCCATAGTTGGGGTGTTGACTCTGAGGAGTTCATCAACCCTTTTAACTGTTCTTGTTGTTTCTGTTGTTGGGGTAGTAACATTGAATAACCCTGTTAATCATTCCAACAGCGGAATCGAGAAAGGTTTAACGAAGTTTTCATCTAATAAACCTATAACTCTGTACTTTGTATTGAGTACTCTCTATTCTCCTCGTTTGCAGAGTTATTTTTGTTTGTACTGAATTACATCCACATCCACCCACTAACACAGACGCACATATACACATACACGCACACAGATACACACACACACACACTCAATACAACAGACGCATGTCTAAAATCTGCGTTTTATCACGTATGTATATTATATACGCTAAAGTACATATTTCCATGTGCATCTGTGTTCTATTGTATGTATGTGTGTGTGTATGTGAGTGTGTTAAAGTGTATGCTGTATTGCCTCTGTGTGTGTGTGTGTGTGTTAGTAGGAGTGTATGCGTGAGTAATGTTATTTAGTCACTCGCTGTTATTGAAAAACGTTAGACTCTGTGTCTATGTGTGTGTATGTGTATTTGATATATGCTTTGTGTCTGTGTGTATACCAGTGTGTGTGTGTGTGTGTCTGAGAGAGAGAGTGTGTGTATGTGTATGTGTTTGAGTATGTGTGCAAGCCCGTGTACTTAGGGATGTGTTGTCCTTGTGTATGTATGTATATGTGTGTGTGTTGTCCTTGTGTTTGTGTATGTGTTGTCCTAGTGTATGTATGTATATGTGTGTGTGTGTATGTATGTGTGTATGTGTTGTCCTTGTGTATGTATATGTATGTGTGTGTATGTGTTGTCCTTGTGTATGTATCTGTATGTGTATGTGTGTGTATGTGTTGTCCTTGTGTATGTATGTGTGTGTGTGTATGTGTTGTCCTTGTGTATGTATGTGTGTATGTATATGTGTGTATGTGTTGTCCTTGTGTATATGTGTGTGTGTGTATGTGTATGTGTTGTCCTTGTGTATGTATGTATATATTTATGTGTGTATGTGTGTATGTGTGTATGTGTTGTCCTTGTGTATGTATGTGTGTATGTGTGTGTATGCGTGAATAATTTGTCTTTATTTGCCAAGACCAGTCTGTATATGTGTAAGTATTTATGTGTATACGTCTGTGTGTTTACGTGTACCTGTGTGTGTATATGTGTGTATATGTCGACCTATGTGTTTGCGTATGCATGCTTTGTTAATGTCTGTGTGTGTCAGTATGTGTATATCTATAGGCCTCTATATGTGTGTGTGTGCGCGTATATTTATGTGTATATTGTGTATATGTGTGTACAAGGGTGTGTGTATTTGCATATGTATTTGTCTTAAGTTTATGTATCAGGGTGTACGACAGCTTATGTATGTGTAGAGGTGTTTGTATAATATACGTACGGCTCTGTATGTATTGCGGTGATTATTTGCATATGTATGTATGTGTATGTGTATATGTGTATGTGTATATGTGTATATGTGTATATGTGTATATGTGTATATGTGTATCAGTGTATGTGTATGTGTATAAGTGTATGTGTATATGTGTATGTGTGGTTGTGTCGTGTATATAAGCCGTAGTAATAGGGGGAGGTGTGTGTGTATGTGTATGTGTATAAGTGTATGTGTATATGTGTATAAGTGTATGTGAGTATGAGTGTATGTGTATATGCGTATATGTGTATAAGTGTATGTGTATAAGTGTATGTGTATATGTGTATGTGTATATGTATATGTGTATATATGTGTATAAGTGTATCTGTATATGTGTGTATAAGTGTATGTGTATATGTGTATGTGTATATGTATATGTGTATATATGTGTATAAGTGTATGTGTATATGTGTATGTGTGTGTATGTGTCGTGTATATAAGCCGTAGTAATAGGGGGAGGTGACTATGTTGTTACGAGCCGACTAGGGGGTGTTAGTGGTGGGGTAGGGGTGGTAGCCGTGGGTAGTGGTGGGGTAGTGGTGTGGTAGTGGTGGGGTAGTGTTGTGGTAGTGGTGTGGTAGTGGTGAGGTAGAGGTGGGGTAGTGGTGGTGTAGTGGTGGGGTAGTGGTGTTATGTGGTGTGTTAGTGGTGGGGTAGTGGTGGGGTAGTGGTGTGGTAGTGGCGTGGTAGTGGTGGGGTAGGGGCGGGGTAGGGGTGGGGTAGGGGTGGGGTAGGGGTGGGTAGTGGTGGGGTAGTGGTGTGGTAGTGGTGTGGTAGTGGTGGGGTAGGGGTGGTAGCGGTGGGGTAGTGGTGGGGTAGGGGTGGTAGCGGTGGGGTAGTGGTGTGGTAGTGGTGGGGTAGAGGTGGTAGCGGTGGGGTAGTGGTGGGGTAGTGGTGGTAGCGGTGTGGTAGTGGTGGGGTAGGGGTGGAAGCGGTGTGGTAGTGGTGGGGTAACACTGGGGGTAGGGGTGGGGTAGGGGTGGCAGGGGTGGGGTAGGGGTGGTAGGGGTGGGGTAGTGGTGGTAGGGGGTGGGTATGGTGGGTAGTGGTGGGGTAGTGGTGTGGTAGTGGTGTGGTCGTGGTGGGGTAGGGTTGGTTATGGTGGTAGTGGTGGGGTAGTGGTGAGGTAGGGGTGGTAGCGGTGGGGTAATGGTGGGGTATGGGTGGTAGTGGTGGGGTAGTGGTGTGGTAGTGGTGTGGTAGTGGTGGGGTAGGGTTGGTAGTGGTGGGGTAGGGGTGGTAGCGGTGGGGGTAGAAGTGGTAGTGGTGGGGTAGTGGTGGGGTAATGGTGGGGTAGTGGTGTGGTAGTGGTGGGTTAGGGGTGGTAGTGGTGGCCTAGCGGTGTGGTAGTGGTGGGGTAGTGGTGGGGTAGTGGTGGGGTAGGGGTGGTAGCGGTGTGGTAGTGGTGGGGTAGCGGTGGGGTAATGGTGGGGCTGGATAGCTCGGCGGCACGTATGAATGGGTGTTTTATAACGACGTCACAGTCTGTGTATTGTATGTTAAGGTGGGGAATGTATAGGTGGTGGTGATGGTGGTGGTGGTGGTGGTGGTGGAAGACAGTGATGGTAGTGTGAATGTGGGGAGGGCGTGGTGTTAGTAATATTGTGAAGTGGTGGTGGTGGTGGTGGTAGTGAGGGTGGGAGTATTTTGGAAGTAGTGGTGGTTGGTGGGGTATTGGGGGTATTGTGGTGGTGTTGGTGGTAGTGGTGGCAGTGGTGGCAGTGGTGATAAGGGTTGGTGATGGGGATATTGTGGTGGTGGGGGTATTGTGGTGGTAGTGGGGGTATTGTGGTGGTGGTGGTGGGGGTGGGGGTATTGTGGTGGTGGTGGTGGTGATAGTGGTGGTGGTGGGGATATTGTGGTGGTGGGGGTATTGTGGTGGTGGTGGTGATTGTGGTGGTGGTGGTGGTGATAGTGGTGGTGGTGGAGATATTGTGGTGGTGGGGGTATTGTGGTGGTGGTGGTGATAGTGGTGGTGGTGGAGATATTGTGGTGGTGGGGGTATTGTGGTGGTGGTGGTGATAGTGGTGGGGATGGGGGTATTGTCGTGGTGGTGGTGGTGGTGATAGTGGTGGTGGTGGGGATATTGTGGTGGTGGGGGTATTGTGGTGGTGGTGGTGATTGTGGTGGTAGTGGTGGTGATAGTGGTGGTGGTGGAGATATTGTGGTGGTGGGGGTATTGTGGTGGTGGTGGTGATAGTGGTGGGGGTGGGGGTATTGTGGTGGTGGTGGTGGTGATAGTGGTGGTGGTGGGGATATTGTGGTGGTGGGGGTATTGTGGTGGTGGTGGTGATAGTGGTGGTAGTTGGGGGCGGTGTTGATTGAGTGGGGCAGCAGCAAAAGATAAGTATGAAAGGGTGGAAGGGTAGTAGAAAGTGAAGAGGAGGAGGAGTAGGAGGAGACGGGAGTGAGGGAAAGCGACATAAGTTAAAAATGAGAGAAAGATGTAGAGAGAGATTGGTGCACAGAAATAGATTAACACAATGGAATACATGCATATACACACACACACACACATATATATATATATATATATATATGTATGTAGGTATATATATATATATATATATATATATATATATATATATATATATATATATATATATATATATATATATATGTATGTATATATATATATATATATAGGTATGTATGTATATATATATATATATATATATATATATATATATATATATATATGTATGTATGTATGTATATATATATGTATATATTTGTCTGTGTGTGTGTGTATTAAATAATATAATTAAACCCTGGTTATTTATTTATTCGTTATATATATATATATATAGAGAGAGAGAGAGGCAGAGCTCAAGCCGTTTCGACGGAAATAGCCGTCGAAACGGCTTGAGCTCTGCCATCGGGGTCATACGTTTTCCTATTACCCACTCTACTACCCTAAGTATTGAGTACTCTGGTGCGTTATGGTCCATCTGGTTCCTTACCACAATTCCTTTGTTATATATATATATATATATATATATGAGTGCTCAACTGGCATACCGCCTATGGATGCATCCCAGCAACCTTACTACAAATATATATATATATATACATGTTCAAGACCCCGACGGTGGAGCTCAAGCCGTTTCGACGGCTATTTCTGGACTCAGAAATACCCAGAAATTGCTGTCGAAACGGCTTGAGCTCTGTCGTCGGGGTCTTGAACATTTCCCTATATATATATATATATATATATATATATATATATATATATATATATATATATATATATATATATAGTAGAATAATCGAGTATCGAAAAATCGGCGCACGAGTTCACGATAAACAAAATTCGATATGAGCGGCAGAGGGCTCCATAATTTAGATAAATCAGAGCTATAACTATCGTTAAAATACCGTCACACATAGAACAAGTCTATAATCAACCGTACGATTGAAAAGTTGCGATCTGGAAGATTCGGGACACTCAGATAAAAAATCAATAAATCAATAAATCAAATGAATGCAAAAAGCATACCCGGACCCGCTAGAAAGATGTTAAATCTAGCTTCTTGGGTTTCTGTAAATCCTTAAACTGTTCTCTATCAGCTCACATAAAAATATATAAGACTTCTAGATACCAGCGGACAGGAAATTTACTTCCTCAACGAGCTTTGTCCAAACGAATGAAAAGGCATAACCCAGGCTAAATACGCACATGGAATTCGGCAAGGGAGATAACCTCTTTATCCGCGAAAAATATTCGGGAAAATGTGGAAATACACATATCGAATAAGAGTGCTCAATAGACATGTTAAAATAAACAGGAGCTATTCATCATTTAATAGAATCGACAAAAAATGAACAATAAAATTAACTGGTCAATAGCTAGGTCTAGAGCTAAATATAGTAGAATAATCGAGTATCATATATATATATATATATATATAATTGTTTCTATTTTTGGCACAAGGCCAACAAATATCCAGTTCATTACTGGTACTTTATTTTATCGACCCCGTAAGGATGAAAGGCAAAGTTACTCCTTCATCACGTTTATTGGTTGGTGACGTGCGTTTCGCCACTGATCAGCTCAAGGTTCGATCTGTATCGATCTAGCCCGACTCTGTAATCCACGAATCGCCAGACATCTTTTAGTGGTCACCCGCGCGAACCTACAGTAACTCCACGTTACATTCCCTGGATATATATATATGTATATATATATATATATATATATATATATATATATATATATATATATATATATATATATATATATATATATATATATATATATATATATATATATTTCGTTTCTGAATTTGTTTAGCAAGATTCTTTATCTGAAATCGTGTGTTGAAACCGATATTGTTATACTTTGGGAGGGTCATGTTGCCAATAGGAAACACACGCACCAGTTGCTTTCACAGAAACAAAGAAAGGAATCCCCAGTCACTGAAGAGGTCACAGAGTGTGTGACGAAAGAACAATGACAATATATAAACAACTATCTGGTTGTGGAACCAACCAACCAACCAGAAATTTATAAATTTATAAATTTATTATAAATTTATTATAATAATAAATTGAAGTGAAAGCAACTGGTGCGTGTGTTTCTTATTGGCAACATGACCCTCCCAAAGTATAACAATATATATATATATATATATATTTAACGAAGGAATTAGTCCAGAATTAGCTGTCGAAACGGCTTGAGCTCAGCCGTCGGGGTCCTACTCGTTCCTACATATATTTATATATATATATATATATATATAAGATGGTGGTGGTGAAAAGCAGTTTGACCATTACTCACTAGAGTACTCGATACTTGGAGAAGTAAAGTGGGTAATATGAAAAAATTCATGATCCCGATTCTTGGACTGGGTGATGCGTTGCGTTCTTGAGCAAGACACTTTATTTCACGTCACTTTAGATCACTCAGCTGTAGAAATGAGTTGCGATATCACTGGTGCCAAGCTGTATCGGCTATAGTTCTTTCTCTTGGAAGACTGGTATGCATGAGCGACTGCTGGTCTTCCATAAATAAACCTTCCTTAAACTTGTGCCTCGTTGGAAATCTTTCTAGGTACAAAGCTATGCTTACCGAGGACGGTTTTGTTAATTTGATGCTAAAAATATCTTTCACCGTATTTGAGTTTGATAGATTATTGTGATTAGCGATTTCCAGAAAGGTTTCCTAACATTTCAATGAAACATATGTAAATGCCTGAAATAAACCCTATTGTATAGTATATTGCTATTCTCTGTAAATCTTTATCTATTTATGTATACTTTGAAACCAGCTATTTGCTTCTTAACATCAAACAAAGCAAGGTCATTTAAAAAACTTTATGGATGAGTTTTTCCTGTTCCAAGTAGTACCCGCTCTAACCAATTAGAAAAGGATGGGCCCTCTAGGTTTAAATAGCACAAGAGACGCTGTGTGCCAGGACGACCCCCTAATAATAAATGTGAAGACTAAAATCCAAAGAGGGCTCGATAAGGATAAATAATGTTATTTTAATATATATATATATATATATATATATATATATATATATATATATATATATGTGTGTGTGTACAGAGAGCGCGAGAGAGAGAGAGAGAGAGAGAGAGAGAGTGAGTTAGATAGATAGACAGACAGACATATATATCATGAGATAGACTACATAGATATATGAAATTTAATTGAATGTGAATCCCCACAACCACCATTTTACAAGTTAGCTATGGCCAAAAGGCGAAACTGAGTGCCGCACTAGTAAAGTTTCACCTTCAATTATATTTTATACTATTCAACATCTCGCTTTTAGTCGACTTTTTCTCACGTTTGCAGGCATTAACGTGTATCCGCTCGTTTTTGCATGCATGTATGCATGCATGCATGCATGTATGTATGTATGCATGTATGTATGCATGTATGTATGTATGTATGAATGTATGTATGAATATATGTATGTATGAATGCATGTATGTATATATGTATATATGTAGGCTTGTATGTATGTATGCATGCATGCATGAATATATGTATGTATGTATGTATGTGTGCGTGTGTATGTATGTAGGCTTGTATGCATGTATGTATGTATGTATGTATGTATGTATGTATGTATGTATGTATGTATGTTATCTCTTTCTCTTAATTTCGAGTATATTTTTTTGACCGGCCACCTTCCTGGTGGCAAGGTTGTAAAAGAAAAGAAATTGTCATCCCTTGAATCGCAAGAATATTTTGCAAATTTTGAAGGTGCCAGCTATCGTAGCCATTTGTAGACTAAGAATTAGGGAGCTGCGCTCTTTGTCCGCAAATCCAAGTTCAGTCATACTTTGGTTCAAGCGGGTTGGTATATAACCCGTAGCTCCAATAAGGATGGGTATGAAGCTGAAGGTGTATCTTGGATACTGGATTTGTAAATTCCTCATCAATGGTCCGTAGATGTCCTCCTTCTCCTGTATTTTTCTGACAACGTTTAAATCAAGTGGGCAGCTTATCTCCACAACAGAACACGTTTTCAATGTGTGGTCCCAAACAACAATATCAGGCCGGTTGTGCTTTAATTTAGTGGCAGTTTTTATTTTTAGGTTCCATCAGTATTCCTTAGTATGTATGAATATATGTATGAATATATGTATGTATGAATGCATGTATGTATATATGTATATATGTATATATGTAGGCTTGTATGTATGTATGTATGCATGAATATATGTATGTATGTGTGCGTGTGTATGTATGTAGGCTTGTATGCATGTATGTATGTATGTATGTATGTAGTATGTATTTATGTATGCATGTATGTATATATGTATAAATGTATGTAGGTTTGTATGTATGTATGCAAGTATGTATGTATGTATGCATGTAGGTATGCAACTACACATGTACGTACGTATATATTCATTTTACATACATACATACATTCATATATATATATACACAGACACACACACACACACACACACACACACACACACACACACACACACACACACACACATATATATATATATATATATATATATATATTGCATGTATATATATATATATTGACATCCTGACAGAAACTCAGACACGTGATGTCAGAAATCTACATGGAAAGTCATGCAGTCAGCCGAACGCAGGAATACACAGAGGAAACTCACAGCGTGAAGAGAAGGGAGAAAAGTCGTGGAAAAAGGGGAGATAATGACTGTATGAAGGAGAAGAGATAAAATAAATGATGTTGGAGAGAGAATGAACATGGGTGTGGAAAGTAGAATGTCATGAAAGACATCCGAATAGATAGAGAGATAGATGGATAGATAGAAAGAAAGAAAGAGAGATAGATTTCTTTATTTGCCACAAGGACATATGCCGGGGATTTTACATACAGTCGTGTAAAAATATTATTAAAACAAATAAATTTAACAATCGATATCCCCAATAGTGGGGAGGATAGATAGATAGATGGACAAATATACAGACAAATAGATAGATAAATAAATAGATGCATAGATAGATAGATAGATAGATAGGTGTAATAATAGAACAACTTGAGATTTCCGATTAAACCGTAGTTGTCAATGTGAGGTTGTCTTTGCCAAAACCTCCGCTGTATATCAATGCAGTTTTGGGCACCATAGACACCATGTATATTTCCGTGGGTACTTAGTACCTACTGGAATATCTATATCATTTATTTGTATTCTCCTTCAATGTAGAGAAAAAAAATGTTGTATCGTGCTGCTATTTCTAGTAA
>OZ024745.1:22924442-22926942 GCA_964016885.1 Eledone cirrhosa | reverse complement strand
CCCCGTAAGGATTAAAGGTAAAGCTAACCTAGGTGGGATTTGAACTCAGAACGTAAAGAGCCGTAACTCTATGCCGTGAGACAGCATGTTCGACTCTCTATCGATACTGCCAATCCACCGATAATGGAGGTAGGCAACCAATACTGCAACCAATATCTTGTATTCTCAGTTTTTAAGGCCAATGAAACCGGGATAAGCACCGGCTTAATAAGGCTCTGGTCTTGGAACACATTTTAAATTTAACTAAACTTTAGAATACGAAGAGATTTAGGATTAGCCATGACATCCTTTTGGGGCCAACGTGCAAAATGGCTGGCTGAATATGAGGTGTTGTTGGTTTGTTCCGATTGTATTGTCTCATTAGGTCTCCTACTTGAAATAATATATATATATATATATATATATATATATATATATATATATATATATATATATATATATATATATATATATATATATATATATATATATATATATATATATATATATATATATATATATATATAAATATATATATATATATAAAGAATTGTTTCTAAATAAATTGTTTGTAAATAAATTTCCTTTGTTTGTACTGTTGGCCATGTTATTCTTCACTTTTTCAATTTTATACATATATATATATATATAAGAAGGGCTTATGCCCGAAACGTCCCCCCCCCCTCTCTCAAGAGCGTGAACCTAATAAACCTTTATTTCTCTAACTCTTTGTTTTCGTTCCCGTCCAATTTTGCACTATATATATATATATATATATATATATATATATATATATATATATATATATATATATAGTAATAATAATAAATCATTCCAGTGCACATTACACCCTGTATGATCTGAGTTCAAATCCCGCCGAGGTTGACTTTGCCTTTCATCCTTACGGGGTCGATAAAATAAAGTACCTGTAATGCACTGGGTAATTGCTGGCCTTGTGCCTAAAGTAGAAACAATTATTGATCTGGTTCAGATGAAGATAATTAACTTAAAAATAGAGCAGTTCATCGGAACTTCAAAAGAGATAATAAAATATTGATAAAGGTACGATGGAATAAGGAATATAAAGTAAGGTAAAGAAAGATGGTTACATGAATGTAATGTTCCATATATTGGTATTTCACTATGATGTCCTGGGTCTATCTATTGTCTGCTATAGGCGAGCAATATTCTTCTGTCGAGGCTGCATTATGTGAGATCTGCCTATGGGTAACAAGATGGCCGCCTAAGGACATATTTACCTTACTAATTAGAGGCTGGTTTCAGGGGAAGTAACTTCTCGAGAAATTAGAAATTGTAGGTGGTTTATAGCTAAGAAGTGCTAATGAGTTTAAGTGAGAGACAATGTAAGGGAGGTAATTTATAATTATCTTAGTCAGGGTTAACTATTTAACATGTTAGCTATAAGTAAAAGTGGGATTAGATGACTATGTTGGGTCAAATATTCTGTTGGAGAAGGAATTTGCCCTTCGATGTTGACAGCTAATAGTTACCTCCGTCCTATCGTTAATCGGTAGAGGTCGTAGTAGAGTTATGTAATAGGCTTCGGTAAGACAGAGATCACAAGAGTTTCTTCGCCGATTGAACGCTTGGGCTCTAGCCAAGATATCCCATGTTAGTGAGTGTTCAATGTTGGTTAATTTAAGGTTTTTAATGAGCCTAGCTAGAGATGTTGAACATCTGTTGTTAGGGTCTCGGAAGGAAAATGAGTGCGCGTTATAGCGTACCTTAAAAGGGTTAGAGGTAGAGCCAATATAGGAGTTGGTATGTGATGTTGTTTTAACTGTTTAAACTATATTGGGTGTAAGGCATTGTCCGTTTAGTGGGCATGTATTAGGGTAACCTCAGTTGCAGTTACTGCTGCGGTTAGTGAGGGTAGGGTTGTTTAAACTCTGCGGTTGGTGCGTGCTAGAAGGATTAGATGGGGGAGGTATGCTACTAGAGTAAGAATTGATGTAGTGGCGTGGTGTATTTGAGGGGGGTAGTGGTACCGCGGTGTGGGAGTTATACTGTCTTAGTTTATGATGGTTACTGAATGCGATGTGGCTAGCTAGGTTAGGTGTTGTGGAGAATGAGATATTAATGTTGTTTTTATTAAAGAGTTTCTAATATCTATGGTTGGGAAGGAAATGTTTAGATAGGATAGAGAAGAAGCGTTTAGGGATATTAGTGGCTAAGTTAGATGAGAATCGGGGGTTAGGCCAGGTGATATTTCTAGGCCTATTCCTTCTAGGGGTTCTAGTGGAGTTGGCAGGGGCCTTCATAGGGTTATTATTACCTGGGCATTTGTTATTTGTCATCCCATTGCTCATTCCTATTCTAGGGTTGATTTTGAGTCTGCTACTGGGAGTGGGAAGCAGGCCACTGCCACCATTAAGGTTCCCTGTATAGGTGCTGTTACTGCTAAAATTCCGGCGTATCTGGCTATATGCTAAAGTATTTCTAGTTCTAGTGTTAAATTTATTATGGTTGTGGTGAATTGCTGTGTTATGGCATTTAGGTA
>OZ024745.1:22914442-22919442 GCA_964016885.1 Eledone cirrhosa | reverse complement strand
GAATTAGGGAGCTGCGCTTTTTGTCCGCAAATCCAAGTTCGGTCATACTTTGGTCCAAGCGGGTTGGTATATAACCCGTAGCACCAATAATTATGGGTATGAAGCTAAAGGTGTATCTTGGATACTGGATTTGTAAGCTCCTCATCAATGGTCCGTAGATGTCCTCCTTCTCCTGTATTTTTCTGACAACGTTTACATCAAGTGGGCAGCTGATCTCCACAACAGAACACGTTTTCAATGTGTGGTCCCAAACTACAATATCAGGCCGGTTGTGCTTTAATTTGGTGGCAGTTTTTATTTTCAGGTTCCACCAGTATTCCTTAGTGCCATCTGTCTCAATATATTCTTCCTCGTTTGTTGTTAATTTTGTTTTCCGAAGTGCGTTCCAGATAGTTCTAGCTATCCCATCGTGTCTCATGGGGAGGTAGTAGCGAGATGACATTCTTTCGCAGCTGGCAACAATGTGGCTTACATCCTCGATCTTTGTTTTACATAGCCTACATTTATTGTCAGCTGCTGGCCCTCCTCTTTTGTGCAGCAGATATTTGGTAGGGAGTTCTTGTTCCTGTATTGCATAGAGATATCCCTCAAGGTGTGATGTCATAAACTTGTCGGAACTCCATGCCAGGCTTTTTGAGTGGTTTATCCCCTCTATGGTCTGTGTTTTACGCCTCAAGTATCCATGCACAACTTTCTCTGTAAATTGGTCAATTTTTTTTTCTTGTTTGAACATTGAATAGGATCTTCCGATTTCTCTGGGTGAGAGATTTATATCAGGCTTTATTCCATATCTCTCCTCCAGATCAGTCGCTATTCTAATGATATTTCTTTTTTCATGCTCATAAACCTGAGCAAGATGGTCGCCAACCTTTTTCCTCTGTTGAAGGTGTTGCTTCAGTGTTACTATCCGGGTCTCATATGTTGTTAATATTGATTTTAGACCCCGGCCACCTTCCTTGCGTGAGAAGTATAGCCTATCCACATCACCATTGATGTTAAAGTTCCCAGTAACACTGAGAAGTTTACGAGTTCTAACATCCATCTCACTTAGTTCTTGCAATGACCAGTTCAGTAGGCCAAATGTTGGCGTTATAATTGGCACAGCATAGGTATTGTGGGCAATGTATTTGTTGTATGCTGACAGTTCTGATGACCATATTTTTTTTACTCTTCTGAGGTATTCAGTTCTGGTTCTCTCCTTATTTATGGGTCCATCATATCTGACATTCTCATCCTGTCCAAGATATCTGTAGTTGTCACCTGACTGCAGAGGTTGTATTGTCAGGCCGTTCATATCTAGATTTCTAGAGGAGGGCACAGCTCTTCCACGTTTTACTGCCAAATATGCACACTTGGACTCACCAAATTTCATTTTGATGTCGGTTGAAAATTGTGTAATGAGGTCCAATTGTTTCTTGATGTCATTGATATTTGGCCCATACAACTTCAGGTCATCAACAAAGAAAAGATGGGAGATACTTCTGGGCCCACTTCTTTGTCCACCTTGTTTCCTGAGTAGGTAAGATAGTGGATTCAGTGAGAGAACGAAGAGTAGTACTGACAAGCTATCACCCTGAAAGATGCCCTTCTGGTAATGTATCCTATCAGTCTTAACCTGCTCCTTCTCACCTCTAAGGATCAAATTGGTGTACCAGTTCTTGGTCAGGCGTTCAACAGCAGCTACTAATGGTTGTGGGACTTTAGCTAACTGTAAAGCCTTAATAATCCACCCATGAGGTACACTATCAAATGCTTTTTGATAGTCCAGCCACACGACAGTCATGTTTCTGCGATTCTTTGTTGTTTTTTCCTGAATCATTTTGTTAGTTAGTAGGTGATCTATGCAACCCCACACCTCCCTCTTTCCACCAGCTTGCTCAGGTGTTATGATGTTGTTGGTAGCACAGTGATCCTGTAAGAACAGGTTAAGGCACCCAGTATATAATTTATACATGATGTTTTGGCAGGCAATTGGGCGGTAATTTTTAGCAAGGGTGGTTTGGCTATTTTTGGGAATGAGGAGAGTAGTGGCAGTTGATAACCATCTGGGCAGTTCTTGTGTGCCCTTAATGGTTTCTGTAAACAGCCGTATGAGATCTTGCCGATAGAAAGTGAAATTCTTCAACCAGTATCCTGTAATGAGGTCTGGGCCTGGCGATTTCCTATTCGACATTTTCTGTAGAGCTGTTTCCAGTATTGACCCATCTATGTCATATTGTTTTGTCTGGACATGTTGGCAGTAGTCCTGTTCCAGTTGTTTTAGCCAATTAGCTTGTCTGTTGAATCCGTCATCCGTTTCCCATACAGATCTCCAGTAGTTCTCAACCTGTTCTTTTGAAGGGGTGTCGTTTACAGGGATTGAGCTTTTGCCACCGAAGCTGCGATAAACTGATTTAGGATCTCTGGCAAACAATCTATTTAGCACTTGTCGTTTATGGGCTGTTGACTTATATTTTAGTCTTTCTGTTGTAGCTGTGAGTTGTTGTTTCAACTGGTGTAATTTGGAGTTCAAAGTTTTAAATTTGGTATCTCCAAATCGTCTCTCTAACTTTTTCTTTAGGTCTTCCTGGTGTCGTGTGAAGTTTCTCTCTATGTTGCATTTCATAACGACTGCGATGTGTGAGATACTTCGTCTCAGGGACAAAATTTTGGTTTTTAAATTTCGCATCCACGCTGGTTCAGGCTTTCTGTTTGTATCTTGATTGCGTGGTTTTAGATGTGTGTTATATGATAGCAATGTGACAGCTGAAACATATAACAAAACATTGAGCGTTTCAAATGTCGTTTCTACACCTTTAGATCGTATAGCCTTCAGATAATTGCCAGCTATTTCGTTCACCGCTTCCAATTCCAATTTAGTGGGTTCTTTACTGACTCTAGTGTTGTATGGTCTGTCACTCACATTAAGGCTGTGTATCTCTTGAAACATATCGTTCCATATCACTTGTAGGGTGCCCACAAGTTTTTGGTGCTCTGTTTGTTCAGTAGAGTCATGAATTGCAGCCTCGTTGTTGATGTGGTGACAATTACTACTAGAGTCAGCTGACCTTTCTCGCTGTTCTTCAGTGGAAGTGGGATGGATTTCAGCAAAATTGTTGGTGAGCTGTTCACTGTTAGATTTAGCCGGCCATTCTCTTTGTCTGTCAGTGGAGGTGGGGTGGTTGTCTACAAGGGCTGTATTTGTAGTATCACTCGATTCCGTTAGATGTATCAATTTACATCTAATGATACGTTTTGCCTGTTCATTTAGATGCTTTGGAGAAAAGTCTAATTCTGGGTGTTTGGAGTTCCATAAAGTTTTTAGCCTTTGCATAAAACCGAACTTTTGGGGTTCAGATTGTTTGTATGCTTCATATAATTCTTTGTTAAGCTCGTAGCTCCACTGTATACAACGGTTGTAATTGCGATTTGGTCGAAGGAGACTTGTACTTTTTGCCATGATGAGTTCGTCTATTCACTAATATTTTGTATTTTTGTATGTATGTATGTATGTATGTATGTATGTATGTATGTATGTATGTATGTTTGTATGTATGTATGTGTGTATGTGTGTATGTATGTGTGTGTATGTATGTATGTATGTATGTATGTATGTATGTATGTATGTGTGTATGTATGTGAGAGATGACCCCTTAGCCTTTGTCAAGGCAGAATTCTAGGAGAAGGAAAACTCTGATATAACACCTGCAACCCTGATGGTATCCAATGATGTTGACTTGTTCTTCTTTTTGGTAAATATCATCTTGGTTAAGAGAGTGGGACTGGCTTTGTGCAGTGCCTTTGCTCACTATAAAAGCTTCACGGCACTGGCATTGTTTTATATCTGGAGATCTCTCTGCACTTGTCGTCCCATGGTACCATGGGCCCAGCACTATGTGTCAATAATTGTTACAAGTGTAGTGTTTGTACCAGAGTTTTCATGTCGCAGGCTGGACTAAAAAGTCACTCGTTCAGTGCATAGGTAAGGGTTCTCCTACATGGATATAAAGTAGTGGCCGTACTCGAAAATGAGTTGGCAGCCACCATGTATGTGTGTATGTCAGGTCACCAGTTGGTGGTACTAGTAACATGTATCCCAGTTCAACCTGTCTCATGGTCGGGTCGTTGGCGACTAAATTGGCAACCCCACCAAGGTTTCTTGGTGAGGAGGGTGACTTTGGACATCCTGCAGGACTAAAAACAAAACCAGTCAAAGGGCAAAGGAGCTCTTAAGAGTCAATGGCCATTCAAAATCACCGGGAGAGATGACCCCTTAGCCTTTGTTAAGGCAGAATTCTAGGAGAAGGAAAACTCTGATATAGCACCTGCAACCCTGATGGTATCCAATGATGTTGACTTGTTCTTCTTTTTGGTAAATATCATCTTGGTTAAGAGAGTGGGGCTGGCTTTGTGCAGTGCCTTTGCTCACTATAAAAGCTTCACAGCACAGGCATTGCTTTATATCTGGAGATCTCTCGGCACTTGTCATCACATTGTACCATGGGCCCAGCATTATGTGTCAATAATTGTCACAAGTGCAGTGTTTGTACCAGAGTTTTCAAGTCGCTGGCTGGACTAAAAAGTCACACTCGTTCAGCGCATCGGTAGGGGTTCTCCTACATGGATATAAAGTAGTATCCGTACTCGAAAACGAGTTGGCAGCCACCATGTGTGTATGTGTATGTATGTATGTTCATATACATGCATATACCTCCATACATATATAAATATGTACCGTGTCGTTTGGTCTGTTATTTCTGTTTACTTTTTACACACACACACACACACACATACACACATACACACACACACACACACACACACACACACACACATATATATATATATATATATATATATATATATATATATATATATATATATATATAAATAATAAATAAAAAGGACAAAGTGTTAAATCTTCATTACATTTATTGAGGTGCGACGCGCGTCTCACGATTGATCAGCTCAAGGCTCGAAATGTATCGATTTGGCCCGACTCTTGAATCAAAAGCTCGTCG
>OZ024745.1:22893391-22911742 GCA_964016885.1 Eledone cirrhosa | reverse complement strand
CCCCTCTCCCACTCTCTTTTCATCTCCACCTCTCTGACTCTCGTTTCCTCTCTCCCTCTCCCTCTCTCTCTTTTCTTCTCCTCCTCTCACTCTCTCGGCCATTCCTTTTTATGATTTATGTATCAATATATTATATCTCTCCCTTTACTTCTCTCTCTGTATATGCACAAACACACACACATATACACATATACACATATATACATATATATATATGCATATATGCTTGTATGAATATCTGCATGTATATATATATATATATATATATATATATATATATATATATATATACACACATATATATAGATATACACACACATAAATATATATATATATATATATATATACACATATATATAGATATACACACACATAAATATATATATATATATATATATATATAGCATTTTAAAGGGTCCGTCGAGCTGCCGATCATTCAGTCGGGTAGGACCGATACAGATCGAACCTTGAGCTGATCAGTGGCGAAACGCGCGTCACCTACCAATAAATGTAATGAATGAGTAACCAATCGTCCTTGTTATCTTTTCAATATAATACACTCTGTATAGCTCTACACCTCAACACAGAAGTGAACCTAAACATCGAGTGCTCTCCCGAGTGAACCTGCAGTAACTCCAAGTTACACCCCCTGGATATATATATATAGATAGATAGATATACGTATGTATACATACACTCACACACACACATGTATACATATATATATGTATATATATTCGTATGTGTAAATACACAAACACACACACACATATATATATATGCATACATATATTCATATCTTCTTACCTACTTACCTACACACACACACACACACACACATACATACATACATACATACACACACACATGCATGTATATATACACATACATACATATATACATACATACATACATAGATACACGTGTGGGCGTACGTCTGCATGTGAGTGTGCATATTGTCTAAAAATAATACGCCTTGATATTTATGAAACCACATACGGTTGGCTGGTTTGTTGGTCGATGTTCTAGACTATAGATTGGTCACATGACTTGGTGAGGACATTTAGTTTTCTGATTGGTCAATCAGGCTGTTTAATTCTTTTTGTTTGTTTGTTTGTGGGGGCGTCCATTAAGATTTCTAGGTATATGAATGCTTTAACTCCCACCTCCTTCTCTCTGTCTCCCTCGAGTGTTGAGTACACACACACACACACACACACACACACACACACACACACACACACACACACACACACACACACACACACACACACACACACACACACATATATATATATATATATATATATGTATATGTATGTATATCTATGTATATATATATATATATATATATGATTTAGTCACTGAATCAAAGAGAACTCGTCCTGTAAATGTAAAATGTCAACTATATGTGTAAGTGCATATGTATGTATACACACACACACACATATATATATATATAGTATATATGCATGCTTTCCAACGGACAAGTCTGGCAGAATGTCGGTTGACAGTCTGCCAAACTACATCCAGGCAATGCAACCCCATATCACTAACACAAGAGAAGTAACACAACAAGAGCATGAGGATAGAGAAAAAGCCCTCAATGCCCATATGGTGATGTTGACAAATATAATGCAGCCCAACAAAAGGACTGCCAACAACTTCCAGGCCTGGAACAATGACGTGTGGGCGTTGTATGGGCTTCGAAAAGACCATAAAACGGGCAGTGACCCTGTCACGGTACCACCAGTACGGCCAGTCTGTAAAGCTAACATTGCTAGTAACTACAGACTGTCCTACTTCCTCTCCCTGATCATACGCCCCATCATTGAAATGTCCCCAGATGTATGTGACAGCACGGAGGACCTCCTCAGCAGAATCGGCGAGAGTAACCGATCTAGGGACCTAACAAACTGCATAATAGGTAGTATGGATGTGGATTTTGCTGTGGAGAAATGCGTAGAAATGATCAGTGAGAGCAATGTTGAGTTCCGTGGGATTGATACCAGTGAGCTGGGACTCCTACTTAAACTTACCTATAGTAATAATTATCTAGACACATATGACCTTAGCAACCTGTGCCCTACAAGACCAACAAGAGGCAGAGCACCTACCATTACCTCAATGGCCAAGAAAACCCACACAGATAGATGGAACGGGTGGACCAGAGCCATACGGACCCCCGAAAACCACAATGAACTAAAGAAAATGATTGCCCATGCGGTGGGGGCCAGCATAAAATTAACCCTTAAGGAACATATGTTCAAATTTAATGGAAAAACATATGCCCAAGAGGAGGGAGCAGCCATTGGTGTTAGCATTGCAGGCGACATAGCTAACTTATTCATGGTATGGTGGGACAGTAGACTTAAACTTAAACTTAAAGAACAATTAGAAGACCCCTTAACCCTGATAATGTACTCCCGCTACGTTGATGATATAAACATCGTAGTTAAAACACCCCACTAGAGAACGGTCAGAAATTAGAGAAAAACACAATGGAAAGCATCCAGCAAATAGCTAACACCATCCACCAGAATATTAGAGTTACTATAGACTACCCAAGCAAACACCTCAACCATCGATTATCTGTACTAGACACAGAGCTCTGGTTAGATACCATTAACAACCAAAAACAAATCCTCCATTCCCATTATGCCAAACCCATGACTTCCAAATATCTGATCCACCGAAACTCAGCTCTTTCGGACCATACCAAAATCAACATACTGATTGCGGATTTGGTACGGGTGATGAGAAACGTGTCCCGCATGTGCAACCCCGAAGAACTAGAGAGACACATACAACACTTCATCCACTGTATGCAGTTCTCTGGTTACAATCAGAGAGATAAAATCAGAGTGTATAGAGGAGCCAGAACCAAATGGGAAAAAATGGTAAATAATGACACAAATGGGACCTGCCCCTTGTATAGGAGCAAATTTTGGAATAGAATAGAAAGAACTAGGAATAAGGCTAATAGAATAAACTCATGGTATGATAGCAATAAATACCAGTGTTAATTTTCATCGATACAACCCCTAGAGGTGAATTAGCTTACAAATTTAGAAGGACCCTAGATAAACATAAACTCAATATTAAGATAGTAGAAAGACCAGGTACCTCCATAAAAACACTTATTAGCAAGACATACCCTTTTCAAAGACCTCCCTGTATAGATAAGAAATGTACAGTCTGTAAACTAAGCCCCCATATTAACTGTAATACTAGAAATGTAGTATATAGCATAAGATGTACTGAAGGACAATGTAGAGATAAAAATATAGTGTACATAGGTGAGACAGCTCGTAGTGTAGGGGAACGGATAAATGAACACTGGCGAGACCTTCAAGATAGTAAAGAATCATCTGTACTCTACCAACATGCTAAAATAGAACATAAGGGTAAATTAGAGAACATAGAAATAAAAATAGAATCTACACACAGAAAAGACGCAATGTTTAGACAAATCACAGAGGCAATAAACATAAATGAATTACAACCAAAATTAAATAGAAAACATGAGTGGAACAGCAACATCACACCTTACAATTAAGGACCAAATGAAAACACACACGCACATAGAACAAACAACCAACCAGTAACATGTAAATAAACAAATAAATAAACGAATATAAACACAAACAGACACCCGGATGTAACACATGCGCAAACTAAGCACACAGCACACACAAAAACAAGATGGCGTAGGACAGAACAAATGAGAGGCACGAAAAACAAAGAAAAGAACCCCCAGTCACTGAAGAGGTCACAGAATGTGTGACGAAAGAACTTTGACAATATATTAACAACTATCTGGTTGTGGAACCAACCAACCAACCGTAAATTTATAAATTCCTAAATTTATAAATTTATTATAATAAATTGAACTGAAAGCAACTGGTGCGTGTGTTTCTTTTTGGCAACATGACCCTCCCAAAGTATAACAATATCGGTTTCAACACACGTTTTCAGATAAAGAATCTTGCTAAGCAAATTCAGAAACGAAATATATATATATATATATATATATATATATATATATATATATATATATATATATATATACTTGCTATATCTATAAATACCAATGCCATGTGTTAAACCCTCCAGTATTCCGATAATTTGATCAGAGACACACACTGTATTTAAGGTCGAGTGATGCAATTTCGAGTGATCAGCGGCCTTTAGCGACCTGATCAATGAAACAATTGTTAATACTGTAAATAAAACCCTTTTTATACAGCCGACCATGTTATTCTTCACTCTTTCACTATATATATATATATATATATATATATATATATATATATATATATATATATATATATATATATATATTATATATATATATATATATATATATAAATGGAAAAGAATGAAACGAAATTTCATTTCTCTCTCTTAGTACGGCTGATACTTAAATATATGTATGTATAGGTACATACATATATGCATACAGACGTACAGTAGCATGTATATATATACATACATGCACACATATATATATACGTACGTATCGGTTTACCCAACATTTATTATAATGTTCGGTTTGTTTGTAAACAAACAGCCCGAATTAAGCCGTACAGTGTTCGGCAACCATCGTTGCCATTTTGTTCAACACTGACAAAGGAACGATGAACTAGTTTCAAGCTTATTAGCTATCGTCAGCGTCGTATACCTTCCTGTCAGATGATTGAACGTTTGAAAGTATATACTTTCCTTATGCATATTAACGACTGAGCAGCCTAATTTGCATATCGCGTGAGATAGTCGGCCGGGCGCACCGAAAACGATAAATGGAAAAGAATGAAACGAAATTTCATTTCTCACTCTTAGCCGTGTTGATACTTAAATATAAGTATATATAAGTACATACATATATGTATACAGACGTACAGTAGTATGTATATATATACATACATGCACATATATATATATATATATATATGTACGTATGGGTTTACCGAACATTTATTATAATGTTCGGGTTGTTTGTTTACAAACAAACCGATATATATATATATATATATATATATATATATATATATATATATATATATATATATATATATTAATAATATATATCTTAATAATTTGAAATATCTGACTTTTCTTCTCTTTTCCTTCACTATCCAGGAAAAACTTGAACCGTTAAGGTATTTTTTCTTGGTTATGTCAATATTTATAAAACAAACTTTGTATTTTATCTGATGAGAGCGTACAAAACTTTTGGTACCCTTGAAATATATATAATAAAATAAATATGGTTTTATAAATATAGTTTCCATTTATTTAATATCATTGAATATTATACTCCAGAAAATCTGTCGAGTGCTCTGAATCAGTTATAAACATTTATATTTGTTGAATTACCAACAAATTGAATATCCCTTCTGCTTATATATATATACATATATAAACACAAGACGTCGGTCCCGACAGTTGAGCTCTTTCTGTTTCGACAGCTAATTCCAGCCGTCGGGTCCCGCCTCTTTATAATATAACCCTACTCGACTACTCCAAGTATCAAGTACTCTGTTCAATAAAGAACTAGATTCAAACTGAATCGATCCTGATTTGTATACATACATATATATATATATATATATATATATATATATATATATATATATATATATATATATATACCTACTACACATGTGTACGCACAGATATTTATATATGTATGTATGTTTGTATTGATTCGATGGCCGCTTGGTTGGTCAGAATCGATGGATACCGGTCGATGAAGCGTGTATATTATACAGATTGAGAATAAAATATATAATCGAAGAATCAAAAATCAAAACAAAACAATAAAACAATATATATATATAAATATATGTATATATATATATATATATTGTTTTATTGTTTTCTTTTGATTTTTGATTCTTCGATTACATATATATATATATATATATATATATATATATATATATATAGTTATGTAATAAACAACATAAGATAATTATTCCATTTACCAAAGGTTTCACGAAGACAGACGAGCTCGACACAGACGTCTGAAATCGCTCATCAGAATGAAATTTTATTTTATTTACTTTATATATATATATATATATATATATATATATATATATATATATATATATATATATATATATACGTATATATATATATAGGAAAATGTTCAAGACTCCGACGGCAGAGCTCAAGCCGTTTCGACGGCTATTTCTGGACTCAGTCCAGAAATAGCCGTGGAAACGGCTTGAGCTTTGCCGTCGAGGTCTTGAACATTTTCCTATTACCCACTCTACTACCCTAAGTATTGAGTACTCTGGTGCGTTATGGTCCACCTGGTTTCTTACCACACTTTCTTCGTTATATATATATATATAAAGAAATAGAAGGTTTCGCCGCATTTTCGACTAAAGAAATTTTAGCCTGATAATGGGGTTTTGAACCCTCTCAGAAATGGAAAAATATGAGTATTGACTTAGATGGTAGCCGAACCCACATCTTGTGTGTGAATGGAATATGTATTCATGTATGTATGTACATATAGGCCCTATAGGCTCTTAGTTATCCCCTTTACGTTCTGGGTTCAAATTTTGTAGATGTCAGCTTTGCTTTTCATCCTTACGGATTGGTCGATAAAATATAGTACCAGTCACGCACTGGGATCGACTTAATCGACTTACCCCTCCCCTAAAATTGTTGGTCTTGTGCCTAAATTAGAAATTATTATATAATTCTACAATCAAGTTTTAAGCGTGGTATGTTGACATAATTTGTAGAGCAACAGATAAAACGTCTTTGTGGTATTCACTTACTCACCTTTACCTTTTGGGTTTCAAATCTCGCCAGAGTCACCTTTGACTCTCATCCTTAATGTTTTACAGATGGGCGGCTGAAGATCCATATTTATGCTCTTCTTAATGGGCACATTCTCCTATAGTATATAGTATAGTAGTAATATTGGTACCTATAGTAAACTACATATCTACTGAATCAACTAAGATATATATACACATACATAGATGCATAGATACACATACACACACGCACATATATATAATTCAAGTTTAAAGAGTAAGACAATCAGCCAGAAAGTACGACAGACATATAGATATAGATAGATAGATAGATAGATAGATAGATAGATAGATAGATAGATAGATTTCTTTATTTACCATAAAGGCATAAAAAGAAGGGACAAATACAAAGGGGGAGTTTACATATAATCGAGTAAAAAGGGTGTAACATGAAAATAATCGAAAATAACCTCAAAAGGGAGGGGACGTGATGGGGGTTGCACACACCCCCGAAAAAGTGTGCAATCCTTTGCCCGGGGAGCACATGGAGAAGGTGTTCCCCTCTCCTTTACTTCTTTACCTACAGGATGGTATACAGAGAAGGCCCATTTACACGAGCCATTCTCGCCACTATCACCCACCTTTCATAAAACTGCCTGTGGCCAAGCACCTCTCTCTCCATTCTTATCCTTCTTCCGAAGTGATATCGGAAGAAGTAGACCAGACTATGGCCAGAGAGGAAGTTGCCTGACCTCAGACCTTTCAATCGTGTCCACCAAACAACCTCTTTCAACATGGCTATTACGCACAGAAAAACCGCCTTTGCTTCCTTTGTGAAGAGGGGAGGCGGTTTGATTGTCATCACGGACTCGGCGGTCAATTTAATCGGCGCCACCCGCGACAGCAGTTGTTCGGCGTAGCCCCACAGATCAGCCACGCCCGGACATTGCACCAATGCGTGCGCCACGGTTTCTTCGTGACGCACGCATCTAGGGCAAATCTTTTTTGAGGGATCCCTGCCCGGGCGCCCGTGTCTGTAGAGCCTCTCTCGAACGGGTAGAGCCCCTCGGTAGCACTGCCAGGCCAGTGACTTCTGGAAGTTGTCCATTGGTCCTGGGCCGAAAGTCCTACCGAACAGGCTGGCCAGTTCGTCTTCCTCCATGTCCAGCGACTCTCCAAGGGTGTCATCGCCCCTGCTAGCCACCAGCCCTCTATAGAATGATGAGGTGGATTCTCCACCGATGGCCCGGCCCGCTTGCCAGAGAGCCCTGAGCGCCTGAGCACACTCAGTGTGCCAGTCTCCCAGTTTTCCGGATCTTTGCTTGACCCAGGACTGTAGCTCGGTGAGTGAGACGAGTCTCGGAAAGGCTCGTTTCACGAACGGAGCCCACACCGGTTGACCAGTGAGGAATACCTGTAGGTGCCGTAGCCTTAATGCGTGCCTACGCATCATCAACCACGGCATCCCCAGCCCTCCTTTCGAAGGTTGTTGGCAGCAGATGGATCTTCTCACCATAGGAGGACGCTTCTTCCAAAGAAATTGGAAGAGCATGCGTTCCATGGTGGTGAGTGTTTCCTTAGGGCAAGGCACGACAGTCAGGCGGTAGTAAGTGACGGACGCTATGTAAATGTTCGCCACCTCCGCCCGGCCTTTTAGGGACAGCTTACACTTGGCCCATTTCTGGGTTAGTGCAAACACCTTGTTCGTAACCTCGTTCCAGTTCTTTTCCACCTGGAGGTCCGGTCCAAACCAGACCCCAAGCAACTTTACCGGGCCCTCCGTCCAGTGTCCGACGACACCGTCAGGAGGCATCGGTTTGCCTCTCCACGTTCCGAGTTGCAGCCCGATGGATTTTTCCCGGTTCAGTTTCGCTCCTGACAACCTTTCGTACTCCTCCAGTAAGGTACCGATCGCCTCGATCTCCGAGTCGGTTGATACCATTACTGTTACGTCATCGGCGTAGGCCGACACCGCTTTGCTCAATCCTGGTTCCAGGGGGATACCCTGCAACAACTCCAACTTCCTCAGTAAAGGCTCGAGAGTCAATACGTACAGAAGGGAGGAGAGAGGGCACCCCTGTCGAATGGATCGTGTGATTTCGAACGGCTTCGAAAGGTAGCCGTTCACCTTGATCCTAGAACAGATGTGGTTGCTATGTAGGGCAGTGATCCAGCCTCTGAAAACAGGACCGAACCCAGCCGCCGCTAGCACCGCATCCAGGTAACCATGGTCGACCCTATCGAAGGCCTTAGACTGATCCAAGTTGATCAGGGCCCCACCGAAGCCGGGTTTGTTGCCAACCCTCTCTATGATGTATCGCATGAGGTGGAGGTTATCGTGAATGGACCTGGATGGGATAGCACATGTCTGCGCATCTCCCACCAGGCCACCCACGACAAGCGCCAACCTCTTTGCTAACACCTTGGCCAAAATCTTTAACTCTGTGTTTAGCAGGGTTATGGGCCGAAAATTATTTATACTATCCCCCTTGTTCTCGTCCTTCCTCACCAGCGTGACTACGCCCTTGGCTACAGAACAAGGAATTCTCCCGTTCTGCTGCCAATTGCAGTAGACCGCTTCGAGGAGTTCGGAGAAGAAGACCGGCATTGCTAAATAAAGTTCGTAAGGTATACCATCGAGACCTGGAGATTTGCGTCTGCTGCATTGGCTCAGCGCATCTCCGATCTCATCAGCCGAGATTGGTCCCTCGCAGGACTCTGCCTCTTTGTTCGAGAGACGCGGCAGGCCGTCGAGGTATGGACCGAAATCCACGCCCCGGCCCGGACCCTCGCCTCCCCCGAACAATCGGGCAAAGTGCTTTTGAAAGGCCTCGCACATCTGCTTAGGCTCCCGGATCACTCGTCCATCTTCGTCTTGCAACGACCGGATGGTGGATCGATTTCCACTTTTAGCTTCTGTCACGCGGGCCCATCCAACGGCTTTGGCCCCCTCATTACCTAGAGCACGTATTTTACTTCGAATGACGCAGCCTTCATGCTTTGCATCGAAAAACTGGTTCAAGGCCGTCCTCGATGCCAGCACTCTGGCCACATCTTCGCTCTTGATTGCCTCTTCTAATTTACCTGTTAATTCTTTCTCGTTTCTATTCCTATTGGCAGCTAACATCTTGCTATAACTTATTGATTCTGTTCTAATCTCTCTTTTGAGAGATGCCCACCATCGGTTGTTGACGATTGCACCCGTCAACCTCTCCTTAACTAATCTGCTAATCCGGTTTCTGTAAGTCTCTTTTGCCGGTAAAGACAAATTAAGTTTCCAGTAACCGGGACCCTGTCTATGTGTTTTCTCGAGATTGACCACGCAGGTCACTAATTTGTGATCCGTGTAGCCAACCGTGCGCATTTCTGGACAGCTTAATATGTCCCTATCCTTACTTCTAACTAAGAAATATAGATAGATAGATAGATAGATAGATAGATAGATAGATAGATAGATAGATAGATAGATAGATAGACAGATAGATAGATAGATAGATAGATAGATAGATAGATAGATAGATAGATAGATAAATTTCTATTTATTTGCCACGAGGGCACAAAAGAAGGGGACATTTACACAGTGGGGGAGTTTACATAAATCGAGTAAAGAAAAAAGGAATAACAATAATAATATAACAATAAAAAGTCCTCAAAAGGGAGGGGGCGTGTTGGGGATTGCACATACCCCCGAAAAGTGTGCAACTCTTTTCGCGGGGGAAGCCCAGAGAGGAGGCGCTCCCCCTTTCCTCTTCACTTCTTCACCTACAGAACAATGTAGAGAGAAGGCCCATTTACACGGGCCATTCTCGCTTCTTTCACCCACCTTTCATAAAACTGTCTGGGACCAAGCACTTCTCTCTCCATCCTGATTCTTCTTCCGAAGTGGTATCGGAAGAAGTAAACCAGGTGATGGCCGGAGAGAAAGTCACCCGACCTCAGACCTTTCAGGCGCGTCCACCACACAACCTCTTTCATCATGGCTATTACGCACAGAAAGACCGCCTCTGCTTCATTTCTGAAGGGAGGAGGCGGCTTGATGTTCACCACAGACTCGGCGGTTAATCGAATCGGCGCCACACGCGACAGCAGTCGTTCGACGTAGCCCCACAGATCGGCAACGCCCGGGCAGTGTACCAGTGCATGCGCAACGGTTTCCTCGTCGCGCACGCATCTGGGACAGATCTTTTTCGCGGGATCCCTGCCCGGGCGCCCGTGTCTGTAGAGCTTTTCTCGAACGGGCAGAGCCCCCCGGTAACACTGCCAGGCTAGGGACCTCTGGAAGTTGTCCATGGGTCCCGGGCCGAAAGTTCTACCGAACAGGCTGGCCAGTTCGTCCTCCTCCATGCCTAGCGACTCTCCAAGGGTGTCGTCGCCCCTGCTAGCCACCAACCCTCTATAGAATGTCGAGGTGGATTCTCCACTGACAGTCGGGTCCGCTTGCCAGATAGCCGTGAGCGCCTGGGCACACTCAGTGTGCCAGTTGCCCAGTTTTCTCGGTCTTTGCTTCACCCAGGATTGCAGTTCGGTGAGCGAGACGAGCTGTGGGAAGGCTCGCCTCACAAACGGGGCCCACACCGGCTGACCGTTGAGGAATACCTGTAGATGCCGTAGCCTCAATGCGTGCCTACGCATCAACAGCCACGGCATACCCAGCCCTCCTTTCGAAGGGTGCTGGCAGCAGATGGATCTCCTCACCATGGGAGGCCGCTTCTTCCAGAGGAACTGGAAGAGCATGCGTTCCATGATGGTGAGCTTTTCCTTGGGGCAAGGCACGACGGTCAGGCGGTAGTAGATGACGGACGCTATGTAAGCGTTCGTCACCTCCGCCCGACCTTTCAGTGATAGTTTGCACTTGGCCCACTTCTGGGTCAGCGCAAACACCCTGCTCGTCACCTCGCCCCAATTCTTCTCCACCTGGAGGTCCGGTCCGAACCAGACCCCGAGCAGCTTCACCGGGCCCTCCGTCCACCGCCCGACGACACCGTCTAACGGCATCGGTTTGCCCCTCCACGTTCCGAGTTGCAAACCGACTGACTTGTCCTGGTTCAGCTTAGCCCCCGTCAGCCTTTCGTATTCCTCCAGTAGGGTGGCGATCGCCCCGATTTCCGAGGCGTCCGCCACCATTACTGTTACGTCGTCGGCATAGGCCGAGACCGCTTTGTGCAATCCCGGTTCCAGGGGTATGCCCCGCAGCAACTCCAACTTCCGCAGCAGTGGCTCGAGAGTCAATACGTACAGAAGGGAGGAGAGGGGGCACCCCTGTCTGATGGATCGGGTGATTTGAAACGGCTCCGAGAGGTAGCCGTTTACTTTAATCCTAGAGTAGATGTTGCCACTGTGCATGGCAGAAATCCAGCCCCTGAAAACGGGTCCGAAGCCCGCCGCCGCTAGCACCGCATCCAGGTAACCATGGTCGACCCTATCGAACGCCTTAGATTGATCCAAGTTGATCAGGGCCCCACCAAAGCCGGGTTCGTAGCCAACCCTCTCTATGATGTATCGCATGAGGTGGAGGTTGTCGTGAATGGACCTGGACGGGATAGCGCATGTCTGCGCGTCTCCCACCAAACCACCCACCACAAGCGCCAACCTCTTCGTCAACACCTTGGCCAAAATCTGTAACTCTGCATTCAGCAGAGTTATGGGCCTAAAGTTACTTAAGTCGTCCCCCTTGCTCTCGTCCTTCCTCACTAGCGTGACCACGCCCTTGGTCACAGAACAGGGAATTCTCCCGTTCTGTTGCCAGTTGCAATAGACAGCCTCGAGGAGTTCGGAGAACAAGACCGGCATAGCTAAATAAAGTTCGTATGGTAGACCATCGAGACCCGGGGATTTGCGTCTGCTGCATTGGCTGAGCGCTTCCCCGATTTCAGTGGCTGTGATTGGCCCTTCGCAGCACTCCGCTTCGCCGCTCGAAAGACGCGGTAGACCGTCGAGGTATGGACCGAAGTCCACATCCCCGTCCGGCCCCCCGCCACCTCCGAACAGTCGAGCAAAGTGCCTTTGAAAGGTCTCGCACATTCGCTCAGGTTCAAGGATCACCCGTCCATCCTGGTCTCGCAAAGACCGAATGGTGGATTTAATCCCACTCTTGGCTTCTGTCACGCGGGCCCAGCTAACAGCTTTGGTCCCCTCGTTTCCTAAAGCACGTATTTTACTTCGGACAACGCAGCCTTCGTGCTTCGCGTCAAAGAACTGGCTCAATGCCGTTCTCGTCGCTAACACTCTGGCTACGTCTCCGCTCCTAATCGCCTCTTCTAGTTTATCTGTTAACTCCCTTTCCCTCCTATTTCTATTCGCCGCTAGTTCCTTACTGTAACCTATCGAACTTACTCTAATCTCTCTCTTTAGAGATATCCACCACCTACTGTTGACGATCGCTCCCGTCAACCGCATCTTAACTAAGCTACTAATCCGGTTTCTGTAATCTTTCTTTGTCGGTAAGGACAAGTTCATCTTCCAGTAACCGGGACCCTGTCTATGCGTTCTATCAAGGTTGACCACGCAGGTCACTAATTTGTGATCTGAATAGCCAACCATGATCAGTTCTGGACAACTAAATACGTCCCTATCCTTACTCCTAACCAAAAACCTATCTAGGTACGATCTAGATTGTCCACTGCGGTTTGCCCAGGTCCAGGTTGGCGCAGTTGGACAATCTAGTCGAAATCTATCGACCAGGTCGAATCGATCGAGTAACCCCTTGAGGCTGCTACACCCCCCTCTATCGGGACATGCCCCTGCATAGTCCCAACGCGCATCTAGGATTCCATTCCAGTCCCCCACTAAAAGCAGGGAACGCGACGTTCCTAGAAAAGTCTCCAGACGTTGGAAGAAGTCGGCTCTCTCCGCCCCGAAGGGAGCATAAAGACCGACCAGTCTGAAAGCCCCGCCTTCACCACCTCCGACGTCCAGCACCAGTAATCGACCCCCCGGGTCCGAGTGAACAATCTGTACGTCGAGAGTCAGACGTTTATCCAGCAGTACGGCAACTCCCCCCCCGCCTCCGGGTTGACAGAGAGATGCGTGCATCTCAAAGTCATCGAAGGCGGGCGCCAGCTGTCTCACGCTGCTGATCCGACTCTCGCAAACAACCATCACATCTATACTTTGTGACCTGAGGTCACTTAGAAGCTTTGCTTGCTTCCAAGCTGAGCTCAGGCCACGCGCGTTCAAACAGCCAACTCTCAATTGATCTATTTTGGTGTTGAAAGTGAAGAAAGAAAAGCACTTACCTCTCCGGGTGGCGTAATTTCCATGGCATCAGGTGTGTTGGGTGGAGGGATGTTTTGTGGTGGTGTGGGGGTACACGTGTGTGGTGGGGTTGGGGTATTTGGAGTTGTGTCAGGGAGAGGGGCGGTTATGGGGAAATCTTTCAAGAGGACGCGATTCAACGGTTTTAAACAGGGGGGGCTCACGTCCCGTCTAAATTGTTCTTGTAAGGAACGATAAAGGTCCAGAGGGACCTTTATCATTTTTAAATGGGTGAAGTTCTCTGTTGAGATAAAATTTGGCCCTTCGGTCTGCACCATAGGGTTATTGTTTATTAATTTAACCAGTTTTTTGTTTTCTTTATTTATATATGTGTATTGCAACGTCTTTTTTTGTGATGCTGTCAATGTTTCGGAGAGGGGAGGCGCAGATTTATTTTTGTTTGTTGAGGGTGGGGTGTTTTTGATTGGAGTTGGTGTTTGTGTGTGGGTTATTTGTGGTGTGCTGGGTGTGTGTTTTCTTTTTTTTCTTTTAACTTGTCTGAAGGCTTCTCCTCCTTCTTCTTCAGAAGTTGGGGGAAACTCTTCAGCGCTAGGTGGGAGGGACGTGTTGTGTGGTTGTTTTTTTTTTTGCGGGAGGGGTAGATTTGTTACTGTTTTTTTTATTATTTGTTTGGAATGGGTTTTGTGGTGGTGGTGGTGGTAATGTTTGTGTCGTGCTTGTGGTTGGTAATGGTGGTGGTGATGTTTGTGTTGTGGTTGGTGGTGGTGATTTTTGTGTCGTGCTTGTGTTTGGTGCTGGTGGTGGTGATGTTTGTGTTGTGTTTGTGGTTGGTGGTGTCTGTATTTTGTTTGCTGTGTGTGGTATTAGTGTATTTTTGGAGGTGGGTGGTGCTGGTGTACTGTTTGTGGTGGGTGTGGGCAATAGTCCTTTTTGGGGGATACGTTTCGGGCAGTTAGCCTTAACGTGTCCCCTTTCCATGCATAAATAGCATGCTGGTCTTCTCCCCTCTACAATTATGTCTATTGGGGTAAGGTCATCCAGCCAGATGCGATCCGGGATTTGTGCTATTCTTTCGGGCCTCATTTGGACTAGTATGTCGAGGCCCATTCCCAGGAACGCATCTCCAGTTGCCTTCCCCATTGACAGCATAGTGTCTTCGCCCATATCAATGAAGCCAGCAATAGCCCACCAGAAGTCCATTGTGGGCAGCATTGTTTTTACTTTTATTCTCTGAGTTCTTCTACCCATGTAGGAGGGATAGAAGCTATATGTTGTCGACGAGAGTGGGCTTAGGGAAAGCTGAACCGCCGTTTCTTTGTCTCTTGTTAGGACCGAAATGCTGCCATAGAGTCGGTCCTTTCGTATGAAGAGAATATTCTTCATATAGTCTTTTAGGACTAACTCTATTTCCATTTGGCTGGGCTGTGCTGGCTTTCTTGACTGGTTTAGTATAGTTCTGTATATAACTGTGTTTTCTGCTCTGGCTTTCTTGAATTCTGGGGGGGAGTTAATGGAAAACATTCCGTTTTCCCCCAAAACAATATGTTTCTTTGCTTCGGCCAGTTTTTCTCTGGCGGCAGTTAGGTCAATTGGTGTGTATGTAATGGATTGCTTTGTTTTCTGGGCGAAAGTTGCCCTGTCGTTATTTGTATTATTTTCTGTTTGTTTGTTTTCTGTTTGCTCATTTTCCTTAACATTTGTTTTTTCATTTTGTTTGTTTGTTTCAATGTCTAATTTTGTTGTAATTATTTTTTGTTCTTCAGACTTGGGGGGCGTGGCAGAGCTAATGGCAGACATGTCTGCCATCTTTTCCGCCATGCTGCCAAGAAAGAAATTTTTCGGCAAAAATAGATATTTATTTTACCCCCTAAAAAGGGGGTAAATGCAAAAATGTTTCCCTAAATAACAGGGGTTAGTGTTCCAAATGTGTTGCACTAAAAAATTTATCCGGTACTTACAATAGTAAGGGTAAATCCCGATGGAATAGCGGAGCCGATGCGAAGCGTGTCTTACTCTATCAAGATAGATAGATAGATAGATAGATAGATAGATAGATAGATAGATAGATAGATAGACAGATAGATAGATAGATAGATAGATAGATAGATAGATAGATAGATAGATAGATAGATAGATAGATAGATAGACAGATAGATAGATAGATAGATAGATAGATAGATAGATAGATAGATAGATAGACAGATAGATAGATAGATAGATAGATAGATAGATAGATAGATAGATAGACAGATAGATAGACAGATAGATAGATAGATAGATAGATAGATAGATAGATAGATAGATAGATAGATAGATAGATAGATAGATAGATAGACAGATAGATAGATAGATAGATAGATAGATAGATAGATAGATAGATAGATAGATAGATAGATATACAGCTGTGCTCCATTACTTTGGTTAGGTTTGTTATGGATGCGTGGTTTAGTTAGTTGTGATGGATGGTTCACTGGGAATTTAGTACCAGTTTGTCAGTCATGATAGCAGTGAGGGGGGGGGGGCTGAGAGAGAGAGAGAGAGTGAGAGAGAGAGAGAGCGAGCAAAAGGAAATGATAGAATCAAGCAGGTGATGAAGAGAGATAGTGAGAGGTGCGTGTGAGAGAGAGAGGAGGAAAGAGAAGCAGATGTAAACGATGATAATGTTGTTGTTGTTGATGATGATGATGATAATGATGATGATGATTATGATTATTTTGACGAGAAGGTGGGGGGAGAGGTTGCCGGGAATTAAGTGTAGTGTGAGAAGCAGATGATTATAATGGCGTTGTTGAGGGTGATGACGGCTGATGATGGTGATGATGATGATGATGATGATGATGATGATGATGATGACAGTGATGATGTTGACGACGACAGCGGCGACGATGATGATGATGATGATGGTGGTGACGATGATGATGATGGTAGTGATGGTGATAATGATGATGATGATGATGATAGTGTTGATGACGACGACGACGACGTTGATGATGATGCCGATGATGATGATGATGATGATGATGATGACGGTGATGATGGTGACGATGATGATGATGATGATGATGATGGTGGTGATAATAATGGTGATGATGATGATGACGATGATGATGGTGATGATGGTGATGATGATGGTGATGATGATGATGATGGTGATGATGGTGATGATGATGATGGTGATGATAATGGTGATGGTGATGATGATGATGATGATGGTGATGATGATGATGATGATGATGATGATGATGATGATGATGATGGTGATGATGATGATGATGATGATGATGGTGATGATGAGTTTAATGTGTAGAAGAGAGCAAGGTAGATGGCGATAAGAGATGGTGTGAAGAATTTCAACAGATAGTAGTTATGATGAACAAATAACTTATATGAGTGACCCACATGAATTTGTAGACCTAGCAGAGCATACAGTCAGAACCTCTTCATATGTATATATATATACATACATATATATATATGTGTATATATATATATATATATTTCGTTTCTGAATTTGTTTAGCAAGATTCTTTATCTGAAATCGTGTGTTGAAACCGATATTGTTATACTTTGGGAGGGTCATGTTGCCAATAAGAAACACACGCACCAGTTGCTTTCACTTCAATTTAATTTAATATATATTTATAAATTTACAAATTTATAAATTTCTGGTTGGTTGGTTGGTTCCACAACCAGATAGTTGTTTATATATATATAGTCATAGTTCTTTCGTCACACACTCTGTGACCTCTTCAGTGACTGGGGATTTCTTTCTTCGTTTCTGTGCCTTTCCTTTCTTCTATCCTACGCCATTTTGTTTGTGTGTGGGTTGCGTGCTCAGTTTGCGCATGCGCCACATCCGGGTGTCTGTGTGTGTTTGTGTTCATTTTTCTATTTTTCTATTTATATTTGTTTGTTTATTTATTTATTTATTGTTGGTTGGTTGTTTGTTCTATGTGTGTGTGTGTTTTCATTTTGTCTTGTGTGTGTTTTCATTTTGTGTGTGTTTTCAATTGTAAGTTGTTTATATATGTGTGTGTGTGTTTTCATTTTGTCCTTAATTGTAAGTTGTGATGTTACTGTTCCACTCATATTTTCTATTTAATTTTGGTTTTAATTCTTTTATGCTTACTGCCTCTGTAATTTGCCTAAACATTGCGTCTTTCTTGTGTGTGGATTCTATTTTTATTTCTATGCTCTCTAATTTACCCCTGTGTTCTATCTTAGCATGTTGGTAGAGCACAGATGATTCTTTACTATCTTGGAGGTCTCGCCAGTGTTCATTTATTCGTTCCCCTATACTACGAGCTGTCTCACCTATGTACACTATATTTTTGTTTCTACATTGTCCCTCAGT
>OZ024745.1:22863391-22888391 GCA_964016885.1 Eledone cirrhosa | reverse complement strand
TTATTTAATACATTGGAAGTATAGACATTTTAGAGTAGTTTATTATATCCATGTTTATATTTAGGAAGAAAGTTTAAAAAGAAAAAGGTGAAGGAATCTAATGATTTATCGACAGGTTTCATATATTAACTAAATTACTTAATTAATTATACTACATTTTAAATTTATATTTATATTTAAACGTTGAGTTCAACCTATGTCTGCAGCAACTGAATAAATTGTTCCTTAGATTAAGGGAATTTTTGGACTTTAATATAAAGAATATTTCTTCAATACAAAGATCACAATTTTCTGAAGATGAATTAAAAGGAGTAGCTTAGGAAATAATATTCCAATTCATCGAATATTTAATATTATCTCGTTTTAGGTCCCATAGTAGGCTAGATAGCGAAGTTGAAGATTTTTTGTTTGGATCTGTGAAAGAATTCTTATGATTATTCAAGCGAAATTTAAATTCTGTAGAGGTGGAACCAACATAGTTAAATGAATTTAAATTAGTTTTAACATTACAATTGTACACTACATTTTTAGCTAAGCAGTTGTTATTTAACGGACAGTTAGATTTATTTCTACAGTTATTTAATTGAATATTGTTTGGGTTATTATTGGTATTTTGGTTAGGTTTTAAATTCCTATTATTAATTCTATTAATATTTTGTGCTAAATTTTTGGTGGACGAGTAAGTCAATTTTATAGTGTGTCTATTAAAAATTGAGTAATATTTATGTGTTCTAGGGAAGCGTTTGTCAAGAGCTTTAAAGAATAGTTTAGCAATAGGGGTTTTAATATTTAGTGAGAAAGGGGGAGCAAACCATAATATATTTCTAGTTCTATTTCTTTTTCGGCTTTTGGAATTATTGTAATGTTTTCTATTATAGTTGTTAAAGTTGTTACCGTAATTGAAATTGTTATTATTTTGGTTAGTTTGCTTATTATTATTATTATCGATGTATTTAATTTTATTTCTATATCCAGCTCTACCTAACGCTTCGTTGTAATACTCCGCTTTTTCACCAAATATATTTTTATTAGATGAAATTCTTGAAATTCGTTCTTGAACAGAGTTCACTATAGTATTTTTAACAGATCTGGGGTGATTAGAGTTAAAGTTGACATAATTCAAGTTCTAATTTAGTTTGTGAAATGGATAATGAAGACATGTGTTGAGATTTAGTGTTACATCAAGAAAATTGACTATTCTATGGTTATTCTCTATTTCTATTTTTAGATTAAGGTAATTAAAAAATTGTCTAATTTGTTTTCTTTTTCTATTTAGTTCACAGCTATTATTTTCTATAAGTAAAAGCATGTCATCACGATATAATCCTCCGGTTACACCTGGTATTTTTCTATGTAGCGAATTAATTATAAATAGGCCCACAAGGTCCGTTACCTGAGCTGAGTCTGATGATCCCATAGTTATGTCGAAATTATTATTTCTATCTGCCCTAGTCCAGAGTTGGTTATTAAATTCTATCAATGTTTTCCTTGCCGATAATATAATGTGCATTTCATTGCTAGTTAGGTCAGTATGTTTAAATGCGTAATTTAGTGCCTTATTCAGTAGATTAGGAGTGATAGATGAATAGTAGTTAGCAATATCCAGCTGAATAAACTTATTATTATAGTTATATTTAATTTCTTTAAACCAATCAATAACCTCACTAGTCCCTTTCCATAATTTTAAGTTAGATAAATTAGGTAAGTTTATAATTTGTTGTATTACCCTGTCTAGAATATTTTTGCTAAGTTTTCCCAGATCAGATTTAGATGGTGCAATTAATCTGACTGGTAAATCATTTTCAAAGTTTCTTTTGTGATCCTTCATATTGATCTTGGGTTTCCTAGGCATGAAGGGTTGTGTTTTATTCTCAATGTCTAATTCATGCATTATACAAGATGCATCTGTATTCAGTTTTTCAAGTTCGTCCTTACTTGCTACCTTGTACTTTTTCCTTAGTTCTTTCAATATATATATATATATATATACATATATATATATATATATATATATATATATATATATATATATATATATATATATATATATATACGTATATATACACACACACACACACACACACACATCTCAACCTGATTAGTTCTATCGTTACTTTGGTATATATTGTGTGTTAGATTCACCTACCACAATGTTCAATTTGTCAAGCTATTTAAACGTATGTTATTACTCTAAGGCCCCAACTTATCGAGTGCTTTGCTAACTCATCACTTCATATAAGTAGGCCGAATTTACTTGCAAACCGCCAGAGATTCGATTTTACTATTTTCCAATTATATATATATATACATATATATATATATATTTACACACACACACACACACACACACACACATATATATATATATATATATATATATATATATATATATATATATATATATATATGTGTGTGTGTGTGTGTGTGTGTAAATATATATATATATACATGTATATATATATTTACACACACAGACACACACATACACATATATATATATATATACATATATATATATACACACACACACATATATATATATATACTATTGCAACTGTGGTCTGGGAAGTAGAGCAAAACGAAAATAGAAATCAACTAGAATACTACCATCATACACAAATACACACGAATGCACACACACACACACACTCAGACGTGTGTGTGTGTGTGTGTCTGTGTGTGTGGGGTGGGGGGTGGGGGGTGGACAGTGTTCTAGAAATCACCCAGAACACTCCGATCACACATACACTTGATAGAAACGATGATTGTGGTGGTGATGATGATGATGATGGTGATAGCGAGGATGGTGTTGATGATGTTGATGATAGCGAGGATGGTGTTGATGATGTTGATGATAGCGAGGATGGTGTTGATGATGTTGATGATGATGCTCATTACATTCTTCATTCTCTTTCCCTACATAAAGTTCGTCAATAAAATAATTGTTTCTACTTTTGGCACAAGGCCAGCAAATACCCCAGTACATTACTGGTACTTTATTTTATCGGCCCCGTAAGGATGAAAGGCAAAGTTAACCTCGACGGGATTTGAACTCAGACCATAAAGGGCCGTAACTCTATGCTGTAAAGCATGACGTCAGACCCTCTACCGATACTGCCAATCCACCGCCCATAAAATAATAATAATTGTTTCTACTTTAGACACAAGGCCAACAATTTGGGGGGGGGGGAGAAGTAAGTCGATTAAATCGACTCCAGTACATTACTGGTACTTTATTTTAGCGACCCCGTAAGGATGAAAGGCAAAGCTAACCTTGGCGGGATTTTAAATCAGAACGTGAAGGGCCGTAGCTCTATGCCACAAAGCTTATTGTCCGACGAATAACAATCTCCATCAACTTCTCACCGTAATCAACTTTACTTTACATGATTTAGAGGTCAATAAAAAAAATGTACCAGTCGTGTACGGGCGTGAATTCTTCCTCTACGTCTCTCTCTCTCTCCTATTTTCTTTCCCTTCAGTAGCAAACCCTTTGTCAGTTATGATCGAGAGTAGCCTCAGTATTTAAAATGTTGTCTAAGAGAAAGGCAGTGGCTGATACAGCTTGACACTAGTAAGGTCGCAACTCATTTCTACAGCTGAGTAAACTGGAGCAGCGGGAAATAAAGTGTCCTGCTCAAGAACACAACTCAATATATTTACAATATATGTACTGGCGAGAAGATCAATGAGGGATATATAGAAGGAAGATAAGGATAGAAACAAATAATGAAAGAGGCGAGGATCGAACTCACAACCTCATGATTGTGAATACGATGCTCTAACCATTAAATCACACGCCTTCACTTGATATTAGTAACAAGCTGAATATCAACGGGAGGCTTCTTTTGTTGGTTTCTCTTTTCAAGTGGATAATTTCGATTAAGACTGATTTAACTTGTGTGTTTATAAAGCTTATTGCAGCTTTCTTATTTTAAAGGGTAGCTTTACCTTGCCTTTCATCCTTGATGAAATAAAGTACCAGTAAAACATTGGGGTCGATTTAATCGACTTTTCCCTCCCCAAAAATTGCTGTCCTTCTGCCTATATAAGAAACCATTATTATTATTATTATTATTATTATAGAACCTGAAGTGCGGTGAATTGGCAGAATCGGTAGAGCGTTGGACACCCTGTTTCGTAGCATAGAGTTACGGCCCTTCACATTCTCAGTTCAAATCACACCGAGGTTCAAATCCCATCTCTCATCCTTACAAGGTTGATAAATAAAATACCAGTCACGCGCTGGTGTCGATTTAATCGACTTTCCCCTCCCCCCAAAATTACTGGACTTGCACCTATATCAGAAACCATTATTACAGCAACTGGGTGGGGGATTGGCAGTATCTGTAAAGGGTCGGACGCCATGCTTTGACGCATAGAGTTACGGCCCTTGCCATTCTGAGTTCAAATCCGGCCGAGGTTAACTTTGTCTTTCCTCCTTACGGGGTCGATAAAATAAAGTACCAGTAATGTACTGGGTAATTGCTGGCTATGTGCCTAAAGTAGAAACAATTATTACAGCACCTGATATAAAGGGATTTCTGTTGTCATGAGACTTTGTGACAAATCTCTTCAATTCTCTAGAAGTTTCTTTAGAAATAGATGACAGTTTTCTGTAGCATCATTCCACGTCTTTGTTATTCCAATATCTTCCAGCTCTCTAGAACTTCTATTTTAGTATTACTCTCGACTGTTCTTCAAACGACAAGAATAACTTTCATTCTCATGTCTCATAGTTTCCTCACTTCTCTGACTATATTTTCCAAACCTTTCTCTTTTATTTCACATTCTTTTGGTACAATCTTATTAAATTTACTCACTTCTACTTTGCCATACTTTCGACACGTAGTCGTCTCGTTGGCTTCTGTTATATTTTGTTGAAGTCGTATTTGTACTTGTGTAGCTATGATAAGACTTTCTGTTCGTTTCTTTAATCATTTATCTTTAAGTCAATCATTCTGTCTTTCCTCTAGAATATCTTTTGTTTACTTGACAAACCCACCATGTAATACGTTTATTTAGCACTTTTTTTTATCCTCGCCCTTTCATTGTTTGTTTCTAATCTTATCTTCCTTCTCTATATCCCTCATTGATCTTCCCGCCAGTACAAATATTGTCTCATAACTTCCAATACAATTGGAATTTCTATAATCTCCAGAAGTAATGTTAGTTACATTGCATATCTTTCTGCTGCTCTATGTATGTGTGTATGGATATGTCTGTGTGTGTGTGTAGAGAGAGAGAGAGAGAGAGAGAGAGAGAGAGAGAGAGAGAGAGAGAGAGAGAGAGAGAGAGAGATTTAAATTTAAAAGTGTCGAAGTCAGTATTTCAGCATATGTACAACTGTTGTTACACGTAACTAATATATATATATATATATATATATATATATATATATATATATATATATATGTGTGTGTGTGTGTGTGTTTGTGTACCGTTATATATTTTGAACAGTTTTCTGGTGTGTTTTCCATTTTATTTTTATTATCTACTGAACATAGACCACTTAATATCTCGGTATTGATATTTCCTATGTGTGGGCCCCTTAAATAATGTTCCTTTCTTTTAATTTGGCTTCTAAGAGATACCCTGACTCATTATATCTATCTCCAACTTTACCATTTATTTTCTTACATTTCATTTCCTCAATTACTCAGCAACACTGCCTAAATATTCAATCTACATTACCAATCAAATATTTACATAGTCCACCATTCTTTAATGAACCTAGCTTTGTACGAAAGCGAAATTCTCTCAGAGTTATCCCCCTTTTCTTCTTTTTATAACAAGTATGACGCCTTTATTGAAACCAAACTTCACCCTAATATCTTTGTTAAATATTCCATCTCACTATTTTGGTAAACCATAAGAAAAGTAAAGAACATTAACTGGTTAAAAATAATATACGTAGCTGAGAGATCGGACTTTGAATGGCCGATGATATAGTATTAATATAAAGGATGATGAGCGCATGCGCAGAAATGCTATAAAATAGCTTACAATATAGGATAAAGACCCTTAAAAGACGGTAAAAGAAATTGCTATCGACCGCTACAATATAGGGTAAAGACCCTTAAAAGACGGTAACAGAAATTGCTATCGACCGCTACAATATAGGGTAAAGACTCTTAAAAGACGGTAAAAGAAATTGCTATCGACCGCTACAATATAGGGTAAAGACCCTTAAAAGACGGTAACAGAAATTGCTATCGACCGCTACAATATAGGGTAAAGACCCTTAAAAGACGGTAAAAGAAATTGCTATCGACCGCTACAATATAGGGTAAAGACCCTTAAAAGACGGTAAAAGAAATTGCTATCGACCGCTACAATATAGGGTAAAGACCCTTAAAAGACGGTAACAGAAATTGCCATCGACCGCTACAATATAGGGTAAAGACCCTTAAAAGACGGTAACAGAAATTGCCATCGACCGCTACAATATAGGGTAAAGACCCTTAAAAGACGGTAACAGAAATTGCTATCGACCGCTACAATATAGGGTAAAGACTCTTAAAAGACGGTAAAAGAAATTGCTATCGACCGCTACAATATAGGGTAAAGACCCTTAAAAGACGGTAACAGAAATTGCCATCGACCGCTACAATATAGGGTAAAGACCCTTAAAAGACGGTAACAGAAATTGCCATCGACCGCTACAATATAGGGTAAAGACCCTTAAAAGACGGTAACAGAAATTGCCATCGACCGCTACAATATAGGGTAAAGACCCTTAAAAGACGGTAACAGAAATTGCCATCGACCGCTACAATATAGGGTAAAGACCCTTAAAAGACGGTAACAGAAATTGCCATCGACCGCTACAATATAGGGTAAAGACCCTTAAAAGACGGTAACAGAAATTGCCATCGACCGCTACAATATAGGGTGAAGACTCTTAAGAGACGGTAACAGAAATTGCCATCGACCGCTATGAGAAATTGTACCTCATATACTCATAGTTAGTAGGTGGGAGATATGGGGTTTCATTCCTCATAGCAGCCAAGGCAACTTCTTTTCCGTCTTTTAAGGCTCTTCTCCCTATTTTATAAGCTATGTTATAGCATCTATGCCCATGAGCATATCATTCTTTACATTAATAAAATAGTTAACTTTGCAATTAATTTTGACTGGATGCTATGCAGGTTTACTATCTCATTACTACAAATAATGTAGACATACCAAATAAACAACGAACATAACTATAGAGAAGGAATCTCGCTGGAAACTACTTCTTACCATATTGATTTCAGTCAGTGATTCTTGAATATATTTCAACAAGTAACCAAAACTATTCTTTACCAGAAATAAGTTTTCTTTTCTCTCATGAATGTTTTAAGTATTTTTAATTTCTAGAACGAAGTATCATTTCATGTCTTTGGTAGCGAAACCATCCTATTACTAAATTCTTCCTAATGTCATTTTGTCAATATGCATTAAGTCACAATTTTCTCACGGCGTTACTCTTGTTCTGTTACCCTCCAACGTTATAATAATTTAAATACTGTAAATCAAAAGTCGAAATGAATAAGGTAAAACCACTACGTAACACAAGACTTTGGTAGAAGAACTAGCGCTTATAATTTCCTAAACTATGTTCACTACAAGGAGTGTTTAAGGACTCTATCCCACTGCCCTCTCAAGAAGAAGAAGAAGAAGAAGAAGAAGAAGAAGAAGAAGAAGCTGCTGCTGCTTAGATCTCATCAATATATCTACTCGGATATTTCGATCTTGTATTCACTGTTCTATGCTTATTCAGTATCGGTAGAGGGTCGAACGCCATGCTTTGTAGCATAGAGTTACAACCCTATACGGTTTGAGTTTTAATCCCGCCGGGGTTAAATTTACCTTTCATCCGTACGGGGTCGATAAAATAAGTACCAGTAATGCACTGGAATAATTGCTGGCCTTGTGCCAAAAGTAGAAACAATTATTAATACTTGCAGTTCTCTACTTATCACCTCCCACCCTTGTAAAAAGAGCTTGCCTCGTCTTTTCATTCCTCCCTTTTCCATTCCTTCTACATATATGTGCGACGGACAGACACACTATGAAACAACTTTTCTTTTATAATATAAATTATTAAGTTGTAGCTTTATTACTAAAGGAATTTTTAAGCAGTGGAGTGGCTGACACTGCAGATGGCCCAATAATAATCCATTTTTTTTCTTTTTCTGTTTTACAATTTAGTAAATTGTTCTGAGAGTTAAAAAAATATTTCTACTTAAGTTTTTTTTTAAGAATTCATTAAAGTCTTCTCACCTTCTACCGAAATATTTGTGAATTCCTTCTTCGGTAGTAGAACTTTGCCTATTTATCTTAATTTCTCAAATAGAAGCGAAAATTTGAAGTTCTTAAAAATGTAAGGTTTTCTTCTTTTTCCTCTCATAAAATTCTTGTCATCGAGAAGGCCGGATGTCTGACATTATTAGATTTAAATGTTTAAATAGTTTGAATAGTTTACTAATGGCTTATATCACGGTGTTAGACAGACGAAGGGAAATTGATTCTTCCATTTATTTATATTTGTCTCTAAAACTAGGGAGATCGATAACGATTGAAATCATCTAAAGATATAGTTCTATGTCTGGGTGGAAAGAAAAATACTATTTGACATATCAATAGTGTTTAAATACACTAGTTTCTCTCGATGGAGACGTCACAGACTTTTTGCGTCGTTAGCTGTAAATTATTCTGTAAGTTGAAGAAAAACATCTCTCTAGTCACCATCTTTGATAGTCATGGATATTATCTTGTTCACCTCAACATCTGCTCGTGGTTCATTGTTCTGTGAAATATCACTGAAAAACCAATGAATATATCCATAACATCCAAGTACACCATTACAAAAGCATCTTAATAACATTATCTCTTCTACCCAGCCCAGACGGACAAAAGAAACCTTACATACACCTCATAACCGTATTGCTCCTGACATTCTTGAGGATACAGAGCTTCATATTATTCCGACAACATTTCTTATGCACACCAATTATTATATATTTATTCATTATTGTATTGTACATATTTTATCATGTTTTGTGTAAAAGGGCGGTGAATTGGTAGAATCGGAAGAGCATCGGACAATATGCTTTGTGGCATAGAGTTATGGCCCTTTATGCTTTGAGTTCAAATTCCACCGGTTTTAGCTTTGCCTTTCATCATTACAGGGTCGATAAAATAAAGTACCAGTAATGCGCTGGGGTCAATTTAATCGAATTTCCCCTCCATCAAGATTGTTGGCCTTATACCTAAATCAGAACCCATTATGTTTTGTGTAACGAGGAAAGTATAGAATATTTTTTGAAAATTTAAGAATTTTCCGACAAAACCAAATTTTCTAACAATTTTTTTAGGGAGGAGGTGGGTGGGACGTAGCTGCACTTCCATGCACCCACAGCAATACGCCACTGAACACCCCCTAAATAGCCGTAAGTATTAGGATGCATAACATAAAACCTATCTATATTATAAAGCTGTATGTAACAAACTTTTCGCCAAACGGCTGGACCAAACAGCACCAAATTTGCACCATAGATGTAACTTTTTCCAAGTAAGAAAGTGAGGGTATTTTTGTCTTCTAAATTTCGTTAAAAGATTAAAGATATTTTATCGTTTATTTAAATATTCACTTCTTTAAAATTTTCAAATCTCAACACTTCAGATTATACGACAAACCCTCTCTTTAGTCTGTCTTTTTAGATAGATACATAGCTATAACGTCGCGCCCTTATAATATGTCTCTGTATGTCTGGGTGTCTGCATTAGATACATAGCTATAACGTCGCACGCTTATAATATCTGTTTGTTTTCACGAACCAAAGTATCGTCTTCCTGTTTTCCTTCGATTGCAACGTTTTTCGAAATATTTACTTCTGCGTTCACAGATTGATTTTTTAGTTTCAGAAGATCCCGTTGAGGGTGAAAGCAGCGATTCTTTGCTTAAACTTTAATCTGTTATTTTAATTTATATATATAATTATATATTCGTGTACAGATATTTTTGCATACACAAAAACAAAATATAAACAAACGTATTTATTTCACGAAAGCTCAGACGGCATATCGTCATTGTTGCTGCCGATATGCCACCCAAAAAGTCCCAGCCTGGCCGCAAGATCAGATTTTCTAGAAGAAAAAATGTTACTAGAGCAACAGAGAGACTAAGCTTCGCGATTACCATCAACAAAGCTCAGGGTCAAACCCTAAAAGTGGCTGGCCTTCATCTGGGAAAACCCTGCTTCTCCCATGGTCAATTGTATATAGGATGCTCTAGGGTGAGCTCGCCAAACAATCTCTTCATCTTTGCTCCCGAGGGCCGAACAAAAAATATTGTATACTCTGAGTCTCTAACAATGTAATTTATCTATTTCCTGTTACTTGGAATTTGCATTATGGTTGTACAAATTATTGTAAAGTTTGTTAAAACATGTGTTCTCTGTTCAACCTTCATTGTTGTAACTATCAATTTTCTTTAACGTACTGGCTGCTGAACTGGGGAATCCTAAAAACTATTCAAACCCAACATCAGAGCACATTAACCCCACCCCCCTCCTCACTGACTTGAGAGGGGGTGCGGTATCTTTGCACTGGAGATTCTTTGCAACTCTCAGAATCTAGAGACTCACAGAAACAAATTGATGAGTAAAGAGTGTAGAATATGGCTTCACTGCCACCTTGTACCACATGACATTAAACACTCCATGTTAGAATGTGAAGTGAAGAATTGTTCTGGACTAGAATGTCAAAAGTTGGGAATTTTCTCTTCGCATTTGTCATTCAGTCGATTACCTCGTTTGTTCCATCAGACTTACACCCCACTCGTGCCACCCGCACCACCACCACCACCAAAACCAGCACCAGCACCACCACCAGCGCCACCACCACCGCCAGCACCACTACCCCCCCCCCCCCCCCCCATCGCCCGCACCACCACCACCAATACCACCACCACCACCACCACCACCACCACCACCACCACCACCACCACCACCACCACCACCACCACCATAACCACCACCACTACCACCACCACAACCACCACCAATACCACCACCACCACCATGACTATCATCAACATCAACAACAGCAATAACTGTAACAATGAGCTGATAAAGGAATCTACGTCATCATTGATGTGTTAAATGTTTTCAGTCGACTTGAAACATTTCCAGTAACACACTACAAAGAGTGTTTATTAGAGGATGTTTGAAATAGAGTTTACTGAACGGACCTACACTGAATGTGTGTCTCTAAACTAGGGATCCATCTAAGAGAGAGCCTTGACTTTGATAGCCTATATATGTTTGAAATAGAATATACCGAATGGACATACTCTGAACATGTGTCAGTAAATTAGGGACGCCTTTTATAAGAGAGAGCCTTGCCTTTGATATTCTGAGTTACCAGGGGCCAGTGAGGAGGTTCTATGAATGTTTTGTGTTTGTTTAATTTTTCATTCTTCCTTATTACATTTACTAGCAGAAAAACCAGCCTTCGGGTAGTTTTCTGCTAGCATGTGTAGTGTGTATATTGATATTATACGCAAGTAATATGCATGTATATAAGATAATCAAATAAAATCGTAATTGACAATATGCACAGAAATTGAACGAAGACTGCGTTACACTGTCTTATGTAATCAGTAACGTAATCCATGATACATTAAAAAAAGACGATATTATATATAAACTGCATTAGGAGAAAATTGGTGACGGAAAGATATGACTGTTTATTTAAGCAATCGCTAACCGGAAGTGTTGACATTTGAAAATTTTAAAGAAGTGAATCTTAAAATAAGCAACAATATTATTTATATTTAATCAAGAATAACGAAATTGAGTAGATAAATTAAGTAATATTCATTCATTATTTATTCAAAGTAATCGAACTTATTTTACAAACGGGATAAAAAAATATATTCTGGACGCAGTCCCGCACTCCTTACTTTATTATAGTTTAGATTAGGCTTCCTCTATTATGGTACATACATCTTGTGACGTTTATATTATTGCCTTTCATTTTTCCAGGGCCAATAAAATAAAGTACCAGTACTGGAGGTTCATCTAATCAGATTTTCTCACACCTTTCGATGTTCGGCATAGGGATGATATCAGAATTCTAATGATAATAACGGTTTCTGGTTTAGTCACAAGTCCAACCATTTTTGGGGAGGGAAATGTCGATTAAATCGACACCAGTATGTTACTGGTACTTTATTTTATCGATCTCGTAAAGATGAAAGGCAAAGCTAACCTCGGCGAGATTTGAACCTAGAACGTAACGGTACGTAAGTATATTGCACAAAGCATGTTGCCCGATGCTCTACCGATTCTCTCAATCCAACACCCCATAACGATAAAAATAATGATTTCTGATTTAGATATAAATAAGTATAATGAGGATTAAATCAACCTCAGTACTTGACTGGTATCTTATTTCCCCAACCCCGGAAAGATGAAAGGAAAATTTCACCAAGCTGTAACGATAGTAATAATTGTTTCTACTTTTGGCACAAGGCCAGCAAATACTCAGTACATTACTGGTACTTTATTTTATAGACCCCGTAAGGATGAAAGGCAAAGTTAACCTCGGCGGGATTTGAACTCAGACCATAAAGGGCCGTAACTCTTTGCTGCAAAGCATGGCGTCCGACCCTCTACCGATACTGCCAATCCACCGCCCTAGTAATAGTAATAATCAAAATTAATATTATTAATAATATTAATGAATAATTGATGTGAAGATCTTTCTTAATTATTGCGTTCGGTAAACAAATTAACTCAAACAATCCGCCATAATTACCACGAAAAAACTTGTTGCTTGAGGGTATGAAGGTAGAAATCTAGAGTTTTTTTCCTATTAAAAAAATAATTCATTTATTAGCTGTAAGAAAGTGGTAATGATTTGAAATTAAAAAAAAAACCTTCAAATCATACAAGTTATTAACTCCCACCACAAACACAGAGGGCACCAAAGTAAGAAACTGAATTAAAACTAAAATAAGAAATGCTTTTATTTAATTTTTTAGTTACATACCAAAGATAAGCTAGCTAAGTACATTTTGCTGTAGGTATTGCTATTGTTGTTGCTAATGTTGTTGTAGCATTTTCTGTGTTTCAGTAATTAAGAAAATATACGTAATTTTTAATTGATTAATAAATAGTCGTAATGACATATGTACTTTGATTCTTATACTGTTTAGTGTTTTGTTTTATTGCTTTGTTTTCAATGAAGAAATGAAGCTTGGAGTTGGTTTAGAGGTAAGGCGTGGGGTAGAATGGGTGTGGAGGTAGTGTGGGGGTGGGGTAGTGTGGGGCGTGGGGGTAAGGTGAGGGGTGAGGCTTGAAATAATTTTTGTCTCGTTGTTTAGGAATGTTATTAATCAAACTAGAAATATGACTCTGTGATCTTACGAGGAAGACCGTTTATTTAATTGCGAGAGCTATAACTACAATTACAACAACAACAACAGCATCAACAATAACATCAACAACAGAAGCAACACCACAACAACAACATCAACAATAACATCAACAACAGAAGCAACCACAACATTAGCAACACCACCACAACAACAACATCAACAATAACATCAACAACAGAAGCAACCACAACATTAGCAACACCACCACAACAACAACATCAACAATAACATCAACAACAGAAGCACCACCACAACAACAACATCAACAATAACATCACCACCACCACCCACTCCACAAAAAACCGTGCCCTTTCTCAACTATTATAGTTCAACCGATAGGTACGAGTGTAGGCTGAACAGTTCAGAGGCTGGCTATGAAGGAGTGATGCTAGAGCTGTGAAATCTTGCGTTTGTTAATTTCAACCCTTCTTATTAATAAGAATTTTATTCCAGTGACTATTTTGAAAAATAAACCTCATTTCGTCAAACCAAAAGAGTATCTTGGTCAGCCTATCACCTTTTCAGTCCGACCTTCGTACATGCTGTCTTTGGTTTTATTCACTCTTACCATTTTCGATACTTTCACCCCTTTTTCGGTAAATTTATGAAGGCGTGTGGCTGACTGGTTAGAGAATTTGATTCTCAATCGTGAGGTTGTGAGTTCAATTCCCAGACCGGGCGATGCGTTATGTCCTTGAGCAAGAAATTTTATTTCACGTTACTCCTTCTACCTGGAGTTGCGACCGATAGATAGTATTAGAAATTGGAAATACCAATGGAAACATTGTTTCCTGGGTCCGATTTGACGAAAGTCGATCGTTCCTTTATTGGAGAAGATCATCTCCCTCTCCACATTCACCTCACATTCCAGGTGAATCTTGAAAAAATAATTTCAACCTTTATATTGTGTATAAACCTGTGTGGGAAAATCGAGCGCCGTGTACATCTTAGTCTCGTACTTTGTCTCGATATCAGGTTTATTGCTTTGTATTTCTGGCCCCTATCTAAAAGATCAGACATCTTACCACACATTTTCAACTTCAATAGCATACGTAATTCTACTAGTTATTTGTATAATAATAGATATATCATTAGTCACTATGTCTTTCTCTCGGAGAATTTATCGGGTAAGTATGGTCTCTGGTAACATAGCACGCCCACGTTTCTTTCTTTCCTGTTATCATTGTCCGGTCCAGGTCCTCCGAGTTTACAAATGTTATTGAAGATATTCTTGTTTTCTCGTTGATGATATTTACATTAACGTCATTGACATTATTGTCAATACCGGATTGCTTTGCAATACTATCCTTCCTGTTATTATTTTTGCCTAAACTTGTTATTGTTTTCTTATGAAAAATGTGTTTATGAGGATGCAGCTACACTTGACATTATTTAAATAGACTTTTTTTTTAGTATTTCCAATTTAATTTGTTGAAAGAAGCCGTTTTGTCACAATCCGCTATAAGAAGACTGCTACCGCTATTATTGGTTTCTCTAACTTACACGACAGAAGTCGCCACGTTTATAAAAACATTATTTTTAAAATGTCCGGTAAACATAGAAGAAAGTTGAAATGAACTCAATTCTTCCATATCCAAAAGAAAGAGAATTATTGCTTAAAATCTCATCTCCATCTTCAAATTTACCACGCAGGAAAAAAAAAAAAATCATGTAAAAGAAGATCACTTCTCTTCAAACAGCAATCCAACTTTTGTAACACAAAACCTGATGCGAGATCCAAGCATTTATGACTGAACATATTAAGAACAGAAGCCCCATTACAGCTGAATATATTTCAGGTCTACTGAAGCAGAAATAGACCAATACTTAAAAGAGACGCACTCCTTGAAGTTACCCGCCACTCTACAAAAAAAAAAAAGAACAATTTCTGAATACTTCAAGTTCAAGAAAGCTTTTATACACTGCTACCTACTAACTATATTAAGAGAAATTATTACTAAATTTGTCAACGCAGCAAAAAAAAAAAAAAAAAAAAAAAAAAAAGAAACAAACAAAAAACACACAAACAATAACATCAACAACAAATCTAAGAATTTGACAAGAGGGACTAGCAAACATTAAAGCAGACGTTGTATGTGTTACAGACGGTATTTGATAAAATAATATAAAATAAAATGAAATAAAATAAAATAAAAATATATCTGAAAAACACACATAAGTGTAAACAATCGAATACTTGATATACTGAAGATGATATCAACAAATATTCGCTCAGTAGAATATTGAATAAGGATAATAAAATGTAATATATATAATAAAAGATACTCTCATGGCCGAAACAAAACAATAACCGCAATTACAAAGTAACAACAAGTAAATCAAGATGACTCCTGCGTAATAAAATATAATCACACATAAATTACATATCATATTACATTAAAATCAAGATAAACGAATCAAAGCTAACCCACATATACGTAAAATAACAACATAGAAACCGAAATTAGAAGTTAGAATTGTATAATAAATATAATTAGCTAATGTTGTAGCAATTGCTACAACAAACAAATAATGATCTAGATATGTCACACACAAATCATATATATTGTCATTGATACTGTTATATTCAGATATGTAAGAATTAAACAAAAATGTTTAGAAAAGGAAGAAGCAAAAGTTCTTTGTAAGAGATAAAAAATGTAGCAAGAGCTAAGCCTAAAGAGAAAAGATCTCTCACGTGATATACAAATGATAGCTTGAGTATCTTGGAGATAAGAAATGGATACAAACAAAATGCAACAGAATGACCCCCCAAGTAAAATACCTCCAAAATAAAGAACTTCATAAACAACAGAAATAATAATTAGCGCAAATTGTGAGGAAATTTGAGACGAAGGACAAACTATCTGTATAAAATAAACTAGAGTTCCATAACAGGAAAATATTTATAGGGAATAAGAAAATAGAAATAATTAGAAACGACCATAAAAAAATAAACATAAAATTCCGAGCATAAAAAATATGGAAGAGATGGTGAATTGACACTAATTACTGTATATACTCGAATATAAGCCAAGGAATATGTCACCAAAAAATCGATGGCAGAAAGGCTTAAATTCGGGGTCAATATTTTGACGAGTTTCTCCAACTGCAAATTCAACGGATTTTTACCCATTTACCAGATATAAGACAGTGGGTCGGCTTATATTCGAGTATATACGTTAGTAGAAACGACGTCGATAGTAAATTTAATTCCTAATAGAATATGTTAGTTTTTATTAATGACATTCGTTAGAGCTTCTCATTACTGTAATGTATTGTATTATTGTAAAACATTGCAGTAGTTTTGCCGATAATGTTTGATATATTACAAGTATAAATTCCAGAAATATCTTGTAGTATAAACCAATCTTTAATGTTAATGTAAGTACAAATATTTCAAAAGAATTTGTTTTATGTTCTAATTCCGAGGAATTATACCCACCGATTTAAAATTAGTTATTTTCGATGTTAAAATATATTTACACAATTAACTATTTCGATTCAAAAAGAATCTTTAACATCAATAATTGTTTCTACTTTAGGCACAAGGCCAGCAATTACCCAGTGCATTACTGGTACTTTATTTTATCGACCCCATAAGGATGAAAGGCAAAGTCAGCCTCGGCGGGATTTGAACTCAGATCGTAAAGGGACGTAACTATGCTCGAAAGCATGGCGTCCGACCCTCTACCGATACTGCCAATCCACCGCCTTTAATTTGTTTTGTTTTTTGTTTCTTTAACATCAATAATAACCATCTCTTCACCTTCTTGTATGTTATTGAATTCTTCCAAATAATAGCATCTCAACGGTGATTGTATTTCAAAAACATTTCTTTGTTGTCCAAAGAGGAAGCTATACAATAACATTGCTTAAATCTTACATAGGAATACCCCCCCCCCCCCCCCCCCGTCCGTCCGTGCCGCAAAAAAAACAAAACAAATTCAAGATACGTTTTTACCTGTTCATTCTTTCTAACATCCAGAGGATTGAGTTCTTAGTCTTATTAGTGCAAAGCATGCTTCTCATGGCCCATTTGTGGTTCGCAAAAGCCGCAACGATTATCTTATTTGCATGATTGAATAATGTGATGTAGGAGGAATGTCTCTATATAAAATTACGTTAAAACACGCCAATATAGTATTTTTTATATCTTGTTTAGTTTGACGCAATTTAAAGTAACTTCGGATTTATATACGATCAACTTGATGTTACATCTCTGCTCTTTTAACAAGAACATCATGAACATTACATGTTACGAGTACAGGCGTAGCTGATTATGACGAAACGTCTATTGAAGATTTCACTATGTCGGTTTTGTAATGGAAAAAATTCATCTAACAGACCAAAAAGATTGAGGGGAATCAATCAGATTACATTATTGGATCTTTGGATAGTGGGTGATTTAACCCCTGTATTTGAAATCAATATCTAGTATACACCATTGTAGTGGAGGTTCACCTTATCGAACACGACTTTAGAGGAAGATAGATTCTAGGGTCAATATTACAGATAAGGTCTGTAAAGACTAAAGGGATGGGTGGTAGGATTATTTTTAATTTCTATCTAAATTTCTCAATTAGTGTGTAGAAGGATTTATAAATAGCTGTTAATAAGTCCAGTGTTACATCTAGGAAATTCGTTTTGGTTATCGACCGTTATCTTAAGGTTTAGGTTATGAAAGTATGTTGGGGTTATTTTCTGAAGCGTGACTCTCACAGTACCGGTAAAAGCAAAACCGTCATCCCGGTATTACTCGATATTGTGGTTAGCGAATCTGACCTTCAGAAAGTCTAGGATGTATAAGCTGACTAAGTTGCATTAATCTGTGCTAATGTATGCTTCATTCAAGGCATTAAATAGATCTCCCTCAGATTTAATTCTTCGCCTAAATGGATCTATTAAGCATATTGGCATAAGATCAATCTGAGAATTAGTGATGGTGACAAATATACGTGAGGAATCTAAAACCTTAGCTAATAGGAGTTTTGATATCGAGGTGTAAACGTTGACAATATCAAATTGGGTGAACTTTGACCTGGAACGTTTCTGAACCTGGATACAACCGTGATGCTGTTATTCCATATTCCATAGCTTTAGTTAAATATTCTTCTTAATATACAGTCTCTGGGCACTAATTGCCGGATTTTTAAAGAAGAATTTAGAAGGAAGCTAAAAGCGTGAACAATTTTGAAATTGGAAAATATAGTCACCTCAATGTAAATGACAATAATAGTAGTTGATAACTATAAAACATAAATCGGTTAAAGTGCCCCAAGATGGTAAAATGCACAAAGGCGCCTATATATTTATGTATGTATGTATATATATATATATATATATATATATATATATATATATATATTTACATATATATATATATATATAAACACTTCAAGGTTTGATGCTTAATATTCCAATATCTCTTCTTCTTCTTCTTCTTCTTCTTCTTCTTCTTCTTCTTCTTCTTCTTCTTCTTCTTCTTCTTCTTCTTCTTCTTCTTCTTCTTCTTCTTCTTCTTCTTCTTCTTCTTCTTCTTCTTCTTCTTCTTCTTCTTCTTCTTCTTCTTCTTCTTCGTCGTCGTCGTCGTCATCATTTCTTTTTAGATAAATTTCTTTGAACTCAACTTCTGGCATTCCTTGCTGGAATATTTATAGGCCAGGTTTTCTACGTTCGCCAGGTTTTCTACGTTCAGCGTGTTTACATTTATTATAGTTATTAATATTACTATTATTATTCATATGTTTATTTGTTTGTTTGTTTATTTACTTATTTCCTCCACCATTGCCTGGTTTTCTATCTGTTCATCTGTTTGTATGTTTGCTGTTCGTTCTCTCTCTGTCGACATATCTCTCAGGCATTCTGTCTCTTCATCTCTCTCTCTCTCTCTCTCTCTCTCTCTCTCTCTCTATATATATATATATATATATATATATATATATATATATATATATATAGATATATATAGATATAGATACATAAGTTTTAATATAGATGAGATTCTACAGGACTAGAACTGTTTCATTCTTGAGAAATCATCAGGAATCTGACTGTCATGTACACATATATACATGCATACATTCATACGTACATACATAAATACATACACACAAACATATATGTGTATGTGTGTGTGTGTGTATTTATGTATGTACGTATGAATGTATGCATGTATGTACGTGTACATGTATATGTATGTATATATATATATATACATATGTATGTGTGTGTGTGTTTGTCTGTCTGTATATATGTATGCATGTATGTATGTCTGTATATATTTATTTATTTATGTATGTGTGAATGATATAAAGTTCCATCTGAATAGAATATACCGTTTTCTTTCATCTATATTCTACACCACTTCCTTATCTCCATTGTCCTACATACTACACACATTCTACTCACACTATACATACTACACACACTACACACATTCTACACACTTTGCACACACTATACGCACTACACACACTTTCTCTTCTATAACAATACACTAGTCAATCTATCTGCCAAAGTACATCATTAATAACCAACACTTACATACATATATACATATATACAAACATATACATACACACATGTATATATACATATATACATACATGTATGCATACATGCACACACACATATAAATCCATACATACATACACATATACATACATACACACATATAGATACATACATATACATACATACACATATACATATATATCATTTGATATTGTTGTTGCTGTTGTAGTTGTCTTCCGGTTAGTACAGTTTCCATAAACTGTACTTATTCCACCGAACGTCTGCTGTGACGAGGCTACTTATAGTAATCTAAACTATAATAAAGTAAGGAGTGCGCCCAGAATATAATTTTTATCCCGTTTGTAAAATAAGTTGGATTACTTTGAATAAATAATGAATGAATATTACATAATTTATCTACTCAATTTCGTAGCTTTTGATTAAATATATTTTATTGCTTATTTTAAGATTCACTTCTTTAAAATTTTCAAATGTCAACACTCCCGGTTAGCGATCGCTTAAATAAACATTCCTAAGGGTGGTTTTTCTGCTAGTGTTAATAATGGGAGTAATAGAACGGAGGAGATTGTAATGGTGGCGACATTTTGAACGTTACACATTCCCGCCACTAAACCTATTTATTATTTAGACAGACTTTTATTTTATTTTATTGCTTTTTTGTGTTTCCTTCTATCTGTTGACATTCTTTTTTATATTAGGGAGGCAGATTTGTTGAATCGTTAGAGCGTTGGACAACATGCTTTGCGGCACATTGTTACGTCTCTTTACGTTCTGATTTTAAATCCTGCCGAAGTTAGTTTATCCTATTAACATTACGGGGTCGATAAATAAAGTACCTGGAATGTACTGGGTTCAATTTAATCCCCCAAAATTGTTGGCCTTGTGCCTGATTCAAAATCATTATTTCAGCCTAAACTGGGGTGGATTGCCAGTGTCGGTAGGGCGTCGGATAATAAGCGTTGTTGCATACAATTACGGCCCTTTCTCTTTAGCGTTCAAATCCTACTCAGGTTAGCTTTGCCTTTCATCCTTACGGGGTCGATAAAATAAAGTACCAGGATTGTACTGGAGTCAATATAATCGACTTTTCCCTCCCTCAAAATGCTTAAACAGAAACCATTATTTCAGCCTTGTAAGTACTGTGTGTGTGACAGCTCACACCTATGCAGGTTTAGCTGGCCTCCTCCAAGGTATATCTCAGGACCTCAGTCCTATCATCTCATTTCTACAGCTGAGTAAACTGGAGCAACGTGAAATAAAGTGTCTTGCTCTCATCACCTGGTCCGAGAATTGAACTCACAACCTTTCGATTGCAAGCCCAGTGCTCTAACCACTAAGCCATGCGCCTTCACCTTTTAAGTACTGGGGTTCATACAAACTACTTTCCTCTTTCTCTGAATTGCTGGACTTGTGCCTCCCAAGGAAAGTTTCTAGGTGCAAATCCATGATAATTAGTGACCGATGGGGTCTTAATATATATATATATATATCATTAACACGTACACACACACACACACACACACACACACTCTCTCTCTCTCTCACGCGCAGACACACACATATAAATATATATATGAATATATATAATATATATATGTATATATATATATAATATATACATATGTATATATATAATATATATATATGTATATATATATATATAATTGTTTCTACTTTAGGCACAAGGCCAGCAATTATCCAGTGCATTACTGGTACTTTATTTTATCGACCCCGTAAAGATGAAAGGCAAAGTCAACCTCGGCGGGATTTGAACTCAGATCATAAAGGGACGTAACTATGCTGGAAAGCATGGCGTCCGACCCTCTACCGATTAGCCGAATTAACTGCGCGTTGCTGCGTTTCACACATTTTTTTCTTCTTTTGTAAGAAAATGATTGATTTTAAATCAGTGATATCATTTATGGAGAAAAACTCTGCATTTCAATATGACTCAATGTAAAATGTAATGCATGAAAAATTGGAAAACCTTATTTTTTGTAATATATCAAAATTACATTATTAAATCTTATTCTTATTTTGTTTCTTGTAAATAATCTTTTTTTAATTATCATTTCAAAACTTGATCATTTCATTTTTGTGTAAAGTATTATTTTCAAGTTAGAAATTCAAAGTATTAGAAATTCCAAAATGTTCACTATAGGGGGTTTAACCCCCATTAGGGTGTCTTAATATTATTGAAATTTGCTGAAATTTTGTGAATAGGCATTATATCTTGTCATTTACCTATGGTTTAAATTTCATATAAATCGAAGGGAAAACATTTTCAACGGGGGTTTGTGTCCCGGGTAACCCTTTGATTAAAATGAAATATACTTATCCAAGTACCCTGGGAAATGTAGTTTCAGAATATATATGGTTATGGGGTTCTATCTCCAAAACCTTAGGAGGAGTTCGTGAACAACCAAGCAAACAAACAGACAGGAATGACAACTTTTTATATATATATATATATATATATATATATATATATATATATATATATATATATATATATATATATATATATATATCATACGATTGTGATTTTATTTGAAACTGTAGCAGAATTTGATCCTGTACGTAGTTTAAAAACAAAAGCACAGCGTCGGACAATGGACTCACAGTTATACTTTGTTAATAGCTGACATACACACACGCACGCGCACGCGCGCGCACACACACACACACACACACACACACACACACACACACACACACACACACACACACACACACACACACACACATACACACACACACACACACACACACACACACACACACACACACACACACACACACACACACACACACACACACACACACACACACATATATATATAAATATACATACACACACTTGTATTATGGACATCCTTCACTGCAGTATCTATCAGAACGAACAGCTTAGTCTAGTTGAGAATGAAATTGTAATACGAAGCCATGTTTGGTACAGATAACATGAAAAACCTCTCGAACTATTCACCTCGACTTAGATGTATGTTACAGCAAGCGAGAGGTTAGTGAAACTGAAGATGTAGCATCTATCATGGTTTATAAACTAAAACTAATCATTAACAGTTTCACATATGGTTTCGGAAGTCATTGTATGATGAAATCGGCCGAGCCTTAGACAAAATGCCAATGGACGAATATCTACGCAGCTAGATCTACTAAAAATAACAGGTATCTTTCCATAAATCATAAACTAGCGTTTTAAATAAAATAAGCATGCATTTAACAACGTAGTCTTTTATTTATAAAAGAGGGAATGGTCGTTTTCTAAAGGTCTCTTCCCTTCTAATCTCCCTAAAATTTGGATAATCATACATCACCATAACCAACACGGTGCAGTTTGCGACTAACCCAGATTCTGCTGCACGTCGGGCTTAGAGGCCAAACTCTCCAAATACCGGTCACTCTCCTACAGGTTTGCGGTCGTGCTCTTGGCGGTGAAGACTTCTGGTGTCCTCGGCCAACATGTTGGCATGTAAACAGAACTGCAGACACTAATGTTGCTGGGTGTCACCCTTCATCAGTACAGCTCACTGTTCACCTGCCAAACTGTCAGAGCTAGTGAAAATATATGCTATTTTCTAAAATATACCGTGACTGATCGACCTGATTTGCATATTAGCAGACTGGCTGATCAGTCAGATCTGCATATTAGCAGATCCACTGATCAGCCAGATTTGCATATCAGCAGACTATTAGAAAATAGCATATATTTTCACTAGCTCTGACAGTTGGCAGGGGAACAGTGAGCTGTACTGATGAAGGGTGATACCCAGAAACATTAGTGTCTGCAGTTCTGTTTACATGCCAACATAAAAGCAAGAATGAGGGGGTCATTCTACAGACATGGCTTTAAAGATGAGGCTTGTTTGCATAATTGCAAAGGAATCGAATATTATTATTGATATTCGAAAAACTCAGATTACATTTTTATATATATATATATATATATATATAGGAACAAGTAAGACCCCGACGGCTGAGCTCAAGCCGTTTCGACGGCTAATTCTGTACTGAATTAGCCGTCGAAACGGCTTGAGCTCAGCCGTCGGGGTCTTACTTGTTCCTATTACCCACTCTACTACCCTAAGTATTGAGTACTTTGGTGCGTTATGGTCCACCTGGTTCCTTACCACATTTCCTTCGTTATATATATATATATTGCTCGCACCAACCTGAGGTATATGATTTTTAATGCGATGAAATACCAATGATGGTTGGCAAATCACTGACGAGGGACTAATTTTATAATATGTAACCCATGTGCAACCACGCAGTATTCCTCTTTCTTCTCATGTTTTTTATACATATTTACCTCGGCTGCGTTTGTCTGTTTCTCTCTTTCTCTCTTACTGCTCCCCCATTCTCTCTGTTTCTCTCACCTTCTTTCGCCCCCTCTGTCAGTTACACTTTCTCTCGACTGACCTCTTCCTCGCACTTCCACTCACTCACTCTCTGTTTCTCCTCTTCTCACTTCCTCCCGTTTCGTTAATAGTGGGGTCCTTTCTTGCTCACATCTCACTCACGTCGGACGGTCTGTATTCTGATCGCTCATGAAATTCACCCAGCTTATGCTGACCGGATAACCATGTTGCTTGTTTTTTTTACTATCTTCGGTTTACTTTTATCCTTCTATGTTGTTTACTTGTCTCACTCGCTTTACGCGATTCACTTGTCCCAATAGCTTTTTTTAGTTATTGCTCGCACCAACCTGAGGTATATGACTTTTATTGCGATGAAATACCAATGATGGTTGGCAAATCACTGACGAGGGACTAATTTATAATATATAACCCATGTGCAACCACGCAGTATTCCTCTTTCTTCTCATGTTTTATATATATATATATATATATATATATATATATATATATATATATATATATAATTATTTGTGGCATATAGTTACGCCGAGGTTAACGTTGCCTTTCATCCTAACGAGGTCGATAAAATAAAGTACCAGTAACATACTGGGGTCGATTTAATCGACTTTATCCTCACCTCCAAATTTGTAGC
>OZ024745.1:22830891-22835891 GCA_964016885.1 Eledone cirrhosa | reverse complement strand
GAAACAATTATTACCCTTTCCGGGGTTGATTGGCTGTATCGACAGAGCGTCGGACAGCATGCTTCGCAGCATAGAGTTACGGCCCTTTACGTTCTGAGTTCAAATACCACCGAGTGTAGATTTGTCTTTTATCGTTACGTGGTCGATAAAATAAAGTACCAGTAGCGGACTGGGGTCGATTTAATCGACTTTCTCCTCCTCTTCAAATTACTGGATTTCTGCCTGAAGTAGAAACACTGATACCTTTTCCTTCATCACTTTATTTTACACTAATTCGAAGTAGTAGAAAATCATAATAGCCACTACTTCACACCGCAATCCACACTAAATACTTCTCTGCAGTAGATACAATTGCTATAGTAAAGTACACAACTCAGTATTATACCATGTGATCAGTAATCGGCGGGATTTGAACTCAGGGCGTCAAGGGACGTAACTATTCTGCAAAGCCTGTTGTACGACGTTCTACCGATTCTGCCAAAATAATACTATATAAGAATTTTTTGCAGGGGTTCCCTAAGACATGAAAACTATTTCAAATGTCCCACAAGAGTAAAAAAAAAAAAGGTTGTGAAACGTTCTAAACACCATGATGCAATCACTCTCTACGTGATCACTCGACCTGCTGGAAATGACAGCTAAATCTCATTCATATCTCACCTCTACCAGTCTTCGAATATGATACTTACAGGATACCCAATGCCTTTGGTCGTGACCAACGTAGTAGTAGTAGTAGTAGTAGTAGTAGTAGTAGTAGTAGTAGTACTACTACTACTACTACTACTACTACTACTACTACTACTACTACTACTACTACTACTACTATCACCACATTCACACTCAGAGCTGACATACGGCTATACAACATAAAACCCATCGAAGCAAGAAGGAAGGATCTACGTAGTCACACGGCTTGCTAGAAATAGCAGCCACAACTATATCAGATCACATGTTAATGTTTTTAAAAAAAGATGTCTTGGTTATATTGTATCAATAAAAGTTGGGGTGGTTATGACTAGACGTCTTGGATCATCGGTATTGCTGATCATAGCTAACTTGATGGCAAAATAATGGTCTCAACACAAGACCAGAACCTGGGGCTAAATAATCGTTTCTACTTTTGGCACACGACCAGCAATTATCCCAGTGCATTACTGGTACTTTGTTTTATCGACCCCGTAAGGATGAAAGGCAAAGTTAACCTCGGCGAGATTTGAACTCAGAATGGCAAGGGCCGTGACTCTATGCGTCAAAGCATGGCATCTGACCCTCTACTGATACTGGGCTAAATAATTGTTTCCACTTTTGGCACAAGGCCAGCAATTATCCCAGTGCATTACTGGTACATTATTTTATCGACCTCGTAAGGATGAAAGGAAAAGTTAAACTTGGCAGGATTTGAACTCAGAATAGCTACAATCCTACACACCTACCCAGGCAACGAACAAGCTGCACCTACAGCCCAACAATGATATCACACCTCTACTAGAAAACCACATACACACTCCTACTAAACCTGCAGCACCGCCACCACCACCACTACCATTACCGACAATACACATACACATACACACATCATATATACACCACACTTCCACACTGATAATCCACACTGACAGACCTTTCATGACACCACGACAACACTTACCTCCCCCTACAAGCAACCCACCCCCACCACTTAACAAACTTTAACTGTACTCCAAGGAACTCCCAGACCTTGGTCAGTCCACTCCACAACCCAGTCACTGTAAGACGATCTATGCTGACAGAAGAGCTGTGAAAGACGTCAAAGTGACGGAGTAGAAACGACGTGTGGTGGAGTGGGTTGGGAGAAAGTTGATGTTGTTGTTGTTATGGTGGTGGTGGTATAGTAGTAGTGGTGGTGTTGGTGGTGGGCTGATGATGGAGGTGGTGGTGATAGTGGTAGTAGTGGTGGTGTTGGTGGGCTGATGATGGAGGTGGTGGTAGTAGTAGTAGTAGTAGTAGTAGTAGTAGTAGTAGTAGTAGTAGTAGTAGTAGTTGTGGTGGTGGTGGTGGTAGTAGTAGTAGTGGTAGTGGTGGTGGTAGTAGCAGTAGTAGTAGTAGTACTATTAGTAGTGGTAGTAGTAGTGGTGGTAGTGGTGGTGATCGTGGTGGTGGTGGTAGTAGTAGTAGTAGTAGTGTGAGTGGTGGTGGTGGTGGTATTATTATTATTATTAGTAGTAGTAGTAGTAGTAGTAGTAGTAGTGGTGGTAGTAGTGGTGGTGATCGTGGTGCTGGTAGTCGTAGTAGTAGTAGTAGTGGTGGTGGTGGACGTGGTGGGCTGATGATGGTGGTGGTGGTGGTAGTATTAGTATTAGTAGTAGTAGTAGTAATAGTAGTACTAGTAGTAGTGGTGGTGGTGGTGGTAGTAGTAGTAGTAGTAGTAGTAGTAGTAGTAGTAGTGGTGGTGTCGGGTTGATGATGGTGGTGGTGGTGGTGATAGTAGTAGTAGTAGTAGTAGTAGTAGTAGTAGTAGTAGTGGTGGTGGTGGCGGGTAAGGGACCATACTAGGTAATACTAGTGATATGTTGTTGATGTTTAACTCTCACCAATCAGACCTCTATATATTCAAAGACATTCCAGTCGTGGCCATCACATCTTTTATTCAGATACCGAATAAAAGGACTACATTATCTAATTGGCAGTATCGGTAGAGGGTCGGTCGCCATGATTTGACGCATAGAGTTACGGCCCTTGCCATTCTGAGTTCAAATCCCGCCGAGGTTAACTTTGCCTTTCATCCTTACGGGGTCGATAAAACAAAGTACCAGTAATGCACTGGGTAATTGCTGGCCTTGTGCCAAAAGTAGAAACAATTATCTAATATGTTCTTTCTAATGTTTTAGCGTGTGATTTGAGGGAGGTTTAACTGCTATATTCTAGAGCAGATCAAGTGACTACGTAGATGTTGCATTGTTATGGAGCAGCACTGATGTTGTAGCTATTGTTTAGTAGCAGGAAATCTATGATCTTGTAGATCTATAATCAAGGCGTTCTAGTCATGACCAGGCATCCTATATTATTTTATTATTTTAATGTATCTGGAACTATGTTTTTTTAAGACGGTAGAGAGATGGTCTCCGTCGGGCTGCATTTGTCCAAGATACGCTGCATAATTTCAGCGCCCTCTAACGACCATGTAGAGTCAAGGGAAAAGTGAACTAAAGTGAGTGAAAGTGTAATTTGATGAAGATTTGACTGCTATTTCTAACAGTTCGAGGACGAAATAGTAGTGGTCACATCTTAATGGTATTGTTAGTTGTAGTGGTGGTGGTGTAAAGGTGGAGTCTATGTGGTGTATGTATTGGTGGCTGTGGCAATCACAATATTAGTCACATTTATCAGAAAGATGTTTGTTAAAATACATCTTGGTCGAAAACCTATTAATCGGAAGACAAATTGTTCGAAAGATATTTGTAGAAGAAATAACCCCAAAATATTTATGGACATGAAAATAACTGAAATATTTGTTGAAAAATATAGGAGATAATACAAATTTTATAAACAATTTATCGTAATTTTGAAATAATTGTAATTCAAAATAACAAATTATAAAAAGGAAATATATTTGCTGATGCCGCAAACATCGACATCAAAATAACCGACATATTAGTCGGAAATACAGAAAATACTTCTAATTTTTTAAACAACTTATTGTAATTTTGAAATGATTAATTTAAGATATATTCTGAAATATCTTTACTGTTGTTGTTGCTGCTATTGCTGCTGCTGCTGCTGCTGCTGCTGCTAATACTACTACCACCACCACCACCACCACCACCACCACTACTACTACTACTACTACTACTACTACTACTACTACTACTACTACTACTACTACTACTACTACTACTACTACTACTACTACTACTACTACTACTACTACTACTATCACATCCCTTTATCGCGCACCATCTCAACCCAACAATGTGCACTGACAGAAAATCTAAGAAGGTACTTGTATATTGATAATGAATGAACTTAAAATAACAACGTCAACCGGTAAACTTTGCTTAAATCTTTGCCGTTTATATAGCACTGTATATATATGTGTGTATATGTATTTGTGTGCATACTTTTTTTACGTGAATGCGTGTATATATGTATATACGTATGCATATATGTGTGTGCCGTGTACGTATGCATATATATATATATATATGTATATAATATATATATATATATATATATATATATATATATATATATATATATATATATATATATATATATATATATATATATATATATATATACAATAATTCGTACATTCCAACATTCCAAGCTTTAATTTCAAAATACACTTCCAAAAGAAAATAATTTCTTTTCAAGATTCAATTTAGGTATTTAGTGACATACCGAGGCTTCGTTGCCCGACGAGCTGAAGATCGCAAGCTTTGAAGTGTCGACCGCTTTCTCATAGATTTGTCGTTAAACCTGTAATGGTAGAGGATTCTGGATTTCTTGGTCTCCTTACAACAACCCTACCCAATGTTATCGGAACGGAGTCTCACCACCCACATGAGTGAGTCCCGGGTGATGGCTATTTTAACATGTCTTCCTCGCTATACTCCGTGGTAACACTTATTCTATTCTGACCGCTGTGACAACGAGGCAGCTTCCGTCTGGGCTTCTGCATACCGAAGAACATTTTCCCTCACTGTCCAGGGTTGTATCATTGGGCAACCAATGGTATGCATGCATGGTCCCGTAATTCCTGGAGGAATATTTGGGGTGCTTTATTGAGATACAGCGTTTCTTGGAAGCCCATCTCCTCTCCCGGTTTCAATACAACAGGTTTCTCCAGAAAAGGATAGAAAGTGAGAGAGACGAAGTGAGAAAGAGATATAGAAGAAGAATCGACCCCAGTACTAGACTGGAATTTTTTTTATTGACCTGGAATGGAGGAAAAGCAAAGTTAACGTCGGTGGGATTTGAAGTCAGATATGAGAGAGATGGAACGAATACCACAAAGTATT
>OZ024745.1:22813391-22820891 GCA_964016885.1 Eledone cirrhosa | reverse complement strand
CTACAACTACCACCACAACAACCTTCACCACTCCAACTACCACGAGCACTACTAACATTACTACAACTACCACCAATACAACCTTCACCACTCCAACTACCACCAGCACTACTAACATTACTACAACTACCACCACAACAACCTTCACCACTCCAACTACCACCAGCACTACTAACATTACTACAACTACCACCAATACAACCTTCACCACTCCAACTACCACCAGCACTACTAACATTACTACAACTACCACCACAACAACCTTCACCACTCCAACTACCACCAGCACTACTAACCTTACTATCAATAAAAATAAGAAGTAGAAGAAGAAGAATAACAAAGGGGAAACAAAACAAAACAAACTCCATTTTCTGATTTAAAAAAAAATGTCGATATGTTATTTGTTACTTGTGTGAGAAGCTGAGACAATATGGCGCCGTGCTACAACTACAGCAACTACAACAACAACTACATCAACAACTACAACTACAACAATGTCGACAGCAACTACAACTACAACAACGACGAGGACAACACAACAAAAACAACGATAGCGACGACGAGAACAACGACCTCAACTACAACAACAATAACGACCACAACAACAACGACAACAACGACAACAACAACAGCAACAACAACAACAATAACGACCACAACAACAACGAGAACAACGACAACAACAACAGCAACAACAACAACTACAACGACAGCAACGACGACGACAGCAACAACAGCGTCAACAACAATATGGGTTAGAGTTAGGGTTAGCATTCAGGGTTTAGGGTTAGCATTAGAGTTAGAGGATAGGGTAAGCGTTTAGAGTTATGTTTAGGGTTAGGGTTAGAGTTTAGGGTTATGTTTAGGGTTAGGGTTAGGTTTAGGGTTAGGGTTAGGGTTAGGTTTAGGGATAGGTTTAGGGTAGGGTTAGAGGTTAGGGTTAGGTTTAGGGTAGGGTTAGGGTTAGGGTTAGGGTTAGGGTTAGGGTTAGAGGTTAGGGTTAGGTTTAGGGATAGGTTTAGGGTAGGGTTAGAGGTTAGGGTTAGGTTTAGGGTAGGGTTAGGGTTAGGGTTAGGGTTAGGGTTAGAGGTTAAGGTTAGGTTTAGGGATAGGTTTAGGGTAGGGTTAGAGGTTAGGGTTAGGTTTAGGGCAGGGTTAGAGTTAGAGGTTAAGGTTAGGTTTAGGGATAGGTTTAGGGTAGGGTTAGAGGTTAGGGTTAGGGTTAGAGGTTAGGGTAAGCGTTTAGGGATAGGTTTAAAGTTAGAGTTAGGGTTAGGATTAGGGTTAGTGCTATACATTATGGGTTGTATAACACCACTAACAACAACAACAATTACAATAAACACCGGTTGCTTAGCAGCAACAACAACACCAATTATCACGAGTTGTATAGCAACAACAACAACAACTACGCCAACAACCGATACAGGTTGTATTGTACCAGGTCCACCAGCATTACCACCACCAGCACCACTAACACCAGCACCACCACCACCAGCACTACTACCACCATCCCCAGCACCAGCACCACTAACACCAGCACCACCACCACTAACACCAGCACCACCACCACCAGCACTACTACCACCATCCCCAGCACCAGCACCACTAACACCAGCACCACCAGCACTAACACTACACCACCACCACCAGCACTACTACCACCATCCCCAGCACCAGCACCACTAACACCAGCACCACCAGCACTAACACTACACCACCACCACCAGCACTACTACCACCATCCCCACAACCAGCACTACTAACACCAGCACCACCAGCACTAACACTACACCACCACCACCAGCACTACTACCACCATCCCCAGCACCAGCACCACTAACACCAGCACCACCAGCACTAACACTACACCACCACCACCAGCACTACTACCACCATCCCCACAACCAGCACTACTAACACCAGCACCACCAGCACCACCAGCACCACCAGCACTAACACTACACCACCACCACCAGCACTACTACCACCAGCACTACTACCACCATCCCCACCACCAGCACTACTAACACCACCACCACCAGCACCACCAGCACCACCAGCACTAACACTACACCACCACCACCAGCACTACTACCACCAGCACTACTACCACCATCCCCACCACCAGCACTACTAACACCACCACCACCAGCACCACCAGCACCACCAGCACTAACACTACACCACCACCACCAGCACTACTACCACCATCCCCACAACCAGCACTACTAACACCAGCACCACCAGCACTAACACTACACCACCACCACCAGCACTACTACCACCATCCCCACAACCAGCACTACTAACACCAGCACCACCAGCACTAACACTACACCACCACCACCAGCACTACTACCACCATCCCCACAACCAGCACTACTAACACCAGCACCACCAGCACCACCAGCACCACCAGCACTAACACTACACCACCACCACCAGCACTACTACCACCAGCACTACTACCACCATCCCCACCACCAGCACTACTAACACCACCACCACCAGCACCACCAGCACCACCAGCACTAACACTACACCACCACCACCAGCACCACCAGCACCACCTCCACCACCAGCACTAACACTACACCAGCACCACCTCCACAAACAACAACAAACAATTAATACGGGTTGTATAACAAGAACAACTAATACGACACGCGTACAACAACAACAACAACAACAACATACACTACAACAGTATACAACAACAACAACAACAACTACAACAATATACAACAACAACAACTACAACAATGTTAAGAAAAAACAACAGAATGAATAGCGAATTCAATTATGTTCATTTTTCTTATTTGTTAAATTGTTTGTTTACTACTACTACTACTACTACTACTACTACTACTACTACTGCTGCTGCTGCTGCTGCTGCTGCTGCTGCTGCTACTACTACTACAAGATATATATAAAGCTATATGTACATTCATACACAAATATATATATATATATATATATTTATATATATGTGAATATATATATATATATATATATATATATATATATATATATATATATATATATATATATATATATATACATACATACACACACACACTCATATACACACGTATTCACACATTTCTGAAACTTAAATCATACCTGACTCACCTGTCTGTTTCGTGAGTAAATGTTTAAGACGGCGGACCTACGTCAATGGGTGACGAATCCACTTTATAGATCGAACACAGGAGTCCGATTTCCTTGCCGTCGGCGGTAATGGAGACCATATTTAGATTTTTGATTTGTCACAGGTAAAAATAAACATAAAATAAAATAAAGTAAAATAAAAACCAAAATAAAATTAAGAAAATAAAAGGATATTTTAAGCCGTCTCCACAACAATACTACCTTCACAATTACAAACACCGCCACCACACCACTACCACCACCACCACCACCATCAATGATAGCATTCTTCATCTGTTCCGCCTTCTCACGATATGGACACGGCTAAACTCTGATACAATACCATATAAGGATTTGGCATTAAACTGGTCGGTCTATATCAATTGTTCTTAAACATTTTGTGACCAAGTTTCTTATAAAATGCATTGTCTATTTTTTTATAAAAATTAATTTTGAAAATAATCAAGAATTCTGAGGAATTTAATAAAATATATAATATTGTCATCGCTGTTTGGAACATGACTTAAGGAAAACTTGCAACATATAATTGTTTCTACTTTTGGCACAAGGCCAGCAATTACCAGTGCATTACTGGTACTTTGTTTTATCGACACCGTAAGGATGAAAGGCAAAGTTAACCTCGGCGGGATTTGAACTCAGAATGGCAAGGGCCTTAACTCTATGCGTCAAAGCATAGCGTCCTACCCTCTACCGATACTGCCAATTTAATTCAAATATATCAGAGGATTTACGAGGGTCGGCAGAAATGTTCATAGGCTGACAAAGAAGGGGTGATGCTAGAGTTGTGATTTTGAATGTATTAATTTCAACTCTTCTTATTAATAACTGCATTGTTGATAAATAAACCTCATTTGGTCATTCCATGAGAGTATCTTAGTCAAAATATAAACTTTTGAGTCTATAAACCTTTCAGCCGATCCTCGTATATCTTATAAGCAGACGCGTGTTGTTTAGTATCAAAGGGAACACACAACTGCCCACCGCTGGTGGGCCACAAGGTGTGGCTAGTTGTGTCATGAAAATATTTAGGCATGTGGGAGATTTATGCGAAGATGGAGCTGAAGCATATATATATTTGCATGTGTGGGAGTGTGTGTATGTGTATGCGAGTGTGTGTGTGTGTGTGTGTGTGTGTGTGTGTGTGTGTGTGTGTGTGTGTGTGTGTGTGTGTGTGTGTGTGTGTGTGTGTGTGCGCGTGTGTGCATGTGTGTGTGTGTGTATTTCTGTGCGTGAGTGCGTATGTATGTTTATTATGTATATATATTTTATAGCGTCACTCCTTCAATATCACCCTATATAAAATTTATTTAGAAGTTTTGTTGATTACTAGAATTGGTACCAATGTGAGCAATTGATACTATTGAGTATATATATATATATATATATATATATATATATATATATATATATATATATATATATATATACAAATATCATTTCAGCGAGATTCGGATTTCGGCTGTGGTCGAAACCAAAGCGAAACGCAATATCCGAGTTGTGCTGACAAGCGCTCCATCGACCAAATAGACCAGAGCAATAAACGTATAAAAGTAATGAAGGAGTAACCAATTGTCCTTGTTATTTTATTTCACTGTATATAACGTTTATTGTTTGGTGACGCGCGTTTCGCCACTGATCAGCTCAAAGTTCGATCTGTATCGATCTATCCAGACTCTGTAAACCGCGGCTCGTCAGACCCCTTATAATGGCAATGGAAAAAGGAATATACATGCCGTATGAGAAAGTCTGATATTCCTATGGTGTTCCTATCAGTGAAGTTTGTTTTGATTGGTGGGTTAATTCATAGGGATGTTTGTGCCTGTAGAGTATGTGGGTGGGTGGGTGTAGTGGTGATAAGTTGGTGAACCTAAACATCGAGTACTCACCCGGGTGAACCTACAGTAACTCCAAGTTACACTCCCTGGATATATATATATATATATATATATATATATATATATATTTGGTGTGGGATGCTTAAAAGCGTCCGTATGCGGTAGGCCGTTTGAGCACTCGATGCTCTTACAGAGCAGAGTATAATATCACATAAGAAACGGAGAATCAGTGGTGCGACGAATTAGAATTTATTAGACATATTACAATCGTTTCTCTGGCGACCAGCTCGAGGTACGAACGATGCCATGTTCGATACTCGCATCGATCGTACCTCGAGAAACGATTGTAATATGTCTAATAAATTCTAATTCGTCGACCCACTGATTCTCCGTTTCTTATGTGATATGCATATATATATATATATATATATATATATATATATTAAGTAAGTTAATTTTTAATTTTTAAAATTTTCTTATTTTACGTCTTTCATATAATTGTTCGGCATCCCCCTGCATAGAACCACCTAGGTACTATGACATAACTTATATATTTGCTAGCATTAGTGTACATCTGTACGCATATGTTGGTAGATGTACTAATTCTCTACATATATATATATATATATATATATACACATACACATACATACATACATAGGTGTACAGACACATACATAAATGTATACGGGGGTCAGCAGACAATAAGATATCAACTCTACAGCATTCTACCGCTATGTGAAATCTCGTATGAATCTATATACTCACCAGAACGAGATTTGAGAGCAACTGCATCCAAATTCTTCGTTTACTAACTACAAGGTAATCCTACTCAGTTCTTCCTTGGCGTATTATTTGGAATTTGGCCAAATGGAAGAGAATATATATACATACATACATACATACATACATACATACATACATACATACATACATACATACATACATACATACATACATGGTGGCTGCCAAATCATTTTCGAGTACGGCCACTACTTTATATCCATGTAGGAGAACCCCTACCGATGCACTGAACAAGTGTGACTTTTTAGTCCAGCCAGCGACTTGAAAACTCTGGTACAAACACTACACTTGTGACAATTATTGACACATAGTGCTGGGCCCATGGTACCATGTGACGACAAGTGCAGAGAGATCTCCAGATATAAAGCAATGTCTGTGCCGTGAAGCTTTTATAGCGAGCAAAGGCACTGCACAAAGCCAGTCCCACTCTCTTAACCAAGATGATATTTAACAAAAAGACGAATAAGTCAACATCATTGGATACCATCAGGGTTGCAGGTGTTATATCAGAGTTTTCCTTCTCCTAGAATTCTGCCTTGACAAAGGCTAAGGGGTTATCTCTCCCGGTGATTTTGGATGGCCATTGACTCTTAAGAGCTCCTTTGCCCTTTGACATGCTTTGTTTTTAGTCCTGCAGGATGTCCAAAGTCACCCTCCTCACCAAGAAACCTTGGTGGGGTTGCCAGTTTAGTCGCCAACGACCCGACCATGAGACAGGATCTACTGGTGCTACTGGTCTAACTGGTGCTACTGGTAACATGTATCCCAGTACATATATACATACATACACACATACATACATACATACATACATACATATACATATGCATACATACATACATACATATATATACATACACACATACACATATACATATATATATACATATACATACATACATATACACATACAGAGTTTTCAAGTCACTGACTGGACTAAAAAGTCACACTCGTTCAGCGCATCGGTAGGGGTTCTCCTACATGGATATAAAGTAGTGGCCGTACTCGAAAACGAGTTGGCAGCCACCATGTATATATATGTATGTATGTATATGTATATGTGTATGTATGAGTATATGGATGTATATGTATGTATGTATGTATGTGTGTATTTATGTATATGTATGTGTGTATGTATGTGTGTATATGTATATATGTATGTATATATATGTATGTATGTACGTATGTGTGTATTTATGTATATGTATGTGTGTATGTACGTGTGTATATGTGTATGAATGTATATGTATATGTATATATGTGTATATGTACATACATACATACATACATACACACACACACACACACACACACACACACACACACACACACACATATATATATATATATATATATACATATATATATATATGAATATATATATATGTGTGTATGTGTGTATGTATGTAATGTATATGCAAAGGTGTGTGCATTTGTACTTGTATATATATTTGTGCATGTCTATTTAGTTTCTTAGTGTGCATATGTAGACAAACTGCAAAATACGATATTTGAATATGAGGATATGTATAAAGCTAATGAGGCGTATCAAGGTGGAGTGTTCGGTAGCGTGGAAAGGTATCTAAAACTTCTCTCAACACTTCCATTGCTGTCAAGAGGAATGTTATTGGTCTGAGCATATGCTTATCGAAGTTTTAAAAACAATAATAATAATTTAAAAAGAAAA
>OZ024745.1:22798391-22803391 GCA_964016885.1 Eledone cirrhosa | reverse complement strand
GTTGTTAAACATATCTATGATCGAAGCCTAATTTCACTGGTGTTTCTAGCAGTTCCAATGTCCACGTTTTAGAAGTGCCATGTTAGACTAGTTCCTTGTAATGTTTGTATTGCTAATTGTTGTCGTGGTTTACACACACACACACACACACACACACACACACACACACACACACACACACACACACACACACACACACACACACACACACACACACACACACACACACACACACATATATGGTTTGAGCGAAATGTTCAATGTCATGAAATGACCAAAATGAAGTTTATTTTTCAACATAGTCCTTGGGGAAAAAAAACAAAAAGCATTGCAGTTGTTATGAAAAAGAATTGAAATTAATGCATGTAAGATTTCACAGCTCTAGAATCACTCCTTTAAAGTCAGCCTATATAACTGTTCAGTCGACTCTTATACACACACACACACATACACATATACATATGAGTACAAAAAAATCAATCAACACATGTGTAAGTCACCCTTACTCGAGCAGTTCTAAGATCAATACCTCTCCACCAACAAATTCGGGATCATGTCATTGAATGAATCATTTCTAAATTCAGTTGAGTGTCATTTGAGAGAGACTTGGGTGCTATTTTTAGTAAGTTGAGTAACTGCTGGTTGTATAGAAATTTGTTGATTGAGGTGGTGGTATTAATAGTAACGAAACTTGATACAAGCATGACCAAGTAGTTAATATGCTGGGTTCACAACCATTACGTCATGGTTTTTATCCTATTACGTAGCATTTAGTGTGTTCCTTTTTTTAATTTTTGTTTTTCTACTTTAGCCTTGGGTCGATACTAGGATTGTGAGTGAAATTTGATAAATGGAAACTGTATAGAAGACCATCGGGTAGACTGTACCCATATTACAAAGGTCAAATCTTTGTATTATATTGTATTACGCTGATTCAACCTGAGAATTATGTTAAGTATACACAGGTCTATAGAATACTCGGTTATTTACATTTCTATGACCTTGTTTTTAGTTTTAATTTTTGTTTGGTTACGTCGATATATTCTGGAGTAGTTATGATTTCTGATTTCGGTTTAGGGCTTAATCCTTGGTTCGTGTCAAAAGACATAGAAGTCATTTCAACAAATCTATCCTCGCTCTACATAAGCAAAACATAGTATCTACACATATCAAACAAAAAGAATACCTCTACCATATCATATCTTCCCTGACTATAAACAGCATACTGTTAAAACCTTCCCCACACGATCTTTCATGGCCCCACAGCAGCTTCTATGTCTCACACAATTCCTCATGACCCTACAACTTCTATGTCTCACATAATATCTCTTGACCCTACAATACCTTCTATGTCTCACAATATCTCATGACCCTACTACACTTTCTATGTCTCATGACCTTAAAATACCTTCTATGTCTCACACAATATCTCATGACCCTACAACTTCTATGTCTCACACAATATCTCATGACCCTACAAGTTCTATGTCTCACACAATATCTCATGACCCTACAATACCTTCTATGTCTCACACAATATCTCATGACCATACAATACCTTTTATGTCTCACACAATATCTCATGACCCTACAACTTCTATGTCTCACACAATATCTCGTGACCCTACAATACCTTCTATGTCTCACACAATATCTCATGACCCTACTACACTTTCTATGTCTCACACAATATCTCATGACCCTACTACACCTTCTATGTCTCATGACCCTACAATACCTTCTATGTCTCACACAATATCTCATGACCCTACAATACCTTCTATGTCTCTCACAATATCTCATGACCCTACAATACTTTCTATGTCTCACACAATATCTCATGACCCTACAAGTTCTATGTCTCACACAATATCTCATGAACCTACTACACCTTCTATGTCTCACACAATATCTTATGACCCTACATTACCTTTTATGTCTGACACAAAATCTCCTGACCCTACAACAATTTCTGTCTCACACAATATATCATGACCCTACTACACCTTCTATGTCTCATGACCCTACTACACCTATGTCTCATAACCCTACAATAGCTTCTATGTCTCACACAATATCTCATGACCCTACAATACCTTCTATGTCTCACACAATATCTCATGACCCTACAATACCTTCTATGTCTCACACAATATCTCATGACCCTACTACACCTTCTATGTCTCATGACCCTACAATACCTTCTATGTCTCACACAATATCTCATGACCCTACAATACCTTCTATGTCTCTCACAATATCACATGACCCTACAATACCTTCTATGTCTCACACAATATCTCATGACCCTACTACAGCTTCTATGTCTCACACAATATCTCATGACCCTGAACCCCATGAACTTCTATGCCTCATACAATCTCTTATGACTCTTGAGCTATCAATACGTTTATACCACAACTAAAACTGTATTTCAAATGGTGGGTTTAGAACCTGCTGTTCTTCAGCTTCGAACAGCCATCTTATTCCTACTTATTCTGGACTTCATTATAAACAGTTCATGGCGGTGGATTGGCAGTATCGGTAGAGAGTCGGACGCCATTCTTTGACGTACAGAGTTACGGCCCTGGCCATTCTGAGTTCAAATCCCGCCGAGGGTAACTTTGCCTTTCATCCTTACGGGGTCGATAAAATAAAGTACCAGTAATGCATTGGGTAATTGCTGGCCTTGTGCCTAAAGTAGAAACAATTATAAACGGTTCATTCATCTGATAAGACGCCTTCGCTTATCAATATGCTACAAACATCAAACCACCAGTTCAGCTCAGCGATGCATTGTGTCCATCCACACTTCACTCTCTCTCTTCACCCCTCTCACCTTTCATTCTCTCCTCAACCTTTCATTCATCTTCCCCTCTCTTTCTCCTCTCCACCTTTCTCCCCACCATTTTTGCTCCTTCCTCTCTCAGTCTCTTTTACCACAAACACGAGGGACTCTCATTCTGAGAATCAGTAAACCATGTCCAATCCATTCCTAAAACTATACAACGCCGTGTATTTCCCTGCTGTCATTATTAAACCAATTCTGTTACTAAACACTAGCGAGTCGGTATAGTCCGTTAATGAGCGAAAATAAAAAAAAAAGGCAAAAACAAAGTATTGGAAAATAGACAAAACAACATAAAAACAAAACAAAATAGTATCATCTTTCATTTTCCCGGAAAGTAGGGGAGATAACTGCAGGACAGGTTTTCATTTCACTGAACATCACCAGCGGAACTGTAGCATCCTCCCAACATTCCAAAGTATCTGAGTGAACCCAATCAATAAGTAAATATAAATATATTGAATAGCAGAGACAAAATAATTTAGTTTCTAAACATATGTATGTACATACATACATACATACATACATACATACATACATACATACATATGCACATAAACACAAACACACATACATACATAGATACATAGATACATAGATACATACATATACACATACACACACACACATACATACATACATACGTACACATTACATACATAGATATACATACATACATACATACAATCATGCATGTACATCCATACATACATATACATGCTCTGCATGTAATAACTGTATGTACACATGTACAGATACAAAACATATGCACGTGTATACATATAACGCAAAACATCCACATCCACACATACAATAACATCCATACCTGCACACACACGCACGCATGCAGACATACAGACATATCTACCTAGTACATGTTGTCTAAATGCCAATGAAAGATTCTTGTATCTATGTTAGAATGTTGAGCAGGATTTACCTACGAGGGTCGGTTGAAAAGTTAATAGCTCTATCAAGATACTCTAATGAAATGACCAAGTGAGGTATATTTTTAAACATAGTCCCTGGAAAGAAACAATATAGTTCAAGTGACCTGACAGTGCTGCGTTTCTCAACCTTTTTACCCTTATAGAACCCTTGAAGTAGTTTTCATGCCTCAGGAACCTCAGAATAAAAATTATTATATACTATTATTAATTGTTTCTACTTTAGGCACAAGGTCAGCAATTAACCAGTTCATTACTGGTACTTTATTTTATCGACCCCGTAAGGATGAAAGGCAAAGTCAACCTCGGCGGGATTTGAACTCAGATCGTAAAGGGACGTAACTATGCTGGGAAGCATGGCGTCTGACCCTCTACCGATACTGCCAATCCACCGCCTCTATACTATTATTAATGGATTGGCAGTATCGGTAGAGGGTCGGACGCCATGCTTTGTAGCATAGAGTTACGCCCCTTTACGGTCTGAATTCAAATTCCACCGAGGTTAACTTGGCCTTTCATCCTTACAGGGTCGATAAAATAAAGTACCAGTAATACACTGGGATAATTGTTGGCCTTGTGCCAAAAGTAGAAACAATTATTAATATCGATCTATTTTAGCTTATTTACCATTGTTTCTCGCGGAATACCTAGCGACCTCTTGCAGAACCCTAGAGTTCCGGTGAATGCCGGTTGAGAAACGCTGTAATAGAGGCTCCCTGGTTAGCTCAGGTTTGCGGTGGATACTGCAGATATTCATAAGATCTGGTTGTATTTTTGACAGTGGTAATATTTTCCTGTGTTATGTCATTGACCATACAAGCGGCAATAATGGATTATAATGTAGTTGTTGCTATTGATGTTGTTTTGCTGTTTTTATTGATGGTGATTATATTGCATTTGTTTATGATAGTATGTTGTACTGGTAGTGGTAGTGGTGGTCGTGGTAGTTGATGTGGTCGTAGTAGACGTTGTACTGGTGAGGGTAGTTGGTGTGGCTGTAGTTTGTTTGTTTGATTTGTCATGCCTCTACTTAATGGTTGATATAATCTTCTTAGAGAGATTTAAGAGTTTTCTAAGATCGCTAAATCTCCACACGCACCAGCCGCCATTTTATGTGAGACTCACTGGCCTTTATCGTATTGTTTTTTAAGTCTCTTTAATGCTTCTCTCTCTCTCTCCCTCTCTCTCTCCCTTTCTCTCCCCCCTCT
>OZ024745.1:22783391-22795891 GCA_964016885.1 Eledone cirrhosa | reverse complement strand
AACAATAATAATAACAATAGTAATAATCATAGGCGCACTAGGTACTATCTCAAAGAGTTTCCAAGTATGGTTAAAGAAGATTAGTCCAGCCCCGCTTTTTGGAACACTTCAAAAGGCATGCTTGCTGGGAACAGCAATAACCCTGCGATACGTCCTGAATATCTGAGGTTGCAGGTAGTGTCTTGATATTCATTTTAACACACTTTCCAGTTAACTAGCATCAATGACTGAGACTCAAAGAACAATAATAAGTGAATAATAATAATAATAATAATAATAATAATAATAATAATAATAATAATAATAATAATAATAATAATAATAATAATAATAATAAGGGAAGAAGACGCACGAGGTGACGGAGGTCATGAAATCGCTCCCGTAAGTTTTGAATTTTTAACATATTTAAATCATTTGTGAAATAACAACTCTTAGTACAAATGCTACGTAAAGCACCCGGCTTGAGCCCCAAGAAATTCGAACCCAAAATATATTGTTATAAGGCTCAAATATTCAAATATTCAACTTTGTATTGTACACTGTATATCCAAAAAAGAAAATGGCTATAAATGGAAGAAGAACCCGCCCCCCCCCTCCTCTCCTCTGTCTACACTATATAGAACAGCCAAACTCACCAACACCAGAAACTAGATACACAACCCACCCCATCACCTGTGTACACTAAACACAACAGCCAGATAACGGCATTTTCACCACCACCGCTCACTACGGCCATCATTACCACCATTATCCCATCGCCGCCGCCACCACCCCTTCACTCCTTCACTGCTACCACCGCTACAGCACCATCACTACAGTAATACGGTCACATCTCCGCCACCACTGCCTCGGTATCGACATCACCACCACCACTGTCTCAGTATCGCTACCGCCGCCAGTCATCCACTTCTCCCAGCTGGCTTCTGCCACCCCATTATAGAATCCCTACTGCTAAAAAAGAGGAAGGCATCAAAATATATAGATAGACTCAAAAGAAAAAAGAAAAAACAAACAACAAAACCAAAGCAGCACAGCAACAACAGCAAACAACGAGAAAAACAAACAGAGAAAAACGAACCCCCCCCCCCCCAAAAAAAAAAAAAACGTAAAGAAAATAAGAATGAAGAGAGAAGCAGGCGGACGGACAGAAAAGAGGGGGGAAAAACTAAAACTTAAAAAACATAAAATAAATCAGACATTCGAACACTACATTACAATGAAACTTATGCTTATTTATTTTTGGGGCCCTTTCTGCCTGTGTGTTTGTTTGTTTATGTGTGTTCGTATACAGCGTGGTGATAATGCCACACAAGGGCCAAGTGGAATGGCGGATCCACAGATGGCTATGTAACCATACATTCGCCAATCCTCGATAAGAGTGTTTAAATATCGAACATAAACAGTTCGAATAACGGTGAAATGGAGACTAGAACGTCATGTGACAGACTCTCACCCAACAGGTGCCTCCTGGCTCAGCAGCAGGAACCTGACTGTCAACCAAATACTGCTGATGTTGGAGGAAGGAGAAGAAGGAAAGGGGCCAGAACCAACTGGACGAAAGAATTGAATAGAACTGTTATGCAATGTTACCTGAAAAGTAACCCCAAGGAGAGGGGCTACAGGAGACGGATGCATAACATCTGGAACGAGATTGGTCTATTTAAATTAGATGAACAAAAATTGGCCGGGCAGGCTCGGGTAATAAGAACTAATGGGTGGATAAGCGAGCTGGAACTGGAGGAACTGAGCAGAGAGAATGGCTTGGAGATGGCGGGTGTAGTATGCCAGACAAGCGAGCCAGTGGGAAATGAAGGTGAAGAGGTCCTGAGAACGGAGGAACCACCCGAAGCAGACAATGATCTGAATACTGAGATAAATAATACCTAGAACAGAGATACGGCCACTGAGGAGATGAATGCTGACGGGCTAGGACAAGATTCGGTTGACATCCTAAATTTAGTGGTAGATGAATTGAACAATGATAGTGGGAGACCTATGAACCTAAGATTTGTAGACAGGAAAAAGTTAAAAGAAACAACAGCTAAGGTAAACAAAGTCATCCCATACCTTGAGGCGAGGAGCCTTCACCAGTGCAACAATATCCTCAAAGCAACAGCAAATACGGTGAGGAAACTACTTGGTATAAAAGCGAGAGGAAACAACAGACAAGAAAGAGCAGAGCCTTGGTGGAAGAAGCGACTGAGTGGGTAAATCGGGGAAATGAGAAATGACATAGGAAAGCTTGAGTCACTACTGAATGGGACACTAAAAAACATAGGCACTAAAAATAGACTGGAAATAAAATACAAAACTAGGAGGAAAAAGCTAAATATTATCATAGAGGAACTGAAGCAACGCATTGTAGCAAAGAGTGCAAAAATCAGGCGATACGAGAACAGAGTCAGTGAGTATAAACAGAACCGCATGTTCGACAACAACCAGAAGATGCTGTTTGGACAGCTTGAGGGGAAAGAAAGAGGCAACGACTTGATCCCTGGGGCGGAGCAAACTAAAACATTCTGGAGAGGAATATGGGAGCAGGATGTTAGACATAATGTCCAGGCAGGGTGGATTGAGACAGTACAGAGGGAGATCGGTGAGCAGGCACAACAACAAACTGATTTGAGTATCACAGTTGAAACTCTTAAGGGGCAGGCCAAAAAACTAACCAACTGGAAATCACCAGGCCCAGATGGTGTGCAGGGGTATTGGATTAAAAATATAACATCCCTCCACCCGAAACTGACAACCATGTTCAATGACTGCTTGATGTCAGGTGAGGTACCAGAGTGGTTGACAAAAGGTACCACAGTTCTGATAATGAAAGACCGAATCAAGGGTAATGATGTTACCAACTATAGACCTATCACATGTCTGTCCGTAATGTGGAAACTGTTGACAAGCATTATGTCTGAGGAAATCTACGATCACCTCCACACAAACAACTTGTTACCGGACGAACAGAAAGGATGCCGAAAGAAGTCACGTGGTACAAAGGACCAGTTACTTATTGATAAGATGGTAATGAGGAATTGCAAGAGGAGACACACTGAACTTGCTATGGGATGGATAGACTACAAAAAGGCATTTGACATGGTGCCTCATTCTTGGATCACCAAAAGCCTGGAGATCTTCAAGGTGGCAGATAACATCAGACTGTTGTTGGGCAAAAGTATGAAGTCCTGGGAGACAGAGTTGACATCAACTGGAGAAACCTTGGGAAGCGTGAAGATCAAGAGAGGTATCTTCCGGGGAGATAGCCTGTCCCCTCTGTTGTTTGTCCTTGCCTTGATGCCCTTGACCATTATGCTGCGAAAAGTGAGAGCAGGATACAAGTTGGGAAAGGGAGGGCTTACCATCAATCACCTCCTCTTCATGGACGATCTTAAGCTCTTCGGGAAAAGTGAGAAGGAGTTGGATGTGCTTGTTGACACTGTTCGTATTTTCAGCAGTGATATATGCATGCAGTTTGGTATTGGTAAATGTGGAGTCATTGTGATGAGGAGGGGTAGGTTGAGCAGAAGTAACGGGATCCAGATACCAACAGGTGAGATGATAAAGGAAATTGACTCTGAGGAAGGATACAAGTATTTGGGCGTTCTGGAGGCTGATGGCATAAAGAACAAAAAAATGAAGGAATTGTTAAGAACTGAATACATTCGGAGAGTAAGGAGCGTATTGAAGTCACATCTGAACAGCAGAAATGCCATAAGCGCAGTAAATTCCCGAGCTGTGTCTATTATTAGGTACAGTGCGGGAATTCTGAGATGGAATGTTGCTGAACAAAAAGAAATGGATAGGAAGACTAGGAAGCTATTGACTATCTACAACATGTTCCACAAGAGGAGTGATGTCGATAGACTCTACCTAAGGAGATCTGAGGGTGGAAGAGGTCTTATCAGCATAGAGGACTGTGTTCAGATGGAGAAAAACAACCTATACAAATACGTGACCTATAGTAAGGAGCCAATGCTCAGAACTGTACTGAAGGAGGGGACAGTAGGCCAGGGGATGTCCAAGGAGGAAATAACATCAAGGAGGAAGAGCAGCCTTAAGGGAAAATCCCTTCATAGTACCTTCTTTGAGAAAACTGAATTTAGAGATCCACAGACATGGAACTGGTTGAGAAGAGGAGACCTCAAAAAGGCTACAGAAGGAATGCTAATGGCTGCGCAGGAGCAGGCCCTCAAAACGAAGTGGTTGAAGCACCATATTTACAAGGAGGAGGCTAGCCCACTGTGCAGGATCTGTGGAGAGAGAGAGGAGACTGTGGCTCACATTGTGTCCGAGTGTAAACACCTAGCCCAGACCCACTATAAGGGCTGGAGACACGATGTGATGGGCAGGGTGATCCACTGGCACCTGTGCAAAGTAAACAATTTACCACATTCTGAGAAATGGTATGAGCATAGGCCAGAGGCGGTGATAGAAAACGATCAGGTGAAGGTGCTGTGGGATTTTAGGATACAGGCGGACAAGAAACTGGAACACAATAGACCTGACCTGGTGGTTGTGGACAAAGAAAAAAGATCGTGTCTGATTGTGGATGTGGCCTGCCCGTTCGACACGAGAGTGCAAGAGAAGGAGAGGGAGAAAATTAACCGATACCAGGACCTAAAGTGGGAGGTGAAAAGGATTTGGAACTGCCATGAAGTCAAAGTGATTCCGATTGTCATAGGCGCACTGGGGACTATCTCCAAAAGTTTCCAGGGATGGTTAAAGAAAATCGGCCCCTTCACGCTTTTTGGAACGCTTCAAAAGGCATGCTTGCTTGGAACAACAAGAACCCTCCGATACGTCCTGAATATCTGAGGCTGCAGGTAGTGGCTTGATATTCAATCCAACGGACTTTCCAGTTAACCAACATCAATGACTGAGATTCAAGGAATAACAATAATAATAATAATAATAATAATAATCATTATAACTACCACCGCTATTCTCTCCCGCTACCAACTACTACATCGTAGTGCTCCCACTAAAAGAGGAAGGCATCAAAATATATAAATAGACTGAATTGATGACCCGGTCAAAATAAAAAAAAAACAAAATAAAAATCAAAGCAGCACAGCAACAACGAAAAACGTAAAGAAAAGAAAAATGAAAAGAAAAACAAACAGACGGACAGAGAAGGGAAGGGAAAAACTAAGTCAGACATTCAAACATTACATTACAATGAAACTTATGCTTATTCATTTTTGGGTTTTTTTTTGCCTGTTTGATTGTTTGTTTATTTATGTTCGTCTACAGCGTGATAATGCCACACAAAAATCACGTGGAGTGACGAAATCACCGGAGGTGATGAAATCACTGGTGGTTATGTAACCATACATTCGCCAATCCTCGATAAGAGTGTTTAAATGTCGAACCTAAACAGTTCGAATAACGGTGAAATGGAGACTAGAATGTCATGTGACAGACTCTCACCTAACAGGTGCTTCCTGGCTCAGCAGCAGGGACCTGGCTGTCAAACAAATACTGCTGGTGTCGGAGGAAGAAGAAGAAGGAAAGGGACCAGAACCAACTGGACGAAAGAATTGAATAGAACTGTTATGCAATGTTACCTGAAGAGTAACCCCAAGGAGAAAGGCTATAGGAAACGGATGCATAACATCTGGAACGAGATTGGTCTATTTAAATTAGATGAACAAAAATTGGCCGGGCAGGCTCGGGTAATAAGAACTAATTGGTGGATAAGCGAGCTGGAACTGGAGGAACTGAGCAGAGTGATTAGCTTGGAGATGGAAAGTGGAGTATGCCAGGCAAACGAGCCAGTGGGAAATGAAGGTGAAGAGGTCGAGAGAACGGAGGAACCACCCGAAGCAGACAATGATCTGAATGCTGAAATAAATAATACCTGGAACAGAGATACGGCCACTGAGGAGATGAATGCTGACGGGCTAGGACAAGATTTAGTTGATATCCTAAACTTAGTGGTAGATGAATTGAACAATGATAGTGGGAGACCTATGAACCTAAGATTTGTAGACAGGAAAAAGTTAAAAGAAACAACAGCTAAGGTAAACAAAGTCATCCCATACCTTGAGGCGAGGAGCCTTCACCAGTGCAACAATATCCTCAAAGCAACAGCAAATACGGTGAGGAAACTACTTGGTATAAAAGCGAGAGCAAACAACAGACAAGAAAGAGAAGAGCCTTGGTGGAAGAAACGACTGAGTGGTCAAATCAGGGAAATGAGAAATGACATTGGAAAGCTTGAGTCCTTACTGAATGGGACACTAAAAAACATAGACACTAAAAATTGACTGGAAATAAAGTACAAAACTAGGAGGAAAAAGCTAAACATTATCATAGAGGAACTGAAGCAACGCATTGTAGCAAAGAGTGCAAAAATTAGGCGATACGAGAGCAGAATCAGTCAGTATAGACAGAACCGCATGTTTGACAACAACCAGAAGATGCTGTTTGGACAGCTTGAAGGGAAAGAAAGAGGCAACGACTTGATCCCTGAGGCGGAACAAACTAAAACATTCTGGAGAGGAATATGGGAGCAGGATGTTAAACATAATGACCAGGCAGTGTGGATTGAGACAGTACAGAAGGAGATTAGTGAACAGGCACACCAACAAACTGATTTGAGTATCACAGTTGAAACTCTTAAGGGGCAGGCCAAAAAACTAACCAACTGGAAATCACCAGGCCCAGATGGTGTGCAGGGGTATTGGATTAAAAATATAACATCCCTCCACCCGAAACTGACAACCATGTTCAATGACTGCTTGATGTCAGGTGAGGTACCAGAGTGGTTGACAAAAGGTACCACAGTTCTGATAATGAAAGACCGAATCAAGGGTAATGATGTTACCAACTATAGACCTATCACATGTCTGTCCGTAATGTGGAAACTGTTGACAAGCATTATGTCTGAGGAAATCTACGATCACCTCCACACAAACAACTTGTTACCGGACGAACAGAAAGGATGCCGAAAGAAGTCACGTGGTACAAAGGACCAGTTACTTATTGATAAGATGGTAATGAGGAATTGCAAGAGGAGACACACTGAACTTGCTATGGGATGGATAGACTACAAAAAGGCATTTGACATGGTGCCTCATTCTTGGATCACCAAAAGCCTGGAGATCTTCAAGGTGGCAGATAACATCAGACTGTTGTTGGGCAAAAGTATGAATTCCTGGGAGACAGAGTTGACATCAACTGGAGAAACCTTGGGAAGCGTGAAGATCAAGCGAGGTATCTTCCAGGGAGATAGTCTGTCCCCTCTGCTGTTTGTCCTTGCCCTGATGCCCCTGACCAGTGTACTGCGAAAATTGAGAGCAGGATACAGGTTGGGAAAGGGAGGGCTTACCATCAATCACCTCCTCTTCATGGACGATCTTAAGCTCTTCGGGAAGAGTGAGAAGGAGTTGGATGTGCTTGTTGACACTCCGTATTTTCACCAATGATATATGTGTGCAATTTGGTATTAGTAAGTGTGGAGTCATTGTGATGAAGAGGGGTAAGTTGAGCAGAAGTAACGGAATCCAGGTACCAACAGGTGAGATGATAAAGGAAATTGACTCTGAAGAAGGATACAAGGATAAGAACTGAATACATTCGGAGAGTAAGGAACGAATTAAAGTCACATCTGAACAGTAGGAATGCCATAAGTGCAGTAAATTCCCGAGCTGTGTCTATTATTAGGTACAGTGCGGGAATTCTGAGATGGAATTTGCTGAACAAAAAGAAATGGATAGGAAGACTAGGAAGCTATTGACTATCTACAACATGTTCCACAAGAGGAGTGATGTCGATAGACTCTACTTAAGGAGATCTGAATGTGGAAGAGGTCTTATCAGCATAGAGGACTGTGCTCAGATGGAGAAAAACAACCTACACAAATACGTGACTGATAGTAAGGAGCCAATGCTCAGAACTGTACTGAAGGAGGGGACAATAGGCCAGGGGATGTCCAAGGAGGAAATAACATCAATGAGAAAGAGTATCCTTCAGGAAAATCCCTTCATAGTACCTTCTTTGAGAAAACTGAATTTAGAGATCCACTGACATGGAACTGGTTGAAAAGAGGAGACCTTAAAAAGGCTACAGAAGGAATGTTAATGGCTGCGCAGGAGCAGGCCCTCAAAACAAAGTGGTTGAAACACCATATTTACAAGGAGGAGGCTAGCCCACTGTGCAGGATCTGTGGAGAGAGAGAGGAGACTGTGGCTCACATTGTATCCGAGTGTAAACACCTAGCCCAGAATCACTATAAGGGCTGGAGACATGATGTGATGGGCAGGGTGATCCACTGGCACCTATGCAAAGTAAACAATTTACCACATTCTGAGAAGTGGTATGAGCATAAGCCAAAGGCGGTGATAGAAAACGATCAGGTGAAGGTGCTGTGGGATTTTAGGATACAGACGGATAAGAAACTGGAACACAATAGACCTGACCTGGTGGTTGTGGACAAAGAAAAAAGATCGTGCCTGATTGTGGATGTGGCCTGCCCATTCGACACGAGAGTGCAAGAGAAGGAGAGGGAGAAAATTAACCAATACCAGGACTTAAAGTGGGAGGTAAAAAGGATTTGGAACTGCCATGAAGTCAAAGTGATCCTGATTGTCATAGGCGCACTAGGGACTATCTCAAAAAGTTTCCAGGGATGGTTAAAGAAAATTGGCCCCTTCACGCTTTTTGGAACGCTTCAAAAGGCATGCTTGCTGGGAACGGCAAGAACCCTCCGATACGTCCTGAATATCTGAGGCTGCAGGTAGTGGCTTGATATTCATTTCAACAAACTTTCCAGTTAACTAACATCAATGACTGAGACTCAAAGAGTAATAACAACAATAATAATAATAATAATAATAATACGCTTTTTGGAACGCTTCAAAAGGCATGCTTGCTGGGAACAGCAAGAACCCTCCGATACGTCCTGAATATCTGAGGCTGCAGGTAGTGGCTTGATATTCATTTCAACAAACTTTCCAGTTAACTAACATCAATGACTGAGACTCAAAGAATAACAATAATAATAATAATAATAATAAAAAAACCCAAAATCAAAATCAAAGCAGCACAGTAACAATGAAAAACGCAAAGAAAAGAAAAATGAAAAGAAAAACAAACAGACGGACAGAGAAGGGAAGGGAAAAACTAAGTCAGACATTCAAACATTACATTACAATGAAACTTATGCTTATTCATTTTTTTGGGTTTTTTTGCCTGTTTATTTGTTTGTTTATTTATGTTCGTCTACAGCGTGATAGTGCCACACATAAATCACGTGGAGTGACGAAATCACCGGAGGTGATGAAATCACCGGTGGTTATGTAACCATACATTCGCCAATCCTCGATAAGAGTGTTTAAATGTCGAACTTAAACAGTTCGAATAACGGTGAAATGGAGACTAGAATGTCATGCGACAGACTCTCACCCAACAAGTGCTTCCTGGCTCAGCAGCAGGGACCTGGCTGTCAACGAAATACTGCTGGTGTCGGAGGAAGAAGAAGAAGGAAAGGGACCAGAACCAACTGGACGAAAGAATTGAATAGAACTGTTATGCAATGTTACCTGAAGAGTATCCCCAAGGAGAAAGGCTATAGAAAACGGATGCATAACATCTGGAACGAGATTAGTCTTTTAAATTAGATGAACAAAAATTGGCTGGGCAGGCTCGGGTAATAAGAACTAATTGGTGGATAAGCGAGCTGGAACTGGAGGAACTGAGCAGAGAGATTAGCTTGGAAATGGAGAGTGGAGTATGCCAGGCAAACGAGCAAGTGTGAAATGAAGGTGAAGAGGTCGAGAGAACGGAGGAACCACCCGAAGCAGACAATGATCTGAATGCTGAAATAAATAATACCTGGAACAAACATACGGCCATTGAGGAGATGAATGCTGACGGGCTAGGACAAGATTTAGTTGATATCCTAAACTTAGTGGTAGATGAATTGAACAATGATAGTGGGAAACCTATGAACCTAAGATTTGTAGACAGGAAAAAGTTAAAAGAAACAACAGCTAAGGTAAACAAAGTCATCCCATACCTTGAGGCGAGGAGCCTTCACCAGTGCAACAATATCCTCAAAGCAACAGCAAATACGGTGAGGAAACTACTTGGTATAAAAGCGAGAGCAAACAACAGACAAGAAAGAGAAGAGCCTTGGTGGAAGAAACGACTGAGTGGTCAAATCAGGGAAATGAGAAATGACATTGGAAAGCTTGAGTCCCTACTGAATGGGACACTAAAAAACATAGCCACTAAAAATTGACTGGAAATAAAGTACAAAACTAGGAGGAAAAAGCTAAACATTATCATAGAGGAACTGAAGCAACGCATTGTAGCAAAGAGTGCAAAATTAGGCGATACGAGAGCAGAATCAGTCAGTATAGACAGAACCGCATGTTTGACAACAACCAGAAGATGCTGTTTGGACAGCTTGAAGGGAAAGAAAGAGGCAACGACTTGATCCCTGAGGCGGAACAAACTAAAACATACTGGAGAGGAATATGGGAGCAGGATGTTAAACATAATGACCAGGCAGTGTGGATTGAGACAGTACAGAAGAAGATTAGTGAACAGGCACACCAACAAACTGATTTGAGTATCACAGTTGAAACTCTTAAGGGGCAGGCCAAAAAACTAACCAACTGGAAATCACCAGGCCCAGATGGTGTGCAGGGGTATTGGATTAAAAATATAACATCCCTCCACCCGAAACTGACAACCATGTTCAATGACTGCTTGATGTCAGGTGAGGTACCAGAGTGGTTGACAAAAGGTACCACAGTTCTCATAATGAAAGACCGAATCAAGGGTAATGATGTTACCAACTATAGACCTATCACATGTCTGTCCGTAATGTGGAAACTGTTGACAAGCATTATGTCTGAGGAAATCTACGATCACCTCCACACAAACAACTTGTTACCGGACGAACAGAAAGGATGCCGAAAGAAGTCCCGTGGTACAAAGGACCAGTTACTTATTGATAAGATGGTAATGAGGAATTGCAAGAGGAGACACACTGGTCTTGCCATGGGATGGATAGACTACAAAAAGGCATTTGACATGGTGCCTCATTCTTGGATCACCAAAAGCCTAGAGATCTTCAAGGTGGCAGATAACATCAGACAGTTGTTGGGCAAAAGTATGAAGTCCTGGGAAACAGAGTTAACATCAGCTGGAGAATCCTTGGGAGGCGTCAAGATCAAGAGAGGTATCTTCCAGGGAGATAGTCTGTCCCCTCTGTTGTTTGTCCTTGCCCTGATGCCCCTGACCATTATACTGCGAAAAGTGAGAGCAGGATACAAGTTTGTAAAGGGTGAGCTTACCATCAATCACCTCCTCTTCATGGACGATCTTAAGCTCTTCGGGACGAGTGAGAAGGAGTTGGGTGTGCTTGTTGACACTGTCCGTATTTTCAGTAGTGATATATGTATGCAATTTGGTATCAGTAAGTGTGGAGTCCTTGTGATGAAGAGCGGTAAATTGAGAAGAAGTAACGAAATCCAGGTACCAACAGGTGAGATGATAAAGGAAATTGACACTGAAGAAGGATACAAGTATTTGGGTATTCTGGAGGCTGATGACATCAAGAACAAAAAAAATGAAGGAATTGATAAGAACTGAATACATTCGGAGAGTAAGGAGCGAATTAAAGTCACACCTGAACAGTAGGAATGCCATAAGTGCAGTAAATTCCCGAGCTGTGTCTATTATTAGGTACAGTGCGGGAATTCTGAGATGGAATGTTGCTGAACAAAAAGAAATGGATAGGAAGACTAGGAAGCTATTGACTATCTACAACATGTTCCACAAGAGGAGTGATGTCGATAGACTCTACTTAAGGAGATCTGAAGGTGGAACAGGTCTTATCAGCATAGAGGACTGTGTTCAGATGCAGAAAAACAACATACACAAATACGTGATTGATAGTAAGGAGCCAATGCTCAGAACTGTACTGAAGGAGGGGACAATAGGCCAGGGGATGTCCAAGGAGGAAATAACATCAATGAGAAAGAGCATCCTTCAGGAAAAATCCCTTCATAGTACCTTCTTTGAGAAAACTGAATTTAGAGATCCACAGACATGGATCTGGTTGAAAAGAGGAGACCTTAAAAAGGCTACAGAAGGAATATCAATGGCTGCGCAAGAGCAGGCCCTTAAAACACCTAACCCAGACTCACTATAAGGGCTGGAGACATGATGTGATGGGCAGGGTGATCCATTGGCACCTATGCAAAGTAAACAATTTACTACATTCTGAGAAGTGGTATGAGCATAAGCCAGAGTAGGTGATAGAAAACGATCAGGTGAAGGTGCTGTGGGATTTTAGGATACAGACGGACAAGAAACTGGGACACAATAGACCTGACGTGGTGGTTGTGGACAAAGAAAAAAGATCGTGCCTGATTGTGGATGTGGCCTGCCCATTCGACACTAGAGTGCAAGAGAAGGATAGGGAGAACATTAACCGATACCAGGACTTAAAGTGGGAGGTAAAAAGGATTTGGAACTGCCATGAA
>OZ024745.1:22758391-22778391 GCA_964016885.1 Eledone cirrhosa | reverse complement strand
AAATTCCATATTCGTTAAACTCAAACTTACGTTAGTATTCCTCCCACTAACATCAGAATATAAAACGAAAATAAACACACAGCTATAGTATATTTTAATTGCTATATTTCAACTAATGAAGAAATAAAAAGAATTAGGCGTCAATGGTTTCATACCATTCCTCTAATCCTTTTCGACCATATCTAAACACGTGAGGAATGAATATGCCTTAAGTACGACCATTCTGATTCTCTATGCGGAACTGTGAAGGCTTTGGAACGTTAATAAACAGATGGATGTTGAAACTTTACTTTCCTAAACTAAGCAACGATTGATCGAAGTCCCGTACCTTCTAATGGAGTAATAGGGGCGCCGTAAATGCATACGGTATTTCTTGGGCATTTTAAAGCCAGGTGGAGCCCATCCCTCTCCAGGGTTGAACACAGCAGATTTCTTGCGGAGAAAGATAGAAAGCGAGAGAGGATTTCAAAAGGTGAGGAATCTACCCCAGTACTAAACAGAACTAATAAATAAATACGAAAAATCCTTCACAAAAATGATCAAATCTCAGCAATGATCAGGTTTTTAATATATGTTTGAAAGAACAAGTTTGGTTGTTCGGATGCACAAAGTTGAACTGAATTAAGCGTCTTGGACGATCAGGTGGTGTTTCGTTTTTCGTCTGTGAAAGTAATGCATTTTCTGAGCCAAACTTTTAATATATATATTGAAACCTAAAAACACAGAGAGTTTTATATCCTTCTCGTGCTTATATATATATATATATATATATATATATATATATATATATATATATATATATATATATATATATATATATATATATAATGAGTTGTTTATTTTGTTGATTATTCAACAAAGTTAATTTATCCGCAGTAAACTCATAACATTAAGTTCATATGTCGATAAGTCACTATCTGTTAACCAAATATTGTATTTTATCTGACGAAAGCGTACCAAAATACTGGTACCATTGAAATATGTATAATAAAATAAATATGGTTTTATAAAGATATTTTCCATTTATTAATATTATTGATATATATATTATATATATATATTTTTTCTTCTTGACTTGTTTTGAATTAAGATTGAATTATTTTCCCATATCTTACGTTAAATATTTTTCATCTTGATGTTATAGTCACTTATATATCTGAATTACTGTTGGCTTCTTGCTTACATTAATTTCTCTATTTTCATATATATATATATATATATATATATATATATATATATATATATATATATATATATATATATATAAATAATATTAATAAATGGAAAATATCTTTATAAAACCGTATATATATGTATAGAAGTAGTAACACAACAGTTAGTTCACCATACCGAGAACAATTGGTTCACCTTATGCGGATCTTCAGCTCGGACTGCTGAAGATCCGCTCAAGGTGAAACAATTGTTCTCGGTATGGTGAACTAATTGTTGTGTTACTACTTCTACCAAACTCGTATCATGGACTGAGTGCTCTACCACTACGGATATTACCTTCCAGTGTTCTACCTCTCTCTCTCTCTCTATATATACATATATATATATATATATATATATATATATATATATATTCCGCGAGAATCGCATTTCGGCGGGTAGAAGAAGGTATATATATATATATATATATATATATATATATAAACGGAAAAAATGAAACGAAATTTCATTTCCCACTCTTAGTACAGCTGTTACTTAAATATAAGTATGTACACGTACATACATATATGTATACAGACGCACAGTAGTATGTATATATATATACATACATGCACACATATATATATATGTACGTATGGATTCACCGAACATTTATTATAATGCTCGGTGTGTTTGTAAACAAACATTCCGTATTAAGCCGTAGTGTCTAGCAACCATAGTTGCTCGTTTGTTCAACACTGACAAAGGAACGCTGTACTAGTTTCAAGCTTATTAGCTATCGTCAGCAACGTATACCTTCCTGCCAGATTGTTGAACGTATATACTTACCTTATGCATATTAACGGGTGAGTAGCCCAATTTGCATATCGAGTGGGTTAATCGGCCGGGTGCACTGAAAACGATAAACGGAAAAAATGAAACGAAATTTCATTTCCCACTCTTAGTACGGTTAATAAGCCAATAAGCTTGAAACTAGTACAGCGTTCCTTTGTCAGTGTTGAACAAACGAGCAACGGTGGTTGCTGGACACTACGGCTTAATACGGGATGTTTGTTTACAAACACACCGAGCATTATAATAAATGTTCGGTGAATCCATACGTACATATATATATGTGTGCATGTATGTATATATATATACATACTACAGTACGTCTGTATACATATATGTATGTACGTGTACATACTTATATATATATGTATATATATATATATATATATATATATATATATATATTGTGTGTGTGTTTTTAGTGTCCACAGGAGCCTTCAATATTCAATCATAGAGGCAAATATTGTATAGAATAGATGACTAACTGGTGCATACCTGAATACTCCGATTTTCCCGAAGTTGATCTTACTTCGTTCGTCAGCCTGTTTACACATACACACACACAGACATACACACACACACATTCCCCACAACACCACCCCATATATATATATATATATATATATATATATATATATATATATATATATATATATATATATATATATATATATATATATATATGAACAAGTAGGACCCCGACGGCTGAGCTCAAGCCGTTTCGATGGCTAATTCTGGACTAAAAATCAATTTTTAGTCCAGAATTAGCTCTCGAAACGGCTTGAGCTCAGCCGTCGGGTTTCCTACTCGTTCCTATTACCCAATCTACTACCCTAAGTATTGAGTACTTTGGTGCGTTATGGTCCATCTCGTTCCTTACCACATTTCCTTCGTTATATATATATATATATATAATTCTTGTCTGAGAGTTGAATGTTTGTTGTAGTTAAGTTCCAAGTTGACTGTAAAACCAAACAGACCGAGATTCAGCTTATAGAAATCCAAACGTGAAATAGTTTTCAATCAGAAAACAGACTTGTAATTAAAGACATTCTGGCCATGACCATCCAATACGATTACACACGAGTCATTACATTACCCTTACATTAAAACAAAATATATAATGATGTGGTTTAAGGAAGATTTGACCCGATCTCTGTCGTTGAATGTCTGTTTTAAAGAGAATTATGTGCTAATGTGTATGATTGTGTATGTATATCTGATCATCTTCGTTATATGTATGTACCGTCTATTTCTGTTTCTGGGTGTTTGTGTATATATGTCTGTGTGTGTGATTTGTATGGTTGTGTGTATGTGAGTATATGTCAGTGTTAATGTGTATGCAGCTTTGTAGTATTCTTTGTCTGTGTATGCATTTGTGCATGGATCAATCTGTATGTATTATGTTGTTGTTCTTTTTTAGATTGGGGTAAGGGTTAAAATAATTTAATAGGTGGTGATGAGTGGTGTCGCTGAGGCTGGGGCTAGCAGGGAAGGTTGTGGTAGTTGTGGTTAATGTGATGGTGGTGGTCGGTGTGAAGAGATGATAAGAACGAGAGGAGGTGAGATTATAACAAGGGGAAGCGAGAAATTGAAGGAAGATGTGTTTGGTGAGGGGGCAATGTCAATGTTTTTCGTTAAATGGGACGGTGGTAATGGTTGTGGCACCGGTAGTACGATGGGGTGGGTTGGGGGAGATAGTTATGGAGGTGGTATATGAGGGATGGGTGGAGGTGATAGTGGTGATTGCGGTGGAAGTGCTACACTCATATACAGAGTGATGGTGATGGTGGTGGTGGTGGTGTTTTTGCCAATTGGAAAGGCGGAAGAGAGTTGCAGTGACGGGTCAGAGTTAAATGCTGATTCCGGGCCTTTTATGTGGTAGCGGTGGTAAGAGGAGGAGAAGGGGGGGGGGGTAATATAAAGAGAGAAAATGTGCTGGGATGTGGGGTGAGGGAGGACGTTTAGTGGTGGGGTGGGGAAAGAGAATAGTATGGAATCAGAAGAATGGTGATGGTGGGGGGTAGGGAATGGCAAAATATAGAACAAATAAAACAATGGATGTGTGGTTGGGGATGAAATACGTCGGAAGGTGTGAATAAAGAGACAGATAGAGGGAGAGAAAGAGAGAAAGATAGAGATAGAGATGATTAGAGAGGGAGCGAAGGAGATAGAGAAGGAGAGAAAGAGATAGAGATAGAGACAGAAAGAGATATATATTTTGAGTGACTGTGTGCATGTGTGCATATGCGCGTATCCCTTTGTGTGTATATATGTATGCACACACACACACACACACACACACACACATATATATATATTGTACTTTATATATAATTTTTGAAATATGTAAATATATATATATATATATATATATATATACACACACACACACACACACTCACACATATATATGTGTATATCTTCATATATATATATATATAAACACACACACACACACACTCATATATATGTGTATATCTTCATATATATATATAAACACACACACACACACTCACACACATATATGTGTATATCTTCATATATATATAAACACACACACACACACACTCACACACATATATATGTGTATATCTTCATATATATATATATACATGTGCGTGTTTGGAGAGAGAGAGAAGATATACACATATATATGTGTGAGTGTGTGTGTGTGTGTGTTTATGTATATATGTGTTTATTATGTATTATGTGTATGTATATATATATATATATATATATATATATATATATATATATATAGGAAAAAGTTTGATCCCGACGGCAGAGCTCAAGCCGTTTTGACGGCTATTTCTGGACTGTCGAAACGGCTTGAGCTCTGCCGTCGGGGTCATACTTTTTCCCATTTCCCACTCTAATACCCTAAGTATTGAGTACTCTGGTGTGTTATGGTCCATCTGGTTCCTTACCACAATTCCTTTGTTATATATATCATAACGCACCAGAGTACTCAATACTTAGGGTATTAGAGTGGGAAATGGGAAAAAGTATGAACCCCGACGGCAGAGCTCAAGCCGTTTCGACAGTCCAGAAATAGCCGTCGAAACGGCTTGAGCTCTGCCGTCGGGGTTATACTTTTTCCTATATATATATATATATATATATATATATACGTGTGTGTGTGAATGTTTGAAGAGAGAAGAGATAGAGATAGAGAGAGAGAGAGAGAGAGAGAGAGAGAGAGAGAGAGAGAGTAAGTAGCTGGGTAGTTGTAGGAGGATATGTGGGGTGACAAGGGTGGAATGAGTTGGCTGCGACAGGCGCCGCTCTCAATGACCGTAGCCTACTGAGATGGGGGCGGTGGAGGTCATTGTAGTGGGAGGGAGAGATATTAGATAGCAGCCATAGTTGTAGTGGGAGTAGTAGTAGTAGGGGTTGTGGTGGAGGTGGTGGTAGAAGTTGTAGTAATTGTGGAGGTGGTGTTGGTTGTCGTAATAGCAGTTGTAGTGGTAGTAGTAGTAGTAGTAGTAGTAATGGTGGTAGTGGTGTAGTAGTAGAGACTGTCAGTGAGGACGACACGGTAGAGGGTTGGACGCCATGCTTTCCAGCATAGTTACGCCCCTTTACGATCTGAGTTCAAATCCCGTCGCGGTTGACTTTGCCTTTCCTCCTTAAAACAATACACTGGATAATTGCTGGCCTTGTGCCAAAAGTAGAAACAATTATTTCAACCACACACACACATACACCCACAGACACACACACACTGAACAGTCAGATACCCCTACCCCTCCATCACCCCACCTCCCATAGACTTACCTTTCCCTAGACTTCGTGTAAAGTGTTTTGACGCTGATCATGACACCAGAAAGTTCCTGCAGTTATTCTATACCTATAAATGTATATATATATATAACTATATCTATAAATGTATATATATATATATATATATATATATATATATAACTATATCTGTAAGTATGTATGTATACGTACATACACATATGTATACAGACGTACAGTAGCATGCATTTATATATATATATATATATGGTGGCTGCCAACTCGTTTTCGAGTACGGCCACTACTTTATATCCATGTAGGAGAACCCCTACCGATGCGCTGAACGAGTGTGACTTTTCAGTCCAGCCAGCGACTTGAAAACTCTAGTACAAACACTACACTTGTGACAATTACTGACACATAGTGCTGGGCCCATGGTACCATGTGATTACAAGTGCAGAGAGATCTCCAGATATAAAGCAATGCCTGTGTCGTGAAGCTTTTATAGTGAGCAAAGGCACTGCACAAAGCCAGTCCCACTCTCTTAACCAAGATGATATTTATCAAAAAGAAGAACAAGTCAACATCATTGGATACCATCAGGGTTGCAGGTGTTATATCAGAGTTTTCCTTCTCCTAGAATTCTGCCTTGACAAAGGCTAAGGGGTCATCTCTCCCGGTGATTTTGGATGGCCATTGACTCTTAAGAGCTCCTTTGCCCTTTGACAGGTTTTGTTTTTAGTCCTGCAGGATGTCCAAAGTCCCCCTCCTCACCAAGAAACCTTGGTGGGGTTGCCAGTTTAGTCGTCAACGACCCGACCATGAACCAGTGTATATATATATATATATATACACATATGCATACAGGTACACATACATATATGCACGCATTAGTTTAGCCGACGTTTATTATAACGCCGGCCGCTTTGTTCGTTTGTTTGTCAACAAACCGAACAGCCTGAATTTATGCCATACGGTGTTAAGGCAACCACGTCACCTTTTTGTTCAACACTGACACAGGAACGATGTACTAGTTTCAAGCTTGTTAGCTATCATCAGCACCGTTTACCCATCTGCCAGATAGTTGAACGTTCGAAAGTATATACTTTCCTTATGAAAATTAACGGCTGAGCAGCCTAATTTGCATATTGAGTGAGTTAAATCGGTCAGGCATACCGAGAACGATAAGTTGAAAAAAATGAAAACGAAATTTCATTTCTCACTCTTAGTATGGCACTTACTTAAATGTAAGTATGTATGTATACGTACATACACATATGTATACAGACGTACAGTAGCATGCATTTATATATATATATATATATACACATATGCATACAGGTACACATACATATATGCACGCATTAGTTTAGCCGACGTTTATTATAACGCCGGCCGCTTTGTTCGTTTGTTTGTCAACAAACCGAACAGCCTGAATTTATGCCATACGGTGTTAAGGCAACCACGTCACCTTTTTGTTCAACACTGACACAGGAACGATGTACTAGTTTCAAGCTTGTTAGCTATCATCAGCACCGTTTACCCATCTGCCAGATAGTTGAACGTTCGAAAGTATATACTTTCCTTATGAAAATTAACGGCTGAGCAGCCTAATTTGCATATCGAGTGAGTTAAATCGGTCAGGCATACCGAGAACGATAAGTTGAAAAAAATGAAAACGAAATTTCATTTCTCACTCTTAGTATGGCACTTACTTAAATGTAAGTATGTATGTATACGTACATACACATATGTATACAGACGTACAGTAGCATGCATTTATATATATATATATATATACACATATGCATACAGGTACACATACATATATGCACGCATTAGTTTAGCCGACGTTTATTATAACGCCGGCCGCTTTGTTCGTTTGTTTGTCAACAAACCGAACAGCCTGAATTTATGCCATACGGTGTTAAGGCAACCACTATATCTATAAACGTATATATATATATATATATATAACTATATATATATATATATATATATATATATATATATATATATATATATATATATATATATATATATATATATATATATATATATATATATATATATATATATATATATATATATATATATATATTATATATATATATATATATATATAGTGCAAATTTAGACTGGAACAAAAGAGAGAGGCAGACAAATATAGGTTTATTAGGTTCACGCTCCTGAGAGTGAGGTTGGGTGTGGGGTGTGGGAGGGATATGTGTGTATGTATGATTGTGTGTGTGTGTGTGTGTGAGTGTATATGTGTGTGTATCTGAGTGTGTGCGCGAGGGCAGAGGAAGTGAATGTCGTTATGGTCGTATGGCTTTGAGTACATAAACATTCGCCCCCCCCCCACATAGATAGATATATGTATTACTGGTTTACTTTTTTTTTCAGTTATTAGAATATGGCCATGCTGGGATCACAGACAAGCAGCTTATATGGAAGTATAAACGGCTACACATACACACACACAGACATTCTACTGTATGACATATCAGTAAAGTGTGAAGCAGGTGAGAATATATATATATATATATATAGTTATGTAATAAACAACATAAGACAATTATTCCATTTACCAAAGGTTTCACGAAGACAGGCGACCTCAACGCAGACGTTGTTTATTACATAACTAAATACCTCTCTAGCTTACATAGAGCACTTACCTTTCCTTTACCCTTCCTACGGAAATAATTCATATATATATATATATATATGTGTGTGTGTGTGTGTGTGTGTGTGTGCGTGTGTATGTGTGTGTGTGTGATTGTGTGTGTGTATACGTTGGTAAAAATCCATAGATGAAAGATCAAGGGAAACAGTGCTGGATCTGTTGGAAGAGACACTTAACATGTATGTATTACGAATAGTTTCGGGGACCAGTCATACATACATACATAAATACATGCAGTCAACCAGACAAACATATACACACACACACACACACAGACACACACACACACACACACACACACACACACACACACACACACATATATATATATATATATATATAAATACATCATCATCATCATCATCATCATCATCATCGTTTCATTTTACGTCCGCTTTTCCCTGCTTGCAAGGGTGAGACGGGAACTGATTCTGGCTTGATTTCGACAGCTGGATGCCCTTCCTAACACCAACCTCATTTACAGTGAGTGCTGGGTGCTTTTTTGCCGTGGCAGCTCCACGACCACTTTGCAGTGGAATGATATGGACCCCAGTCCCTATCATCTCATTTCTACAGCTGAGTAAACTGGAACAATATGAAATAAAGTGTCTTGCTCAAGGAAACAACACATCACCCGGTCTGAGAATTGAACTCACAACCTTTCGATTGCAAGGCCAATGCTCTAACCACTAAGCCATGTGCCTCCATATATACGTAAATAGTGCATACATGAAAGTCATCTGCTCCATACAAAATCTGACCAGTTCTTGCACTTTATGCCTGTTCCTTCCTGGAATGAGATCTTATATGGCTTTTGGGTCCTGAAAGCCGGCGAAAGGCTTTCAGGACTCAAAATGATACAATGATGACTCATTTCGTTGCTGTTTCCACTTTGGGTTTGCTTATTGTGTATGTTCAAATGTCGCTTCAATGCGCCACCTGATTTACACATTTTCTTACAAACATGTACATACATACATACATAATACATATATAAATACACACACACATATATATACATACGTACATATATACATAGATACATACATACATACATACATACATACATACATACATACATACATACATACATACATACATACATACATACATACATACATACATACATACATACATACATACGCACATACATAATATATATATAAATACACACACACATATATACATACGTACATATACATAAATATATATGATGGCTGCCCCCTCGTTATCGAGTATGGCCATTGCATGATATACCATTATTAATAATTATTAATTAATTCTATCGTGCAATGCCTGGGCGTGAATATATTTTTTAAAGTGAGGAAAGACTGTGCACTGAGCCAATCCCATTCTCTGAGCGACAGTAGCTATAACTCGAAAAGAAGAAAAGATCAACATCATCGGTAACTACTGAGCCGCAGGTTTTATATCGGAGTTATCCCAGTTTCCTGAGTTGCCTTCTAGAAGAATGCCCTGACAAAGGCTAGGGGGCCTTCACTCCCAGTGGTTTAACCGCGCGATCGGGTGTCCAGCCCGACTATTTCTATGTCCCCGTGCATATTCATACACATGCACCCATGCATATACACATATACATATACATACATACGTACATGTGTATATATATATATGTACACACTTTTGGATGGCCGTTGACTCTTATGAGTTCTTCCACCCTTCGTCAGGTTTTGTTTTTTGTCCTGCAGGGTGCCCAAAATCACCCTCCTCACCAAGTAAACTTAGTGGGGTTGCGGTTTAGTCGCCGACGACCCGACCATGTAACAGGTTGTACTGAGTTACATGTTACCAGTAGCACTCAAGAGTGACCTGACATATATATATATATATATATATATATATATATATATATATATATATATATATATATACATACCTACATACATACATAATACATATATAAATACAAACACACATATGTACATATATATACATATATACATAGAGATATACATACATACATGGTGGCTGCCAACTCGTTTTCGAGTACGGCCACTACTTTATATCCATGTAGGAGAACCCCTACAGATGCGCTGAACGAGTGTGACTTTTTAGTCCAGCCAGCGACTTGAAAACTCTGGTACAAACACTACACTTGTGACAATTATTGACACATAGTGCTGTGCCCATGGTACCATGTGACGACAAGTGCAGAGAGATCTCCAGATATAAAGCAATGCCTGTGCCGTGAAGCTTTATAGTGAGCAAAAGCACTGCACAAAGCCAAGCCCACTCTCTTAACCAAGATGATATTTACCAAAAAGAAGAACAAGTCAACATCATTGGATACCATCAGGGTTGCAGGTGTTATATCAGAGTTTTCCTTCTCCTAGAATTTTGCCTTGTCAAAGGCTAAGGGGTCATCTCTCCCGGTGATTTTGGATGGCCATTGACTCTTAAGAGTTCCTTTGCGCTTTGACAGGTTGTACTGGGATACATGTTTCCAGTAGCACCAACTGGTGACCTGACATACATACATACATACATATATACATACATAAATGACAAAACCAGAAAGAAAAAAAACTGTAGCTGTTCAACCATATGTAACCTTTCTTCTAACTCATGGTTGAATCCACAACCAGGCTTCTTGACTTTCATCTGGTTTTACCTCTTAGTATAGAGTTGCGTGTTGGAAGGAGAACTATTTAAAAAATCCAAGTTTACAATTAATAGCTTCATAATTATTTATTCTAACATAGGCGCAACGCTGTATATCTGAGCATCTTAACAATCGAATAAATCCAACCACAGTTCTTGACCACTTCTTATTTCATCGACCTCCCAAAAGGATGCGTCAAGCCAAGCTGACCTATATTGTATTAGCCATTTCAAACCTCTCTCTTGAATGAAATTTATGAAGTATAATTTGTCATGGTTCTAAAGGTGAGTTGGAAAATAGGGGAAAAAACATCATTAGGGCTATCAAGTGGAAGAAAGATAACCTACTCGTCTTCTATTGGAATCGATCGTGTAGAAATACTTACACTGCGATAACATATTTCCATATAAAGTAGAACTGTGACAACAGTAACGCTCTCTCTGCAGTGTCGGATCAAAATCATTGCGTGTTATTTAGAAAACAAACTATTTATGAGGTTGTTGTGACATTTGTGTTATGTACATATTATATACATATTATATACATATATTGAACGACGTAATTTGTATAAACAAATCAGTTAAAGACAAACAAAGTATACATAAAAATTATCACAAGAACCAAATGTACCCCGATATAAACCAAATGTACCCGGTATAAACTAAATGTACCCCGCTATAAAATATATGAACCCTAATATAAACGAAATGTACCCCGATATAAACCAAATGTACCCTAATATAAACGAAATGTACCCGGTATAAACGAAATGTACCCCGATATAAACGAAATGTACCCGGTATAAACCAAATGTACCCTGATATAAACCAAATGTACCCGGTATAAAATATATGAACCCTAATATAAACCAGATGTACCCCAGTATAAACACAATTAACAGATTATTTTTTAAAGGCATCAAACAAAACCGAATATTCTTTTAAATAGAATCAATATATTAAATAGAATCAATATATTGCCCGAACTATTGAAAATTTTAAAAGAAGTTTCACATGAACAATTAACTACAAGTTACTGAATAAAGTTGAGATGACTGATGACTTGACATATACCGTTGAAGTGGGTATATCACATAGACTGTAGTCGCATGACAGTTCACGACCAATTTATTCAGGGCCGGATTTAATACGGGGAGGGGAAAAGTGGGAAATTGTCACGGGTCCTATGCTGTGTGAAGGACCCCACCATTGACGGCTGTAACAATTTATTTGTGGCCTCAGCTGGGCTTTTCACAACCCACCACCACTTACAAAACCTACTACAGTCCCACACACCCCACCATCACTCACAAAAGCTACTATAAAAATAAATTCCACTAATCCAAACAAGTAGATGAAAATATCCCCCAAAATATCCTAAAATGGAATTTAAATGCAAGCGCCTAGGGTATTGCTCTTATCGTATAATATAAAAATATTACGTTTATAGATTGTTCGATGCGCAACAGTTCCATACGATAAAGCCTAGTGTGGAGGCGAGTATTATCGCCATTATAATTCTTAATTTCACGGGTAATTAATTACTTAATTACGCTTAACAAATGCCACATTACCCCGAATTCCATCATAGTTTCGAGACGTTTAACCATGCAATTGAGAGAAATGGTCGCATAAAGTTCACATTTCCAGAATTTCTATAAAACTAAACTAGATGAAAGAGAATAAATTAGGAAACGTAATAAAATATTTCTTAAAATTAGCGATAATGAAAATGTCATAACTGACTAACGCCTTAAAAATTACAGGAAAATGAATCCCCAAATTAACAAATGATTAGTGAAAATAATATTCTAATTTTTAACCAAACAACTTGAATATTTTAACAAACAAACACAAATCTAATAAACGAATTATTGAAGTTAATTATTAAATATTACAAAGACTAATATTGGATAGAGAAAGAGCAATGACATCCCATTAAATAAGTATTTTTATGGTATATAAATCCTGTAACTCTTGATGGAGTCGTGGGGTACCGTAGTGGCTTACATCGTTTTGGGCGCATTTTAAGCCTGGTGGCGACCATCTCTTCTCCAGGTCTGATCACAGCAGATTTCTTTCAGAAGGATAGGGAGAGCGATAGAGAGGAAGTGAGAAAGAAACAGACCCCGACACTTTACTGGTAGTTTTTTTATCGACCTCAAAAATATGAAAGGCGAAGTTGACCTTGGCGAGATTTGAGACAGGGAGACAGGTCTGCATGGGTGACTGCTGGTCTTCCACAAACAAACTTACTTGGACTTGTGCTTTGGATGAGAACTTTCTAGGTACAAATCCAATGCTCATTCGTGACTGGAGGGAGTCTGCCATAATATTTACCCTGATCCACCCCTTATTTTAGATGTCCCTATAAATATCCTTCTACATTCTTTGAAATAATTTTTGGAACTCTTTTTGTTCTGCTTATATTTATGGTCTAAAGACTGTCTGGAGTCCGGAGGTTCATCAGGCCAGTATTTATCCGGCTTTCTGTGCCGTAAAACAACTGAGAGTACAAGACTCCGCCTCCCCTGGAAAGGACGCTAGTCCATCTCAGGTTAAACACCAAGCTATTGCTGGTACTCATGTTTCAGCTGAGTATACTAAAGCAACGTTGTGAGTTCAATTCCTGGGCTGTGGATACTTATAGTCAGAGACGTGTAAGTTGTTTGTACAGAAAATAACTTACACGGGATGCTTCTGGTATGACCCTGTGTATCCATTGGATAAACATGGTCAAACCAGCAGAGTCTCTCATATTGTATTACAATTAATTTAGAAATGGTTGGCTGCTTGCAAGTTATTAGATTATGATTATTCCGCAGACTCCTAAGCCTCCTACATGACGGAAGTTCAACGTATAGAATTGCCCTGGTGTATTCTCAATGGTTAGGAACCATAAACAACACAGACAATATGGAGGATCAATAAATGCGGATATTTTGTGTATAATAAGTTGTCATTTTATTTCAAAACACACTAGTTAATGATAACACAGATCAGGGATGCTAAGCCACTTTCTCTTATTGATATACAGGGTGTATCAAAGAGAATCATCCGATTTTATATACAACTTTTACAAATGCTCGATATGTAAATAACTTTATAAACATTTATAAAAAGTTATAAATAAGAATAAAGCTTTCCATTCAGACATGTATGGTAGAAGTTGTCGTATAGTTATCTGGACATTTGTTAAACAATATAGCCTGGTGAAATACAGTAGTGTTGATACACCCTTATAATGAGGCAGCAATGTTATTTTCTTCAATACAACAAAGACGACGACGACGAAGACACAAACAATAATAAACACGACGACGAGGAAGAGTGTCGACAACAGCAACAACAACAACGACAACGACAAAGATGATGACAACAACAGCAACAGCAACAACAACAGCAACAACAACAACAACAACAACAACAACAACAACAACGACAACGACAACGATGACAACAACAACAACAACAACAACAACAACGACGACAACGATGATGACAACAACAACAACAACAACGACAACGACAAAGATGATGACAACAGCAACAACAACAACAACGACAAAGATTATGACAACAACAGCAACAACAACAACAACAACAACAACGACAAAGATGATGACAACAACAGCAACAACAACAACGACAACAACAACAACGACAAAGATGATGACAACAACAGCAACAACAACAACAACAACAACGACAACAACAAAGATGATGACAACAACAGCAACAACAACAACAATAACAACAACGACAACGACAAATATGATGACAACAACAGCAACAACAACAGCAACAACAACAACAACAACGACAACGACAAAGATGATGACAACAACAGCAACAACAACAACAACAACAACAACAGCAGCAACAACGACAACAACAACAGCAACAACGACAACAACAACAGCAACAACGACAACAACAAAGATGATGACAACAACAACAACAGCAACAACAACGACAAAGGTGACAACAACAACAGCAACAACAACGATGATGACAACAACAGCAACAACAATAGCGGTGACATTAACAACAAAACAACAACACAACAACAACAACGATGACGAGGACGATACCAACGACGATAGCAATAACATCAACAACAATCGTGGCGACGATGACGGCGACAAGTATGACATCGATGACAACCAACTTTAGTTTCGTCTATTTGTGTTCGTCTTTGTGATTTAAATGACCAATGGCAGTTGACTTGTGTCGTATCTGGCGTCAATTTCTCCATGATTAGCAGATGTGAAAGGTCACAGGTGACAGTATGGCTGTTAGAAAGCTGTAAATATCACATCCTGTGCGCTAAGTGTCAACTGAAAACTAACTTTGTTTGAATCAGATTATCATGTAAGTTGACTGTATATATTTTGATATTTGAGATCACAGTTACGATACTATGGGCATGTGGTTAGAATATCGACCTGTTACATGCGTTGCGCAGAGGATTAGCTCAAGGTCACCCATGGAAGTTATGAACCCGACTCCCGTATCGTTCTACTCATCAGACTGGTGTTTCAACAAAAAATAAAGTGTTTGAGGTGATCACAATGAAAACATAAATAAATCTAAACGAAACTTTATCGTTTTTTAATTATTATTATTATTATTCTCAGTATCAGTAGAGGGTCTGACGCCATGATTTGCAGCACAGAGTAACCGCTTTTTACGGTCTGAGTTCAAATCCCGCCGAGGTTAACTTTGCCTTTCATCCTTACGCGGTCTATAAAATAAAGTACCAGTAATACACTGGGATAATTGCTGGACAATTATTCTGCTTGAGCATCAAGTCCTCATATTGGAATCATCATCAGTAATTCATTGGTTCACATACAATATATATGTATACCTGTTCTGACTTGATCGTATACGGTCTCTTTTACGAGTATGTCATACAACATTTTATTCATCTAGTATTGTATTTTGTCTGAGGATATGATTCCAGTTCCTCAGAGAAATAACAACCCAACCAGGAACTGGGCATATCGGAGTATTGACGGAGTTAAACACTTTAACAACATGTGTACCTGTCTCTACCACACCAATTCGGACTGAAGAGGTCACAGCCAAGGATGGCTGTCACCGAAATATATATAGCAGTACACCTTTAATAAACGAAGCCAAATTTTAAATATTTGACTTAATTATTTTATTTTCTCTCTCTCTCTCTCTCTCTCTCTCTCTCTCTCTCTCTCTCTCTCTCTCTCTCTCTCTCTATATATATATATATATATATATATATATATATATATATATATATATATATATATATATATATATATGGTGGCTGCCAACTCGTATTCGAGTACAGCCACTACTTTATATCTATGTAGGAGAACTCCCACCGATGCGCCGAACGAGTGTGACCCTTTAGTCCAGCCAGCGACTTGAAAACTCTGGTACAAACACTACACCTGTGACAATTATTGACACATAGCGCTGGACCCACGGTACCATGTGACGGCACCATGTGACGACAAGTGCAGAGAGATCTCCAGATATAAAGCAATGCCTGTGCCGTGAAGCTTTTATAGTGAGCAAAGGCACTGCACAAAGCCAGTCCCACTCTCTTAACCAAGATGATATTTACCAAAAAGAAGAACAAGTCAACATCATTGGATACCATCAGTGTTGCAAGTGTTATATCAGAGTTTTCCTTCTCCTAGAATTCTGCCTTGACAAAGGCTAAAGGGTCATCTGTCCCGGAGATTTTGGATGGCCATTGACTCTTAAGAGCTCCTTTGCCCTTTGACAGGTTTTGTTTTATATATATATATATACACAACATATATGTATACATATATGTATATATATATGTATATATAAAACATATGTATGTATATATATATATATATATATAAATATATATATATATAAACATATATATATGTGTATGTATATATCCAACCTTGGTCTTAGCTCGTAGGTTGATAGAGGTAGAAATGTATATGAAATGTAATATATATATCAACAACAATTCTAACAATCAATTTACAGCTTTAAATATCTAGCTATAGTTTGTAACCAGTTATAAATCCAATTGTAAGTGGAAATCTTTCAGTTATAAGTAGATTTCTCCGGATAAAAATATAAAGAAAAAATATCATGCTGCTGCACAAAGAGATGATGATGTCAGAAGAAGAAAAAAGGAATTTAAACAGAAGCTGGTGCACCTATCAGAACAAAACATATATTAAGAGGTTTGAAAAAAGGGGTAAAAATATATGGTTTAACCTACCCTTTAGCATGGTTGTAAAGTTCAGGATAAGCAGTCATTTTTTTGTCGCTCATCAGAAAATATTTTTCCATTATCCTAAAATACCACAAATTATTTCATAAAAGTAGTATATTATTATAAATATTTGGCAAAATGCTATCATAGTGAGAAATGATATGATTAACTATACTTAGGAACAAGTCCATGCCAGTACAAGAGTGCATTTGCAGCAATGAAACATTCTGCTTACTAAATGGTAAAGACCTTTATAAAGGCACTAAGTTGTTAGACCCTTGCAAAATATAACAATGCGAAATACTATCTTTAAAGTGTATAACAAGAATTATACCAGCCTCACAGCAACTAATCACAAAAGCATATTTAACTCAATATCCATCCCTTTTAAAAGAAAAACAAAGGAAATTCCATAGAACAATTCCAATGCATCTGGAATTCGAAAAGGAATGGCTTTGATAATACAACAATAAACAAATGTGTAGTGTAAACTGCAGCTCCTTATATAAATGGATGGAAAATATGCCTTCCTTTGCCTGGCAGAAAAATACAATATTCTTTCTTTATACTTAATAAATACGAAACGAGATACTGAAATAGAGAAAATAAGTGTCTCTTGAATAATCGCAAACTACACGCGGAATTACCTTCGAGCATCAGATGATAGGACTAGTTGCGACAGTCGATAATTTTAAAGAAGTTAAGACTGACTTACTTTTACCGAGTTACCTCTTCTGGAAAACCAAACTGACAAATGACATGATAGAATACACATATGTAACATCTGTACACATTAATAATGGTAATCCACACTGGTGGATTTGAAGAACATCTGAATAATGGAAAACGTGATTTAATTCAGCTTTGAATTAATGCCCCCCACCCCTATATATATATATATATATATATATATATATATATATATATATATATATATATATATATATATATATATATATATATATAGAGAGAGAGAGAGAGAGAGATAAAACGGGAACGGAAACAACAATGAAGAAATATATTAGTTTTACGCTTGATATAGTTGGAAAATCATCTTTACGCTCAAAACGTCTTTCATTACACACACTCATATGTATATATATATATATATATATATATATATATATATATATATATACATACAGTTCAAGAGTAACCAATCTTAAAGAGAGAGATGGAGATAGGAGAGGAGATAACATGGGATATCTTAGCTAGGGCCCAACCGTTCAATGGACGAAAAAAATCTTGTGATCTCTGTATTATCGAAGCATATTACATAACTCTATCACGACCTCTACCGATTAACGATAGAACGGAGGTAACTATTAGCTGTCAACATCGAAGGGCTAATTCCTTCGCCAACAGAATATTTGACCCAACATAGTCATCTAGCCCCATTTTTACTTGTAGCTAATAAGTTAAATAGCTATAACTAACTTAGATAATTATAAGTTACCTCCCTTACATTGTCTCTCAAATAAAAAATAAAAAAATTAGCACTTAACTATAAACTACCCTCAATTTCTAATCTCTCGAGGAGTTACTTCCCCTGAAACTACCCTCTAATTAGTAAGGTAAATATGTCCATTGGCGGCCATCTTGTTACCCATAGGCAGATCTCACACAATGCAGCCTCGACAGAAGAATACTGCTTGATTATGGCAGACAATTGATATACCCAGGACACCATAGTGAAATACCAATATATGGAACATTACATTTATGTAACATTCTCTCCTTATTTTAATTTAAATTCCTTTGAAGTTCAGATGAGCCGCTCTATCTTTAACTATGTTAATTATATTCAACTGAACCAGATCAATAATGATATATAGTCATTTGATCCAGAAATATTATATGGAGTAACGAAACAATTGTAAACGGACATTATTATTATTAATATTATTATTATTATTCTCTACATTCCTTACATCAAACTAAAATATGTTGACAATCTTTTAATAATGTCCTCCTTGTGAAATTTGTGGTCTTGTTTTGCTTAACTAATGAATATATATATATATATATATATATATATATATATATATATATATATATATATATATATATATATATATATATATAATATATAATATATATATATATATATATATATATATATATATATAATATATATTATATATATATATATATATATATATATAATATATATTATATATATATATATATATATATATATATATAAATATATATATATATATAATATATATTATATATATATATATGTATATATATATATATATATATATATATATATATAATATATATTATATATATATATATGTATATATATATATATATATATATATATATATATATATATATATATATATATATATATATATATAATTAAGGACTAGTGTGTGAGACGTAAAGACTCACAGATTCAAAAGAATGGCTCAGCACACTTGCAACTTCCTTCAAGAAACACATAAATAAGTGTAAGAACACAAATTCATGGTCACCATCGAAGCCTAGGATTGGAATACTGGCAATGTCAGAATCAAAGAATTTATTCCAACAGCAAAACTCAAACCACAAATCACCAATAGACTAGAAGTGTAAAGCCAGTGGCTAACTACAACAACTAATCCCAACTCAAGCATAATTATAATGGTAGCTTGGGTTAAAACATATAACACTAAATCGTTTCCCCTGGCCCAGCAT
>OZ024745.1:22705891-22750891 GCA_964016885.1 Eledone cirrhosa | reverse complement strand
CATGGAAGGACCAAATAAGGTTTATCTTTCAACATAGTCCCTGGAAGGAAACATTGCAGTTAATAATAAAAAGTTGAAACTAATGCATGCAAGATTTGACAGTCCGAACATGAGTCCTTCATAGTCAGCCTATGAGGCTTTCAGCCAACCCTCGTAACTCTTCATATAAATAACTGCATTGTTTCATTTCAGGGACATATGTTGAAAACTAAAACTATTTTAGTTATTCTATGAGAGTATCTTAGTCAGCCTCTGTGTTTTCAGCCTATGAACGTTTCAATCAACTCTGGTATACACACACACACACACATACACACACACATACACACACACATACGCACACACACACACATACGCACATAAATACACACACACACATAAATACACACACACATACACACATACATACACACACACACGCACACACACATACACACATAAATACACACACACATAAATACACACACACATACACACATACATACACGCACACACACATACACACATAAATACACACACACATAAATACACACACGCAAACATACACACACGCAAACACACACACACACACAAATACACACGTATATATATATATATGCAGTTTACCAAATTTCACCCACAAGGTGTTTGTCTGGGTGTATAGAGGAAGAGACATACCCGAGTTGCCGTACAATGAAACTAAACCCATAACCAACTGGTTACGAAGTGAGCTCCTAAACCACTCAGTAATGTTGAAAAATAACCACATTTGGTCATTCCATGAGAGTATCTTGATCACTCTCTCTACCTTTCAGTCGACTTTCGGGTACAACGAGTTACACATGAACCAACACCACACAAACTAAAGGAAAAATAGTCACATAAATACGAATAATATGAACATCAGATTTAACTTAGAAAACTAATAGAAGAAAAAAAGGTAGAAAAAGTATATTAAGATTGAAGAAAGAGTACAGATGCGTGAAAATAGCATTCATAAAGGAGAATAGAAAAAAACTAAATGTTACTAAATAAACATAAGAAATTGTCCACACCTTAAAGTATGAAATAGATATAAACTATATGTAAATCATATAGTTCGTGTTGCAGTTATCATAATCAGTAAACAAGGAAAGTTTAGTCTGCTAGTGTGGAAAATAAACATATACAGACAGATTACTAGTAAGTACTGGAGTAATTTCTTATCAAAATGAACTGAAATAGAAAAAAAAAAAAAAAAAAAAAGAATCAGAATAGTTATTTAAAAAAACTGGAATGTGAAAATTGCTGTATAAGACGACACAGAATTAAAAATAGTTCTAAAATACAACAAAATAATATCATTAAATTGTTAATTGTAACCAAATTACAATGGAGAAGACGTCGGGGAGAAGATAGAAAGAAAGAAAAAGAAAGCAAATTGGACAAATTATACAAAATAAAATGTTTAGTGAAAATAGAATTTATGTATATATATTTTTGTATGTATTTATGTATGTATGTACGCGTGTGTGTGAATGTATGTGTGCATGCATGGGCGTATGTATGAATTTGTGTATGCATATATGTATGCATAGGCGTATGTGTGTGTATGTATATATGTATGTATATATATATGTATATATGTATATGTGTATATATGTATGTATGTATGAGTGTGTATGTGTATATGTATGCATGGGCGTATATATATATATGTATATATGTATGCTTGTATATATGTATGTAGGGTCACAGGAGCACCGTAGTAATATATGTCATACGTTGGCATTTTCTAAACCTGGCGTTATATACCGTCTGGACTAGCTACAACACAATATATCTCTAGTATAGAAACAGTCTGGAATAGCTAGAACACAATATAACGCTAGTATAGAAACAGTCTGGACTAGCTAGAACACAATATAACGCTAGTATAGAAACAGTCTGGACGAGCTACAACAATATATCTCTAGTATAGAAACAGTCTGGACGAGTTACAACAATATAACTCTAGTATAGAAGCAGTCTGGACGAGCTACAACAATATAACTCTAGTATAGAAACAGTCTGGAATAGCTAGAACACAATATATCTCTAGTATAGAAACAGTCTGGACGAGCTACAACAATATATCACTAGTATAGAAACAGTCTGGACGAGCTACAACAATATAACTCTAGTATAGAAGCAGTCTGGACTAGCTAGAACACAATATAACTCTAGCATAGAAACAGTCTGGACTAGCTACAACAATATAACTCTAGTATAGAAACAGTCTGGATTAGCTACTACAATATAACTCTAGTATAGAAACAGTCTGGAATAGCTAGAACACAATATAACTCTAGTATAGAAATAGGCTGGAATAGCTAGAACACAATATAACTCTAGTATAGAAATAGTCTGGACTAGCTAGAACACAATATAACTCTAGTATAGAAACAGTCTGGAATAGCTAGAACACAATATAACTCTAGTATAGAAACAGTCTGGATTAGCTACAACACAATATAACTATAGCATAGAAACAGTCTGGACTAGCTACAAAAATATAACGCTAGCATAGAAACAGTCTGGACTAGCTACAACAATATAACTCTAGTATAGAAACAGTCTGGAATAGCTACAACACAATATAACTCTAGTATAGAAACAGTCTGGACTAGCTACAACAATATAACTATAGTATAGAAATAGTCTGGAATAGCTACAACACAATATAACTATAGCATAGAAACAGTCTGGACTAGCTACAACCATATAACTCTAGCATAGAAACAGTCTGGAATAGCTACAACACAATATAACTCTAGTATAGAAACAGTCTGGAATAGCTACAACAATATAACTCCAGCATAGAAACAGTCTGGACAAGCTACAACAATATAACTCTAGTATAGAAACAGTCTGGAATAGCTACAACACAATATAACTCTAGTATAGAAACAGTATGGACTAGCTAAAACACAATATAACTCTAGTATAGAAACAGTCTGGAATAGCTAAAACACAATATAACTCTCGCATAGAAACAGTCTGGACTAGCTGCAACAATATAACTCTAGTATAGAAACAGTCTGGAATAGCTAGAACACAATATAACGCTAGTATAGAAACAGTCTGGACTAGCTAGAACACAATATAACGCTAGTATAGAAGCAGTCTCGACTAGCTAGAATACAATATATCTCTAGTATAGAAACAGTCTGGACGAGCTACAACAATATAACTCTAGTATAGAAATAGTCTGGACTAGCTAGAACACAATATAACTCTAGTATAGAAACAGTCTGGAATAGCTAGAACACAATATAACTCTAGTATAGAAACAGTCTGGACTAGCTACAACACAATATAACTCTAGCATAGAAACAGTCTGGACTAGCTACAACAATATAACTCTAGTATAGAAGCAGTCTGGACTAGCTAGAACACAATATAACTCTAGCATAGAAACAGTCTGGACTAGCTACAACAATATAACTCTAGTATAGAAACAGTCTGGATTAGCTACTACAATATAACTCTAGTATAGAAACAGTCTGGAATAGCTAGAACACAATATAACTCTAGTATAGAAATAGGCTGGAATAGTTAGAACACAATATAACTCTAGTATAGAAATAGTCTGGACTAGCTAGAACACAATATAACTCTAGTATAGAAACAGTCTGGAATAGCTAGAACACAATATAACTCTAGTATAGAAACAGTCTGGATTAGCTACAACACAATATAACTATAGCATAGAAACAGTCTGGACTAGCTACAAAAATATAACGCTAGCATAGAAACAGTCTGGACTAGCTACAACAATATAACTCTAGTATAGAAACAGTCTGGAATAGCTACAACACAATATAACTCTAGTATAGAAACAGTCTGGAATAGCTACAACAATATAACTCCAGCATAGAAACAGTCTGGACAAGCTACAACAATATAACTCTAGTATAGAAACAGTCTGGAATAGCTACAACACAATATAACTCTAGTATAGAAACAGTATGGACTAGCTAAAACACAATATAACTCTAGTATAGAAACAGTCTGGAATAGCTAAAACACAATATAACTCTCGCATAGAAACAGTCTGGACTAGCTACAACAATATAATTCTAGTATAGAAACAGTCGGGAATAGCTACAACACAATATAACTCTAGTATAGAAACAGTCTGGAATAGCTAGAACACAATATAACTCTAGTATAGAAACAGTCTGGACTAGCTGCAACAATATAACTCTAGTATAGAAACAGTCTGGAATAGCTAGAACACAATATAACGCTAGTATAGAAACAGTCTGGACTAGCTAGAACACAATATAACGCTAGTATAGAAGCAGTCTGGGCTAGCTAGAATACAATATATCTCTAGTATAGAAACAGTCTGGACGAGCTACAACAATATAACTCTAGTATAGAAATAGTCTGGACTAGCTAGAACACAATATAACTCTAGTATAGAAACAGTCTGGAATAGCTAGAACACAATATAACTCTAGTATAGAAACAGTCTGGACTAGCTACAACACAATATAACTCTAGCATAGAAACAGTCTGGACTAGCTACAAAAATATAACTCTAGCATAGAAACAGTCTGGACTAGCTACAACAATATAACTCTAGTATAGAAACAGTCTGGAATAGCTACAACACAATATAACTCTAGTATAGAAACAGTCTGGACTAGCTACAACAATATAACTATAGTATAGAAATAGTCTGGAATAGCTACAACACAATATAACTATAGCATAGAAACAGTCTGGACTAGCTACAACAATATAACTCTAGCATAGAAACAGTCTGGAATAGCTAGAACACAATATAACTCTAGTATAGAAATAGGCTGGAATAGCTAGAACACAATATAACTCTAGTATAGAAATAGTCTGGACTAGCTAGAACACAATATAACTCTAGTATAGAAACAGTCTGGAATAGCTAGAACACAATATAACTCTAGTATAGAAACAGTCTGGACTAGCTACAACAATATAACTATAGTATAGAAATAGTCTGGAATAGCTACAACACAATATAACTATAGCATAGAAACAGTCTGGACTAGCTACAACAATATAACTCTAGCATAGAAACAGTCTGGAATAGCTACAACACAATATAACTCTAGTATAGAAACAGTCTGGAATAGCTACAACAATATAACTCCAGCATAGAAACAGTCTGGATAAGCTACAACAATATAACTCTAGTATAGAAACAGTCTGGAATAGCTACAACACAATATAACTCTAGTATAGAAACAGTATGGACTAGCTAAAACACAATATAACTCTAGTATAGAAACAGTCTGGAATAGCTAAAACACAATATAACTCTCGCATAGAAACAGTCTGGACTAGCTACAACAATATAATTCTAGTATAGAAACAGTCGGGAATAGCTACAACACAATATAACTCTAGTATAGAAACAGTCTGGAATAGCTAGAACACAATATAACTCTAGTATAGAAACAGTCTGGACTAGCTGCAACAATATAACTCTAGTATAGAAACAGTCTGGAATAGCTAGAACACAATATAACGCTAGTATAGAAACAGTCTGGACTAGCTAGAACACAATATAACGCTAGTATAGAAGCAGTCTGGACTGGCTAGAATACAATATATCTCTAGTATAGAAACAGTCTGGACGAGCTACAACAATATAACTCTAGTATAGAAATAGTCTGGACTAGCTAGAACACAATATAACTCTAGTATAGAAACAGTCTGGAATAGCTAGAACACAATATAACTCTAGTATAGAAACAGTCTGGACTAGCTACAACACAATATAACTCTAGCATAGAAACAGTCTGGACTAGCTACAACAATATAACTCTAGTATAGAAGCAGTCTGGACTAGCTAGAACACAATATAACTCTAGCATAGAAACAGTCTGGACTAGCTACAACAATATAACTCTAGTATAGAAACAGTCTGGATTAGCTACTACAATATAACTCTAGTATAGAAACAGTCTGGAATAGCTAGAACACAATATAACTCTAGTATAGAAATAGGCTGGAATAGTTAGAACACAATATAACTCTAGTATAGAAATAGTCTGGACTAGCTAGAACACAATATAACTCTAGTATAGAAACAGTCTGGAATAGCTAGAACACAATATAACTCTAGTATAGAAACAGTCTGGATTAGCTACAACACAATATAACTATAGCATAGAAACAGTCTGGACTAGCTACAAAAATATAACGCTAGCATAGAAACAGTCTGGACTAGCTACAACAATATAACTCTAGTATAGAAACAGTCTGGAATAGCTACAACACAATATAACTCTAGTATAGAAACAGTCTGGAATAGCTACAACAATATAACTCCAGCATAGAAACAGTCTGGACAAGCTACAACAATATAACTCTAGTATAGAAACAGTCTGGAATAGCTACAACACAATATAACTCTAGTATAGAAACAGTATGGACTAGCTAAAACACAATATAACTCTAGTATAGAAACAGTCTGGAATAGCTAAAACACAATATAACTCTCGCATAGAAACAGTCTGGACTAGCTACAACAATATAATTCTAGTATAGAAACAGTCGGGAATAGCTACAACACAATATAACTCTAGTATAGAAACAGTCTGGAAAAGCTAGAACACAATATAACTCTAGTATAGAAACAGTCTGGACTAGCTGCAACAATATAACTCTAGTATAGAAACAGTCTGGAATAGCTAGAACACAATATAACGCTAGTATAGAAACAGTCTGGACTAGCTAGAACACAATATAACGCTAGTATAGAAGCAGTCTGGGCTAGCTAGAATACAATATATCTCTAGTATAGAAACAGTCTGGACGAGCTACAACAATATAACTCTAGTATAGAAATAGTCTGGACTAGCTAGAACACAATATAACTCTAGTATAGAAACAGTCTGGAATAGCTAGAAAACAATATAACTCTAGTATAGAAACAGTCTGGACTAGCTACAACACAATATAACTCTAGCATAGAAACAGTCTGGACTAGCTACAAAAATATAACTCTAACATAGAAACAGTCTGGACTAGCTACAACAATATAACTCTAGTATAGAAACAGTCTGGAATAGCTACAACACAATATAACTCTAGTATAGAAACAGTCTGGACTAGCTACAACAATATAACTATAGTATAGAAATAGTCTGGAATAGCTACAACACAATATAACTATAGCATAGAAACAGTCTGGACTAGCTACAACAATATAACTCTAGCATAGAAACAGACTGGAATAGCTACAACACAATATAACTCTAGTATAGAAACAGTCTGGAATAGCTACAACAATATAACTCCAGCATAGAAACAGTCTGGACAAGCTACAACAATATAACTCTAGTATAGAAACAGTCTGGAATAGCTACAACACAATATAACTCTAGTATAGAAACAGTATGGACTAGCTAAAACACAATATAACTCTAGTATAGAAACAGTCTGGAATAGCTAAAACACAATATAACTCTCGCATAGAAACAGTCTGGACTAGCTACAACAATATAATTCTAGTATAGAAACAGTCGGGAATACCTACAACACAATATAACTCTAGCATAGAAACAGTCTGGACTAGCTACAAAAATATAACTCTAACATAGAAACAGTCTGGACTAGCTACAACAATATAACTCTAGTATAGAAACAGTCTGGAATAGCTACAACACAATATAACTCTAGTATAGAAACAGTCTGGACTAGCTACAACAATATAACTATAGTATAGAAATAGTCTGGAATAGCTACAACACAATATAACTATAGCATAGAAACAGTCTGGACTAGCTACAACAATATAACTCTAGCATAGAAACAGACTGGAATAGCTACAACACAATATAACTCTAGTATAGAAACAGTCTGGAATAGCTACAACAATATAACTCCAGCATAGAAACAGTCTGGACAAGCTACAACAATATAACTCTAGTATAGAAACAGTCTGGAATAGCTACAACACAATATAACTCTAGTATAGAAACAGTATGGACTAGCTAAAACACAATATAACTCTAGTATAGAAACAGTCTGGAATAGCTAAAACACAATATAACTCTCGCATAGAAACAGTCTGGACTAGCTACAACAATATAATTCTAGTATAGAAACAGTCGGGAATACCTACAACACAATATAACTCTAGTATAGAAACAGTCTGGAATAGCTAGAACACAATATAACTCTAGTATAGAAACAGTCTGGACTAGCTACAACAATATAACTCTAGTATAGAAACAGTCTGGAATAGCTACAACACAATATAACGCTAGTATAGAAACAGTCTGGACTAGCTAGAACACGATATAAATCTAGTATAGAAGCAGTCTGGACTAGCTAGAATACAATATATCTCTAGTATAGAAACAGTCTGGACGAGCTACAACAATATAACTCTAGTATAGAAGCAGTCTGGACTAGCTAGAACATAATATAACTCTAGTATAGAAACAGTCTGGACTAGCTACAACAATATAACACTAGTATAGAAACAGTCTGGATTAGCTACAACAATATAACTCTAGTATAGAAACAGTCTGGAATAGCTAGAACACAATATAACTCTAGTATAGAAATAGGCTGGAATAGCTAGAACACAAAATAACTCTAGTATAGAAAGAGTCTGGAATAGCTAGAACACAATATAACTCTAGTATAGAAATAGTCTGGACTAGCTAGAACACAATATAACTCTAGTATAGAAACAGTCTGGAATAGCTAGAACACAATATAACTCTAGTATAGAAACAGTCTGGACTAGCTACAACACAATATAACTCTAGCATAGAAACAGTCTGGACTAGCTACAACAATATAATTCTAGTATAGAAACAGTCTGGAATAGCTACAACACAAAATAACTCTAGTATAGAAACAGTCTGGACTAGCTACAACAATATAACTATAGTATAGAAATAGTCTGGAATAGCTACAACACAACATAACTATAGCATAGAAACAGTCTGGAATAGCTACAACAATATAACTCCAGCATAGAAACAGTCTGGACAAGCTACAACAATATAACTCTAGTATAGAAACAGTCTGGAATAGCTACAACACAATATAACTCTAGTATAGAAACCGTATGGACTAGTTAAAACACAATATAACTCTAGTATAGAAACAGTCTGGAATAGCTAAAACACAATATAACTCTCGCATAGAAACAGTCTGGACTAGCTACAACAATATAATTCTAGTATAGAAACAGTCTGGAATAGCTACAACACAATATAACTCTAGTATAGAAACAGTCTGGACTAGCTACTACAATATAACTCTAGTATAGAAACAGTCTGGAATAGCTAGAACACAATATAACTCTAGTATAGAAAAAGTCTGGACTAGCTACAACACAATATAACTCTAGTATAGAAACAGTCTGGACTAGCTACAACAATATAACTCTAGTATAGAAACAGTCTGGAATAGCTAGAACACAATATAACTCTAGTATAGAAACAGTCCGGACTAGCTACAACAATATAACTCTAGTATAGAAACAGTCTGGAATAGCTAGAACACAATATAACTCTAGTATAGAAACAGTCTGGACTAGCTAAAACACAATATAACTATAGTATAGAAACAGTATGGACTAGCTAAAACACAATATAACTCTAGCATAGAAACAGTCTGGCACAGCTACAACACAATATAACTCTAGTATAGAAACAGTCTGGAATAGCTACAACAATATAACTCTAGCATAGTAACAGTCTGGACTAGCTACAACAATATAACTCTAGTATAGAAACAGTCTGGACTAGCTACAACAATATAACTCTAGTATAGAAAAAGTCTGGAATAGCTAGAACACAATATAACTCTAGTGTAGAAAAAGTCTGGACTAGCTACAACACAATATAACTCTAGTATAGAATCAGTCTGGACTAGCTACAACAATATAACTCTAGCATAGAAACAGTCTGGAATAGCTACAACACAATATGACTCTAGTATAGAAACAGTCTGGAATAGCTACAACACAATATAACTATAGTATAGAAACAGTCTGGAATAGCTAGAACACAATATAACTCTAGTATAGAAACAGTCTGGAATAGCTACAACAATATAACTCTAGCATAGAAACAGTCTGGACTACCTAGAACACAATATAACTCTAGCATAGAAACAGTCTGGACTAGATACAACACAATATAACTCTAGTATAGAAACAGTCTGGAATAGCTACAACAATATAACTCTAGTATAGAAACAGTCTGGACTAGCTACAACACAATATAACTCTAGTATAGAAACAGTCTGGAATAGCTACAACAATATAACTCTAGCATAGAAGCAGTCTGGACTAGCTACAACAATATAACTCTAGTATAGAAACAGTCTGGAATAGCTACAACAATATAACTCTAGTATAGAAACAGTCTGGAATAGCTAGAACACAATATAACTCTAGCATAGAAACAGTCTGGACTAGCTAAAACACAATATAACTCTAGTATAGAAACAGTATGGACTAGCTACAACACAATATAACTCTAGCATAGAAACAGTCTGGCATAGCCAAAACAATATAACTCTAGCATAGAAACAGTCTGGAATAGCTACAACAATAAAACTCTAGTATAGAAACAGTCTGGACTAGCTACAACACGATATAACTCTAGTATAGAAACAGTCTGGAATAGCTACAACAATATAACTCTAGCATAGAAACAGTCTGGACTAGCTACAACAATATAACTCTAGTATAGAAACAGTCTGGAATAGCTACAACAATATAACTTTGGTATAGAATCAGTCTGGACTAGCTACTACAATATAACTCTAGTATAGAAACAGTCTGGAATAGCTACAACAATATAACTCTAGCATAGAAACAGTCTGGAATAGCTACAACAATATAACACTAGTATAGAAACAGTCTGGACTAGCTACAACAATATAACTCTAGTATAGAAACAGTCTGGACTAGCTACAACAATATAACTCTAGCATAGAAACAGTCTGGACTAGCTACAACAATATAACTCTAGTATAGAAACAGTCTGGACTAGCTACAACAATATAACTCTAGCGTAGAAACAGTCTGGAATAGCCAGAACACAATATAACTCTAGCGTAGAAACAGTCTGGAATAGCCAGAACACAATATAACTCTAGTATAGAAACAGTCTGGAATAGCTACAACAATATAACTCTAGTATAGAAACAATCTGGACTAGCTACACCAATATAACCCTAGTATAGAAACAGTCTGGACTAGCTACTACAATATAACTCTAGCATAGAAACAGTCTGGAATAGCTACAACAATATAACTCTAGTATAGAAACAGTCTGGACTAGCTACAACACAATATAACTCTAGCATAAAAACAGTCTGGACTAGCTACAACAATATAACTCTAGTATAGAAACAGTCTGGACTAGCTACAACACAATATAACTCTAGTATAGAAACAGTCTGGAATAGCTACAACAATATAACTCTAGCATAGAAACAGTCTGCAATAGCTACAACAATATAACTCTAGTATAGAAACAGTCTGGAATAGCTACAACACAATATAACTCTAGTATAGAAACAGTCTGGACTAGCTACAACAATATAACTCTAGCATAGAAACAGTCTGGACTAGCTACAACAATATAACTATAGTATAGAAACAGTCTGGAATAGCTACAGCAATATAACTCTAGCATAGAAACAGTCTGGACTAGCTACAACAATATAACTCTAGTATAGAAACAGTCTGGACTAGCTACAACAATATAACTATAGTATAGAACCAGTCTGGAATAGCTACAACAATATAACTCTAGCATAGAAACAGTCTGGACTAGCTACAACAATATAACTCTAGCATAGAAACAGTCTGGAAAAGCTACAACACAATATATCTCTAGTATAGAAACAGTCTGGAATAGCTAGAACACAATATAACTCTAGCATAGAAACAGCCTGGAATAGCTAAAACACAATATAACTCTAGTATAGAAACAGTCTGGACTAGCTACAACAATATAACTCTAGCATAGAAACAGTCTGGAATAGCTACAACAATATAACTCTAGTATAGAAACAGTCTGGACTAGCGACAACAATATAACTCTAGCATAGAAACAGTCTGGACTAGCTACAACACAATATAGCTCTAGCATAGAAACAGTCTGGACTAGCTACAACAATATAACTCTAGCATAGAAACAGTCTGGAATAGCTACAACAATATAACGCTAGAATAGAAGCAGTCTGGACTAGCTACAACAATATAACTCTAGTATAGAAACAGTCTGGACTAGCTACAACACAATATAACTCTAGCATAGAAACAGTCTGGACTAGCGACAACACAATATAACTCTAGTATAGAAACAGTCTGGACTAGCTACAACAATATAACTCTAGTATAGAAACAGTCTGGAATAGCTACAACAATATAACTCTAGCATAGAAATAGTCTGGAATAGCTACAACAATATAACTCTAGTATAGAAACAGTCTGGACTAGCTACAACAATATAACTCTAGCATAGAAACAGTTTGGACTAGCTACAACAATATAACTCTAGAATAGAAGCAGTCTGGACTAGCTACAACAATATAACTCTAGTATAGAAACAGTCTGGACTAGCTACAACACAATATAACTCTAGCATAGAAACAGTCTAGACTAGCTACAACACAATATATCTCTAGTATAGAAACAGTCTGGAATAGGTAGAACACAATATAACTATAGTATAGAAACAGTCTCGACTAGCTAGAACACAATATAACTCTAGCATAGAAACAGTCTGGAATAGTTAAAACACAATATAACTATAGTATAGAAACAGTCTGGAATAGCTAGAACACAATATAACTCTAGCATAGAAACAGTCTGGAATAGTTAAAACACAATATAACTATAGTATAGAAACAGTCTGGAATAGCTAGAACACAATATAACTCTAGCATAGAAACAGTCTGGAATAGCTAGAACACAACATAACTCTAGCATAGAAACAGTCTGGAATAGCTAAAACACAATATAACTCTAGCATAGAAACAGTCTGGAATAGCTACAACAATATAACTCTAGCATAGAAACAGTCTGGAATAGCTACAACAATATAACTCTAGTATAGAAACAGTCTGGAATAGCTAAAACACAATATAACTCTAGTATAGAAACAGTGTGGACTAGCTACAACACAATATAACTCTAGTATAGAAACAGACTGGACTAGCTACTACAATATAACTCTAGCATAGAAACAGTCTGGACTAGCTACAACAATACAACTCTAGTATAGAAACAGTCTGGACTAGCTACAACACAATATAACTCTAGCATAGAAACAGTCTGGAATAGCGACAACACAATATAACTCTAGTATAGAAACAGTCTGGACTAGCTACAACAATATAACTCTAGTATAGAAACAGTCTGGAATAGCTACATCAATATAACTCTAGCATAGAAATAGTCTGGAATAGCTACAACAATATAACTCTAGTATAGAAACAGTCTGGACTAGCTACAACAATATAACTCTAGTATAGAAACAGTCTGGAATAGCTACAACACAATATAACTCTAATATAGAAACAGTGTGGACTAGCTACAACAATATAACTCTAGTATAGAAACAGTCTGGAATAGCTAGAACACAATATAACTCTAGTATAGAAACAGTCTGGACTAGCTACAACAATATAACTCTAGTATAGAAACAGTCTGGCCTAGCTACTACAATATAACTCTAGCATAGAAACAGTCTGGAATAGCTACAACAATATAACTCTAGCATAGAAACAGTCTGGACTAGATACAACACAATATAACTCTAGTATAGAAACAGTTTGGATTAGCTACAACAATATAACTCTAGCATAGAAACAGTCTGGAATAGCTACAACACAATATAACTCTAGCAAAGAAACAGTCTGGAATAGCTACAACACAATATAACTCTAGCATAGAAACAGTCTGGACTAGCTACAACAATATAACTCTAGTATAGAAACAGTCTGGCCTAGCTACTACAATATAACTCTAGCATAGAAACAGTCTGGAATAGCTACAACAATATAACTCTAGCATAGAAACAGTCTGGACTAGGTACAACAATATAACTCTAGTATAGAAACAGTCTGGACTAGCTACTACAATATAACTCTAGCATTGAAACAGACTGGACTAGCTACAACACAATATAACTCTAGTATAGAAACAGTCTGGAATAGCTACAACAATATAACGCTAGAATAGAAGCAGTCTGGACTAGCTACAACAATATAACTCTAGTATAGAAACAGTCTGGACTAGCTACAACACAATATAACTCTAGCATAGAAACAGTCTGGACTAGCGACAACACAATATAACTCTAGTATAGAAACAGTCTGGACTAGCTACAACAATATAACTCTAGTATAGAAACAGTCTGGAATAGCTACAACAATATAACTCTAGCATAGAAACAGTCTGAAATAGCTACAACAATATAACTCTAGTATAGAAACAGTCTGGACTAGCTACAACACAATATAACTCTAGCATAAAAACAGTCTGGACTAGCTACAACAATATAACTCTAGTATAGAAACAGTCTGGACTAGCTACAACACAATATAACTCTAGTATAGAAACAGTCTGGAATAGCTACAACAATATAACTCTAGCATAGAAACAGTCTGCAATAGCTACAACAATATAACTCTAGTATAGAAACAGTCTGGAATAGCTACAACACAATATAACTCTAGTATAGAAACAGTCTGGACTAGCTACAACAATATAACTCTAGCATAGAAACAGTCTGGACTAGCTACAACAATATAACTATAGTATAGAAACAGTCTGGAATAGCTACAGCAATATAACTCTAGCATAGAAACAGTCTGGACTAGCTACAACAATATAACTCTAGTATAGAAACAGTCTGGACTAGCTACAACAATATAACTATAGTATAGAACCAGTCTGGAATAGCTACAACAATATAACTCTAGCATAGAAACAGTCTGGACTAGCTACAACAATATAACTCTAGCATAGAAACAGTCTGGAAAAGCTACAACACAATATATCTCTAGTATAGAAACAGTCTGGAATAGCTAGAACACAATATAACTCTAGCATAGAAACAGCCTGGAATAGCTAAAACACAATATAACTCTAGTATAGAAACAGTCTGGACTAGCTACAACAATATAACTCTAGCATAGAAACAGTCTGGAATAGCTACAACAATATAACTCTAGTATAGAAACAGTCTGGACTAGCGACAACAATATAACTCTAGCATAGAAACAGTCTGGACTAGCTACAACACAATATAGCTCTAGCATAGAAACAGTCTGGAATAGCTACAACAATATAACGCTAGAATAGAAGCAGTCTGGACTAGCTACAACAATATAACTCTAGTATAGAAACAGTCTGGACTAGCTACAACACAATATAACTCTAGCATAGAAACAGTCTGGACTAGCGACAACACAATATAACTCTAGTATAGAAACAGTCTGGACTAGCTACAACAATATAACTCTAGTATAGAAACAGTCTGGAATAGCTACAACAATATAACTCTAGCATAGAAATAGTCTGGAATAGCTACAACAATATAACTCTAGTATAGAAACAGTCTGGACTAGCTACAACAATATAACTCTAGCATAGAAACAGTCTGGAATAGCTACAACAATATAACTCTAGAATAGAAGCAGTCTGGACTAGCTACAACAATATAACTCTAGTATAGAAACAGTCTGGACTAGCTACAACACAATATAACTCTAGCATAGAAACAGTCTAGACTAGCTACAACACAATATATCTCTAGTATAGAAACAGTCTGGAATAGGTAGAACACAATATAACTATAGTATAGAAACAGTCTCGACTAGCTAGAACACAATATAACTCTAGCATAGAAACAGTCTGGAATAGTTAAAACACAATATAACTATAGTATAGAAACAGTCTGGAATAGCTAGAACACAATATAACTCTAGCATAGAAACAGTCTGGAATAGCTAGAACACAACATAACTCTAGCATAGAAACAGTCTGGAATAGCTAAAACACAATATAACTCTAGCATAGAAACAGTCTGGAATAGCTACAACAATATAACTCTAGCATAGAAACAGTCTGGAATAGCTACAACAATATAACTCTAGTATAGAAACAGTCTGGAATAGCTAAAACACAATATAACTCTAGTATAGAAACAGTGTGGACTAGCTACAACACAATATAACTCTAGTATAGAAACAGACTGGACTAGCTACTACAATATAACTCTAGCATAGAAACAGTCTGGACTAGCTACAACAATACAACTCTAGTATAGAAACAGTCTGGACTAGCTACAACACAATATAACTCTAGCATAGAAACAGTCTGGAATAGCGACAACACAATATAACTCTAGTATAGAAACAGTCTGGACTAGCTACAACAATATAACTCTAGTATAGAAACAGTCTGGAATAGCTACATCAATATAACTCTAGCATAGAAATAGTCTGGAATAGCTACAACAATATAACTCTAGTATAGAAACAGTCTGGACTAGCTACAACAATATAACTCTAGTATAGAAACAGTCTGGAATAGCTACAACACAATATAACTCTAATATAGAAACAGTGTGGACTAGCTACAACAATATAACTCTAGTATAGAAACAGTCTGGAATAGCTAGAACACAATATAACTCTAGTATAGAAACAGTCTGGACTAGCTACAACAATATAACTCTAGTATAGAAACAGTCTGGCCTAGCTACTACAATATAACTCTAGCATAGAAACAGACTGGAATAGCTACAACAATATAACTCTAGCATAGAAACAGTCTGGACTAGATACAACACAATATAACTCTAGTATAGAAACAGTTTGGATTAGCTACAACAATATAACTCTAGCATAGAAACAGTCTGGAATAGCTACAACACAATATAACTCTAGCAAAGAAACAGTCTGGAATAGCTACAACACAATATAACTCTAGCATAGAAACAGTCTGGACTAGCTACAACAATATAACTCTACTATAGAAACAGTCTGGCCTAGCTACTACAATATAACTCTAGCATAGAAACAGTCTGGAATAGCTACAACAATATAACTCTAGCATAGAAACAGTCTGGACTAGGTACAACAATATAACTCTAGTATAGAAACAGTCTGGACTAGCTACTACAATATAACTCTAGCATTGAAACAGACTGGACTAGCTACAACACAATATAACTCTAGTATAGAAACAGTCTGGAATAGCTACAACAATATAACGCTAGAATAGAAGCAGTCTGGACTAGCTACAACAATATAACTCTAGTATAGAAACAGTCTGGACTAGCTACAACACAATATAACTCTAGCATAGAAACAATCTGGACTAGCGACAACACAATATAACTCTAGTATAGAAACAGTCTGGACTAGCTACAACAATATAACTCTAGTATAGAAACAGTCTGGAATAGCTACAACAATATAACTCTAGCATAGAAATAGTCTGGAATAGCTACAACAATATAACTCTAGTATAGAAACAGTCTGGACTAGCTACAACAATATAACTCTAGCATAGAAACAGTCTGGAATAGCTACAACAATATAACTCTAGAATAGAAGCAGTCTGGACTAGCTACAACAATATAACTCTAGTATAGAAACAGTCTGGACTAGCTACAACACAATATAACTCTAGCATAGAAACAGTCTAGACTAGCTACAACACAATATATCTCTAGTATAGAAACAGTCTGGAATAGCTAGAACACAATATAACTATAGTATAGAAACAGTCTGGACTAGCTAGAACACAATATAACTCTAGCATAGAAACAGTCTGGAATAGTTAAAACACAATATAACTATAGTATAGAAACAGTCTGGAATAGCTAGAACACAATATAACTCTAGCATAGAAACAGTCTGGAATAGCTAGAACACAACATAACTCTAGCATAGAAACAGTCTGGAATAGCTAAAACACAATATAACTCTAGCATAGAAACAGTCTGGAATAGCTACAACAATATAACTCTAGCATAGAAACAGTCTGGAATAGCTACAACAATATAACTCTAGTATAGAAACAGTCTGGAATAGCTAAAACACAATATAACTCTAGTATAGAAACAGTGTGGACTAGCTACAACACAATATAACTCTAGTATAGAAACAGACTGTACTAGCTACTACAATATAACTCTAGCATAGAAACAGTCTGGACTAGCTACAACAATACAACTCTAGTATAGAAACAGTCTGGACTAGCTACAACACAATATAACTCTAGCATAGAAACAGTCTGGAATAGCGACAACACAATATAACTCTAGTATAGAAACAGTCTGGACTAGCTACAACAATATAACTCTAGTATAGAAACAGTCTGGAATAGCTACATCAATATAACTCTAGCATAGAAATAGTCTGGAATAGCTACAACAATATAACTCTAGTATAGAAACAGTCTGGACTAGCTACAACAATATAACTCTAGTATAGAAACAGTCTGGAATAGCTACAACACAATATAACTCTAATATAGAAACAGTGTGGACTAGCTACAACAATATAACTCTAGTATAGAAACAGTCTGGAATAGCTAGAACACAATATAACTCTAGTATAGAAACAGTCTGGACTAGCTACAACAATATAACTCTAGTATAGAAACAGTCTGGCCTAGCTACTACAATATAACTCTAGCATAGAAACAGTCTGGAATAGCTACAACAATATAACTCTAGCATAGAAACAGTCTGGACTAGATACAACACAATATAACTCTAGTATAGAAACAGTTTGGATTAGCTACAACAATATAACTCTAGCATAGAAACAGTCTGGAATAGCTACAACACAATATAACTCTAGCAAAGAAACAGTCTGGAATAGCTACAACACAATATAACTCTAGCATAGAAACAGTCTGGACTAGCTACAACAATATAACTCTAGTATAGAAACAGTCTGGCCTAGCTACTACAATATAACTCTAGCATAGAAACAGTCTGGAATAGCTACAACAATATAACTCTAGCATAGAAACAGTCTGGACTAGGTACAACAATATAACTCTAGTATAGAAACAGTCTGGACTAGCTACTACAATATAACTCTAGCATTGAAACAGACTGGACTAGCTACAACACAATATAACTCTAGTATAGAAACAGTCTGGAATAGCTACAACAATATAACTCTAGCATAGAAACAGTCTGGAATAGCTACAACAATATAACTCTAGAATAGAAACAGTCTGGACTAGCTACAACAATATAATTCTAGTATAGAAACAGTCTGGACTAGCTACAATACAATATAACTCTAGCATAGAAACAGTCTGGACTAGCTACAACACAATATATCTCTAGTATATAAACAGTCTGGAATAGCTAGAACACAATATAACTCTAGCATAGAAACAGTCTGGAATAGCTAAAACACAATATAACTATAGTATAGAAACAGTCTGGACTAGCTACAACACAATATAACTCTAGTATAGAAACAGTCTGGACTAGCTACAACACAATATATCTCTAGTATAGAAACAGTCTGGAATAGCTAGAACACAATATAACTCTAGCATAGAAACAATCTGGACTAGCTACAACACAATATACCTCTAGCATAGAAACAGTCTGGACTAGGTACAACACAATATATCTCTAGTATAGAAACAGTCTGGAATAGCTAGAACACAATATAACTCTAGCATAGAAACAGTCTGGAATAGCTAAAACACAATATAACTATAGTATAGAAACAGTCTGGACTAGCTAGAACACAATATAACTCTAGCATAGAAACAGTCTGGAATAGCTAAAACACAATATAACTCTAGCATAGAAACAGTCTGGAATAGCTAGAACACAACATAACTCTAGCATAGAAACAGTCTGGATTAGCTAAAACACAATATAACTCTAGCATAGAAACAGTCTGGAATAGCTACAACAATATAACTCTAGCATAGAAACAGTCTGGAATAGCTACAACAATATAACTCTAGTATAGAAACAGTCTGGACTAGCTACAACAATATAACTCTAGTATAGAAACAGTCTGGACTAGCTACAACAATATAACTCTAGCATAGAAATAGTCTGGAATAGCTACAACAATATAACTCTAGTATAGAAACAGTCTGGACTAGCTACAACAATATAACTCTAGTATAGAAACAGTCTGGACTACCTACAACAATATAACTCTAGTATAGAAACAGTCTGGAATAGCTAAAACACAATATAACTCTAGTATAGAAACAGTGTAGACTAGCTACAACACAATATAACTCTAGTATAGAAACAGTCTTGACTAGCTACAACAATATAACTCTAGCATAGAAACAGTCTGGAATAGCTACAACAATACAACTCTACTATAGAAACAGTCTGGACTAGCTACAACACAATATAACTCTAGCATAGAAACAGTCTGGAATAGCCACAACACAATATAACTCTAGCATAGAAACAGTCTGGAATAGCGACAACACAATATAACTCTAGTATAGAAACAGTCTGGAATAGCTACAACAATATAACTCTAGTATAGAAACAGTCTGGACTAGCTACAACAATATAACTCTAGTATAGAAACAGTCTGGAATAGCTACAACAATATAACTCTAGCATAGAAATAGTCTGGAATAGCTACAACAATATAACTCTAGTATAGAGACAGTCTGGACTAGCTACAACAATATAACTCTAGTATAGAAACAGTCTGGACTAGCTACAACAATATAACTCTAGTATAGAAACAGTCTGGAATAGCTACAACAATATAACTCTAGTATAGAAACAGTCTGGAATAGCTAAAACACAATATAACTCTAGTATAGAAACAGTGTGGACTAGCTACAACAATATAACTCTAGTATAGAAACAGTCTGGAATAGCTAGAACACAATATAACTCTAGTATAGAAACAGTGTGGACTAGCTACAACAATATAACTCTAGTATAGAAACAGTCTGGAATAGCTAGAACACAATATAACTCTATTATAGAAACAGTCTGGACTAGCTACAACAATATAACTCTAGTATAGAAACAGTCTGGAATAGCTACAACACAATATAACTCTAGTATAGAAACAGTGTGGACTAGCTACAACAATATAACTCTAGTATAGAAACAGTGTGGACTAGCTAGAACACAATATAACTCTAGTATAGAAACAGTCTGGACTAGCTACAACAATATAACTCTAGTATAGAAACAGTCTGGAATAGCTACAACACAATATAACTCTAGTATAGAAACAGTGTGGACTAGCTACAACAATATAACTCTAGTATAGAAACAGTTTGGAATAGCTACAACAATATAACTCTAGCATAGAAACAGTCTGGAATAGCTACAACACAATATAACTCTAGCATAGAAACAGTCTGGACTAGCTACAACAATATAACTCTAGCATAGAAACAGTCTGGAATAGCTACAACGATATAACTCTAGTATAGAAACCGTCTGGACTAGCTACAACAATATAACTCTAGCATAGAAACAGTCTAGAATAGCTACAACAATATAACTCTAGTATAGAAACAGTCTGGACTAGCTACAACAATATAACTCTAGCATAGAAACAGTCTGGAATAGCCAGAACACAATATAACTCTAGTATAGAAACAGTCTGGAATAGCTACAACAATATAACTCTAGTATAGAAACAGTCTGGACTAGCTACAACAATATAACTCTAGCATAGAAACAGTCTGGGATAGCCAGAACACAATATAACTCTAGTATAGAAACAGTCTGGAATAGCTACAACAATATAACTCTAGTATAGAAACAGTCTGGACTAGCTACAACAATATAACTCTAGTATAGAAACAGTCTGGACTAGCTACTACAATATAACTCTAGCATAGAATCAGTCTGGAATAGCTACAACAATATAACTCTAGTATAGAAACAGTCTGGACAAGCTACAACACAATATAACTCTAGCATAGAAACAGTCTGGACTAGCTACAACACAATATAACTCTAGCATAGAAACAGTCTGGAATAGCTACAACACAATATAACTCTAGCATAGAAACAGTCTGGAATAGCTACAACAATATAACTCTAGCATAGAAACAGTCTGGAATAGCTACAACAATATAACTCTAGTATAGAAACAGCCTGGAATAGCTACAACACAATATAACTCTAGTATAGAAACAGACTGGAATAGCTACAACAACATAACTCTAGCATAGAAACAGTCTGGACTAGCTACTACCATATAGCTCTAGCATAGAAACAGTCTGGATTAGCTACAACAATATAACTCTAGTATAGAAACAGTCTGGAATAGCTACAACACGATATAACTCTAGCATAGAAACAGTCTGGAATAGCTAGAACACAATATAACTCTAGTATAGAAACAGTCTGGACTAGCTGCAACAATATAACTCTAGCATAGAAACAGTCTGGACTAGCTACAACAATATAACTATAGTATAGAAACAGTCTGGAATAGCTACAACAATATAAATCTAGCATAGAAACAGTCTGGAATAGCTACAACACAATATAAATCTAGTATAGAAACAGTCTGGAATAGCTACAACACAATATAACTCTAGCATAGAAACAGTCTGGAATAGCTACAACACAATATAACTCTAGCATAGAAACAGTCTGGACTAGCTACAACAATATAACTCTAGTATAGAAACCGTCTGGACTAGCTACAACAATATAACTCTAGCATAGAAACAGTCTGGAATAGCTACAACAATATAACTCTAGTATAGAAACAGTCTGGACTAGCTACAACAATATAACTCTAGTATAGAAACAGTCTGGACTAGCTACAACACAATATAACTCTAGTATAGAAACACTCTGGACTAGCTACAACAATATAACTATAGTATAGAAACAGTCTGGAATAGCTACAACAATATAACTATAGTATAGAAACAGTCTGGAATAGTTACAACAATATAACTCTAGCATAGAAACAGTCTGGACTAGCTACAACAATATAACTCTAGTATAGAAACAGTCTGACTAGCTACAACAATATAACTATAGTATAGAAACAGTCTGGACTAGCTACAACACAATATAACTCTAGCATAGAAACAGTCTGGACTAGCTACAACACAATATAACTCTAGCATAGAAACAGTCTGGACTAGCTAAAACACAATATAACTCTAGCATAGAAACAGTCTGGCATAGCTACAACAATATAACTCTAGTATAGAAACAGTCTGGACTAGCTACAAAAATATAACTGTAGTATAGAAACAGTCTGGACTAGCTACAACAATATAACTCTAGTATAGAAACAGTCTGGACTAGCTACAACAATATAACTCTAGCATAGAAACAGTCTGTACTATCTACGACAATATAACTCTAGCATAGAAACAGTCTGGACTAGCTACAACACAATATAACTCTAGCGTAGAAACAGTCTGGAATAGCTACAACACAATATAACTCTAGCATAGAAACAGTCTGGAATAGCTAGAACACAATATAACTCTAGTATAGAAACAGTCTGGACTAGCTACAACAATATAACTCTAGCATAGAAACAGTCTGGACTAGCTACAACAACATAACTATAGTATAGAAACAGTCTGGAATAGCTACAACAATATAACTCTAGCATAGAAACAGTCTGGGATAGCTATAACACAATATAACTCTAGTATAGAAACAGTCTGGAATAGCTACAACACAATATAACTCTAGCAAAGAAACAGTCTGGAATAGCTACAACACAATATAACTCTAGCATAGAAACAGTCTGGACTAGCTACAACAATATAACTCTAGTATAGAAACAGTCTGGAATAGCTACAACAATATAACTCTGGCATAGAAACAGTCTGGAATAGCTACTACAATATAACTCTAGTATAGAAACAGTCTGGAATAGCTACAACACAATATAACTCTAGCATAGAAACAGTCTGGACTAGCTACAACACAATATAACTCTAGCATAGAAACAGTCTGGAATAGCTACAACACAATATAACTCTAGCATAGAAACAGTCTGGAATAGCTACAACAATATAACTCTAGCATAGAAACAGTCTGGAATAGCTACAACAATATAACTCTAGTATAGAAACAGCCTGGAATAGCTACAACACAATATAACTCTAGTATAGAAACAGTCTGGAATAGCTACAACAACATAACTCTAGCATAGAAACAGTCTGGACTAGCTACTACCATATAGCTCTAGCATAGAAACAGTCTGGACTAGCTACAACAATATAACTCTAGTATAGAAACAGTCTGGAATAGCTACAACACGATATAACTCTAGCATAGAAACAGTCTGGAATAGCTAGAACACAATATAACTCTAGTATAGAAACAGTCTGGACTAGCTGCAACAATATAACTCTAGCATAGAAACAGTCTGGACTAGCTACAACAATATAACTATAGTATAGAAACAGTCTGGAATAGCTACAACAATATAAATCTAGCATAGAAACAGTCTGGAATAGCTACAACACAATATAAATCTAGTATAGAAACAGTCTGGAATAGCTACAACACAATATAACTCTAGCATAGAAACAGTCTGGAATAGCTACAACACAATATAACTCTAGCATAGAAACAGTCTGGACTAGCTACAACAATATAACTCTAGTATAGAAACCGTCTGGACTAGCTACAACAATATAACTCTAGCATAGAAACAGTCTGGAATAGCTACAACAATATAACTCTAGTATAGAAACAGTCTGGACTAGCTACAACAATATAACTCTAGTATAGAAACAGTCTGGACTAGCTACAACACAATATAACTCTAGTATAGAAACACTCTGGACTAGCTACAACAATATAACTATAGTATAGAAACAGTCTGGAATAGCTACAACAATATAACTATAGTATAGAAACAGTCTGGAATAGCTACAACAATATAACTCTAGCATAGAAACAGTCTGGACTAGCTAAAACAATATAACTCTAGTATAGAAACAGTCTGACTAGCTACAACAATATAACTATAGTATAGAAACAGTCTGGACTAGCTACAACACAATATAACTCTAGCATAGAAACAGTCTGGACTAGCTACAACACAATATAACTCTAGCATAGAAACAGTCTGGACTAGCTAAAACACAATATAACTCTAGCATAGAAACAGTCTGGCATAGCTACAACAATATAACTCTAGTATAGAAACAGTCTGGACTAGCTACAAAAATATAACTCTAGTATAGAAACAGTCTGGACTAGCTACAACAATATAACTCTAGCATAGAAACAGTCTGTACTAGCTACGACAATATAACTCTAGCATAGAAACAGTCTGGACTAGCTACAACACAATATAACTCTAGCGTAGAAACAGTCTGGAATAGCTACAACACAATATAACTCTAGCATAGAAACAGTCTGGAATAGCTAGAACACAATATAACTCTAGTATAGAAACAGTCTGGACTAGCTACAACAATATAACTCTAGCATAGAAACAGTCTGGGATAGCTATAACACAATATAACTCTAGTATAGAAACAGTCTGGAATAGCTACAACACAATATAACTCTAGCAAAGAAACAGTCTGGAATAGCTACAACACAATATAACTCTAGCATAGAAACAGTCTGGACTAGCTACAACAATATAACTCTAGCATAGAAACAGTCTGGAATAGCTACAGCACAATATAACTCTAGCAAAGAAACAGTCTGGAATAGCTACAACACAATATAACTCTAGTATAGAAATAGTCTGGACTAGCTACAACAATATATCTCTAGTATAGAAACAGTCTGGACTAGCTACAACAATATAACTCTAGTATAGAAACAGTCTGGAATAGCTACAACAATATAACTCTAGCATAGAAACAGTCTGGAATAGCTACAACAATATAACTCTAGTATAGAAACAGTCTGGACTAGCTACAACAATATAACTCTAGTATAGAAACAGTCTGGAATAGCCAGAACACAATATAACTCTAGTATAGAAACAGTCTGGAATAGCTACAACAATATAACTCTAGTATAGAAACAGTCTGGACTAGCTACAACAATATAACTCTAGCATAGAAACAGTCTGGGATAGCCAGAACACAATATAACTCTAGTATAGAAACAGTCTGGAATAGCTACAACAATATAACTCTAGTATAGAAACAGTCTGGACTAGCTACAACAATATAACTCTAGTATAGAAACAGTCTGGACTAGCTACTACAATATAACTCTAGCATAGAATCAGTCTGGAATAGCTACAACAATATAACTCTAGTATAGAAACAGTCTGGACTAGCTAGAACACAATATAACTCTAGTATAGAAACAGTCTGGACTAGCTACAACAATATAACTCTAGCATAGAAACAGTCTGGACAAGCTACAACACAATATAACTCTAGCATAGAAACAGTCTGGACTAGCTACAACACAATATAACTCTAGCATAGAAACAGTCTGGAATAGCTACAACACAATATAACTCTAGCATAGAAACAGTCTGGACTAGCTAGAACACAATATAACTCTAGTATAGAAACAGTCTGGACTAGCTACAACAATATAACTCTAGCATAGAAACAGTCTGGACTAGCTACAACACAATATAACTCTAGTATAGAAACAGTCTGGACTAGCTACAACACAATATAACTCTAGTATAGAAACAGTCTGGAATAGCTACAACAATATAACTCTAGCATAGAAACAGTCTGGAATAGCTACAACAATATAACTCTAGTATAGAAACAGCCTGGAATAGCTACAACACAATATAACTCTAGTATAGAAACAGTCTGGAATAGCTACAACAACATAACTCTAGCATAGAAACAGTCTGGACTAGCTACTACCATATAGCTCGAGCATAGAAACAGTCTGGACTAGCTACAACAATATAACTCTAGTATAGAAACAGTCTGGAATAGCTACAACACGATATAACTCTAGCATAGAAACAGTCTGGAATAGCTAGAACACAATATAACTCTAGTATAGAAACAGTCTGGACTAGCTGCAACAATATAACTCTAGCATAGAAACAGTCTGGACTAGCTACAACAATATAACTATAGTATAGAAACAGTCTGGAATAGCTACAACAATATAAATCTAGCATAGAAACAGTCTGGAATAGCTACAACACAATATAAATCTAGTATAGAAACAGTCTGGAATAGCTACAACACAATATAACTCTAGCATAGAAACAGTCTGGAATAGCTACAACACAATATAACTCTAGCATAGAAACAGTCTGGACTAGCTACAACAATATAACTCTAGTATAGAAACCGTCTGGACTAGCTACAACAATATAACTCTAGCATAGAAACAGTCTGGAATAGCTACAACAATATAACTCTAGTATAGAAACAGTCTGGACTAGCTACAACAATATAACTCTAGTATAGAAACAGTCTGGACTAGCTACAACACAATATAACTCTAGTATAGAAACACTCTGGACTAGCTACAACAATATAACTATAGTATAGAAACAGTCTGGAATAGCTACAACAATATAACTATAGTATAGAAACAGTCTGGAATAGCTACAACAATATAACTCTAGCATAGAAACAGTCTGGACTAGCTACAACAATATAACTCTAGTATAGAAACAGTCTGACTAGCTACAACAATATAACTATAGTATAGAAACAGTCTGGACTAGCTACAACACAATATAACTCTAGCATAGAAACAGTCTGGACTAGCTACAACACAATATAACTCTAGCATAGAAACAGTCTGGACTAGCTAAAACACAATATAACTCTAGCATAGAAACAGTCTGGCATAGCTACAACAATATAACTCTAGTATAGAAACAGTCTGGACTAGCTACAAAAATATAACTCTAGTATAGAAACAGTCTGGACTAGCTACAACAATATAACTCTAGTATAGAAACAGTCTGGACTAGCTACAACAATATAACTCTAGCATAGAAACAGTCTGTACTAGCTACGACAATATAACTCTAGCATAGAAACAGTCTGGACTAGCTACAACACAATATAACTCTAGCGTAGAAACAGTCTGGAATAGCTACAACACAATATAACTCTAGCATAGAAACAGTCTGGAATAGCTAGAACACAATATAACTCTAGTATAGAAACAGTCTGGACTAGCTACAACAATATAACTCTAGCATAGAAACAGTCTGGACTAGCTACAACAACATAACTATAGTATAGAAACAGTCTGGAATAGCTACAACAATATAACTCTAGCATAGAAACAGTCTGGGATAGCTATAACACAATATAACTCTAGTATAGAAACAGTCTGGAATAGCTACAACACAATATAACTCTAGCAAAGAAACAGTCTGGAATAGCTACAACACAATATAACTCTAGCATAGAAACAGTCTGGACTAGCTACAACAATATAACTCTAGCAAAGAAACAGTCTGGAATAGCTACAGCACAATATAACTCTAGCAAAGAAACAGTCTGGAATAGCTACAACACAATATAACTCTAGTATAGAAACTGTCTGGACTAGCTACAACAATATATCTCTAGTATAGAAACAGTCTGGACTAGCTACAACAATATAACTCTAGTATAGAAACAGTCTGGACTAGCTACAACAATATAACTCTAGCATAGAAACAGTCTGGAATAGCTACAACAATATAACTCTAGTATAGAAACAGTCTGGACTAGCTACAACAATATAACTCTAGTATAGAAACAGTCTGGACTAGCTACAACAATATAACTATAGTATAGAAACAGTCTGGACTAGCTACAAAAATATAACTCTAGTATAGAAACAGTCTGGACTAGCTACAACAATATAACTCTAGTATAGAAACAGTCTGGACTAGCTACAACAATATAACTCTAGCATAGAAACAGTCTGTACTAGCTACAACAATATAACTCTAGTATAGAAACAGTCTGGACTAGCTACAGCACAATATAACTCTAGCGTAGAAACAGTCTGGAATAGCTACAACACAATATAACTCTAGCATAGAAACAGTCTGGAATAGCTAGAACACAATATCACTCTAGTATAGAAACAGTCTGGACTAGCTACAACAATATAACTCTAGCATAGAAACAGTCTGGACTAGCTACAACAACATAACTATAGTATAGAAACAGTCTGGAATAGCTACAACAATATAACTCTAGCATAGAAACAGTCTGGAATAGCTACAACACAATATAACTCTAGTATAGAAACAGTCTGGAATAGCTACAACACAATATAACTCTAGCAAAGAAACAGTCTGGAATAGTTACAACACAATATAACTCTAGCATAGAAACAGTCTGGACTAGCTACAACAATATAACTCTAGTATAGAAACCGTCTGGACTAGCTACAACAATATAACTCCAGCATAGATACCGTCTGGACTAGCTACAACAATATAACTCTAGCAAAGAAACAGTCTGGAATAGCTACAACACAATATAACTCTAGCATAGAAACAGTCTGGACTAGCTACAACAATATAACTCGAGTATAGAAACAGTCTGGACTAGCTACAACAATATAACTCTAGCATAGAAACAGTCTGGAATAGCTACAACAATATAACTCTAGTATAGAAACAGTCTGGACTAGCTACAACAATATAACTCTAGTATAGAAACAGTCTGGACTAGCTACAACAATATAACTCTAGCATAGAAACAGTCTGGAATAGCCAGAACACAATATAACTCTAGTATAGAAACAGTCTGGAATAGCTACAACAATATAACTCTAGTATAGAAACAATCTAGAATAGCTAAAACACAACATAACTCTAGTATAGAAACAGTCTGGACTAGCTACAACAATATAACTCTAGTATAGAAACAGTCTGGACTAGCTACAACAATATAACTCTGGCATAGAAACAGTCTGGAATAGCTAAAACACAATATAACTATAGTATAGAAACAGTCTGGACTAGCTACAACAATATAACTCTAGCATAGAAACAGTCTGGAATAGCTACAATATAACTCTAGTATAGAAACAGTCTGGACTAGCTACAACAATATAACTCTAGTATAGAAACAGTATGGACTAGCTACAACAATATAACTCTAGTATAGAAACAGTCTGGACTAGCTACAACAATATAACTCTAGTATAGAAACAGTCTGGACTAGCTACAACAATATAACTCTAGCATAGAAACAGTCTGGAATAGCTACAACAATATAACTCTAGTATAGAAACAGTCTGGACTAGCTACAACAATATAACTCTAGCATAGAAACAGTCTGGACTAGCTACAACACAATATAACTCTAGTATAGAAACAGTCTGGAATAGCTAAAACACGATATAACTCTAGTATAGAAACAGTATGGACTAGCTACAACAATATAACTCTAGTATAATAAACTAGTAGAACACAATAAAAGGAAGTACCAGTAAGGCACTGGGGTCGATTTAACTGACTTTCCCCTCCACCAAAACTGTTGACCTTGTGTCCAAATAAGGAACACAACGATGAGTCCTATATTAGTAGCTGAACCACATGATATGTGTATTGAGTGCTTAAAACGGTGAAATAGAAACTGAACGATATACACTAAGCAACTATATATATATATATATATACATATATATATATATATATATATATATATATATATATATATATATATATATATATATATATATATATATATATATATAAGTTTATCTCGGGTTCAATTGGGGGTAACCACAGTAAGTACGGTACTCAATACAAGGCAGAGTATAAATATTTAATGTAGAAAGGATTCTACAGGACCAGAGCTTTTTCATTCGGGAGAAATCTCCAGGAAGCGCTTCCTGGTGATTACTCCCGAATGAAACAGTTATAGTCCTGTAGAATCCTTTCTATATTAAATAAATAAATAAATAAATAATTTAATATATATATGTATATATATAATTTAATATATATATATATGTATATATATATATATATATATATATATATATATATATATATATATATATATATATATATATATATATATATATATATATATTTCGTTTCTGAATTTGTATAAGTTTATCTCGGGTTCAATTGGGGGTAACCACAGTAAGTACGCATAAGATGTACTGAAGGACAATGTCGAAACAAAAATATAGTGTACATAGGTGAGACAGCTCGTAGTATAGGGGAACGAATAAATGAACACTGGCGAGACCTCCAAGATAATAAAGAATCATCTGTGCTCTACCAACATGCTAAGATAGAACACAGGGGTAAATTAGAGAGCATAGAAATAAAAATAGAATCCACACACAAGAAAGACGCAATGTTTAGGCAAATTACAGAGGCAGTAAGCATAAAAGAATTAAAACCAAAATTAAATAGAAAATATGAGTGGAACAGCAACATCACAACTTACAATTAAGGACAAAATGAAAACACACACACACATAGAACAAACAACTTACAATTGAAAACACACACAAAATGAAAACACACACAAGTCAAAATGAAAACACACACACACATAGAACAAACAACCAACCAACAATAAATAAATAAATAAATAAATAAACAAACAAATAGAAAAATATAAATAGAAAAATAGAAAAATGAACACAAACACACACAGACACCCGGATGTGGCGCATGCGCAAACTGAGCACGCAACCCACACACAAACAAAATGGCGTAGGATAGAAGAAAGGAAAGGGACAGAAACGAAGAAAGAAATCCCCAGTCACTGAAGAGGTCACAGAGTGTGTGACGAAAGAACTATGACTATATATATATAAACAACTATCTGGTTGTGGAACCAACCAACCAACCAGAAATTTATAAATTTGTAAATTTATAAATATATAATAAATTAAATTGAAGTGAAAACAACTGGTGCGTGTGTTTCTTATTGGCAACATGACCCTCCCAAAGTATAACAATATATATATATATATATATATATATATATATATATATATATATATATATATATATGCATATATACATATATACATATATATATATCATGGTTAATATAGAAAATGCCCCTACAGGGCTAGAACTGTTTTTATAAACACACACACACACACACACACACACACACACACACACACACACACACACATAGTTGCTTAATGTTTAACGTTCAGTTACTCATAGTTCACATTTATGTGTGTGTCTGTGTATGTGTGTGTGCGCGCGTAAGCACTCGTATAGTTTATTAAAATAAATCGTTATTGAATTATTCAAATTTATTAAAAGTGAGTTTTATTACTTTAAGTTTTCCTTTGCTTTGATTTACCATTCGCATATGTAATAGAAATAAAGCCGGTATGTTGTAGAATTTTATATTAACTTTCCTGTAATTATTGCTCACGTGTAAATTTACCCTAGAGTTAGTTTGTATGGAATACAATATTATATTCTGAAGGAAAGTACAATACACACACATATACATCTCTCTCTCTCTCTCTCTCTCTCTCTCTCTCTCTCTCTCTCTCTCTCTCTCTCTCTCTACTGATTGTATAAGATCTACTGTGCCGAGATCGGGTAAACCACAAATCAGGGTAGAACTCTATGTATGAAAAAAAGCAAACTATGCAATGGAAAGTAAACAACGGTAAGATGGACAGTCCATCTTCTCAGTCAATCCCTGTATATCACTATACAGTGGCGGACTAGGTCTAAAAATATTGGTTGTCAGATGAAGGGGGCCCACCTACATATAGAATGGTATCATTTAACTTTTATAATGAATAAATAACATTTTTGAAAAATACATATGTGGAAACAAAACAGTGCAATCAAATTTTTGTGGAAAAATATATCATGTATTTTGCGAAATCCAGAGACTTTCAAATAATTGTTTCTACATTTGGCACAAGGCCATCAATTACCCAGTACATTACTGGTACTTTATTTTATCGACCCCGTAAGGATGAAAGGAGCCTTTCAAATAATGACCAGAAGTCGACCCTAAATACTACTAATAGCACTAGGAAAGACACGAACGACACCACATCTTGTTAACTTTGATTTTGAAAGTAGGTTTATAATTATCAATTTAATACATTTATTTGCTGACAATTGTTTCTTCCAGAGGGATGTCTGATATCATCGGAGCATAGGGAATGTCTAAACAGGTGATTAAAATCCTAGTCTTCAAAACATTCAGGTAGATACATAAAATGTGTTAGTGTCCTAGACATCGTGTAGAGAATCGGGAGTTATAAGAATGTTATGCTTCAGAGAACACAATTACAAGGAGCACTAGTGGAAAGTGCAAGAGGTACAAGCAAAAAGTACAAGGAAAAAAAGTTACAAGCAAGGAAAAATGTAGGATAGGATAGACATAAGATGTCATTGCATTGGAGATCAGGTAATGTTAAGGATATATAATGCTAGTACTTAGTACAACCCTCAATGTTTATAATTGTATATTAAACATATATAAGTATAAATATTATTATCAATACTATATATATATATACACACACATATATTATTTGTTTGATAACATACTCAAATTAAATTAATTCAACAGGTAAACACATAGGAATAATTAGGTTGTTACCAAAGGGTCAGAAGATTGACAAGTCGACTCTAAATATTACTAATAGCTCTAGGAAAGCCATGAACGACACCACATCTTGTTAACTTTGATCTTGAAAGTAGGTTTATAATTATCAATTTTCATTATACTCATGTAGCTGTCTCAGTGGCCTAGTTGGAGCAGTCATAGATGGTTGTGATCCTGGTCTGAAGTTCGATCCTGGGCAGGAGTAGGGTTCCCGTAAACCTTTTCAGTTTTTTTCTATTGGTTGTAAAATAGAAACTGAAAAAGTTTACTCTTACCTGTTGACCAGGATTGTACCCAAAGTCAGGGTCTCCACCGTCTCTAGTACCTACCGTTAGGCCACAGAGACAACTACGAAAATCTTATGAAAATTCATACTTATAAACCTACTTTCAAAATTTTCGAAACAAATTGTTGTGGTGTCGTTCATGTCTTTCTTAATGTTATTGCTCCTACTTAAGGTCGACTTCTAAATCATTTGGGTGTTCCATAAACTGCATCCTCGTTTTATTGCACTTCTATCTAGACTATATTTTAACCTGTAATCCATGTTTCATTTATGTTGTACCTCGTTTCTCCACACTCTCCCTTTCTCTTTGTGATATTTTAATCTACTATGATTTAGGCTTACATTATTCATATACATATGTTTTGGTCTGTCAGATTCAAACTTACAATAATTGGCATCATATATATATATGTATGTATACACCACCTTCATGACTAATTTATTTTTCAGATATCTTTAACCCATTGATACCAAATATTATTTGGTCAGTAGCTCGTGTGTAAGTATATAAATAAATAAATATATATATATATATATATGTATATATATATATATATATATATATATATATATATATATATATATATATATATATATATATATATATATATATATATATATATATGTAGGAGGTGAGTTTTATTGTAGTACAATAAAGCAATGCAGATATCGGATAAGAAGCACTGTACAGTTTGTAGGACTGGAGTATACATAATATATAAGATCAAAAGATGGTTAAAGGAGTTCCATGTATTTTATTATGCGCATTTCAAAAACAAACATCATGATGCAATAATATTAGTGTTTTCATCAGATAAAACAGGAGAACATGATATGAAGGCTAAAAAACACTTGTGGATAGTGCAGTTTTAAATCAACATATGAAAAGTAGTTTTAGATTGATGTGTGATATTGGGAAAAATATTTTATTTAGAGAGGGGGGTGGGGGTGGAAAGGATGAAAAAAGGGGAGGAGATGAGAGTGAAGGTGGAGAGGGAGAGATGGGTGATAGAGAGAAAGAGATAGTTTTTATAACTGAGAGAAGATATATTGTTTTATATAGAGAGGTTGAAAACCGTTGGAAGATAATGTATAAATTAAAAGAATTTGAAAATTAACGAAGGGAAAAATATGTACGAGGAAAGAGAGGGAGTTGATATGTATTGAGATTAAAAAGTTTGAAGATAGAGAGAAAAAAATAATAATTGCGGATGAATATTCTAACGTCAAAAAGGTGTATGTTTATAAGTATTATGGCAATTTCAAAATTAACGAAGAGAAAAAAATTATTAAGGTTTGTGTGTTGAAGGATTTGAGAAAAATAATGTGAAGTTAAAGTTTGTATATTGAAGGAATTGATAATATGTGCGAAGAAAGAGTTAATATGTATTAAAAAATTATTAAGGTTTGTGTATTAGATGATTTGAGAAAAATAATGTGAAGTTAAGGTTTGTATATTGAAGGAATTGATAATATGTGCGAAGAAAGAGTTAATATGTATTAAGAATGAGTTAGTTGATGGGGAGAAAAAAATAATAATAAATTAAGGATGAATATTCTAGCGTCAAAAGAAGGAGAGGGAGTTAATGTATTGAGATTAAAAAGTTTGATGATGGAGAGAAAAAATAATAATAATTGCGGATGAATATTCTAACGTCAAAAAAACAAATGTATATGTTATGAAGGATTTTACAAGGTGAAGATAAAATATTTTTCCCAATATCACACATCAATCTAAAACTACTTTTCATATGTTGATTTAAAACTGCACTATCCACAAGTGTTTTTTAGCCTTCATATCATGTTCTCCTGTTTTATCTGATGAAAACACAAATATTATTGCATGATGATGTTTGTTTTTGAAATGCGCATAATAAAATACATGGAACTCCTTTAACCATCTTTTGATCTTATATATATATATATATATATATATATATATATATATATATATATATATATATATATATATATATTTCGATTCTGAATTTGTTTAGTAAGATTCTTTATCTGAAAACGTGTGTTGAAACCGATATTGTTATACTTTGGGAGGGTCATGTTGCCAATAAGAAACACACGCACCAGTTGCTTTCACTCCAATTTATTATGAATTTAAAAAAAATAAAAAAATAAAAAAAATTTCCAGTTGGTTGGTTGGTTCTACAACCCGACGGTTGTTCATATATTGTCAAAGTTCTTTCGTCACACATTCTGTAAGCTCTTCGGTGACAAAACAAAGAAAAGAATCCCCAGTAACCGAAGAGGTCACAGAATGTGTGACGAAAGAACTTTGACAATATATGAACAACCGTCCGGTTGTAGAACGAACCAACCAGCCGGAAATTTATTAAACATTTTTTATTTTTTATTTTATAATTTATAATAAATTGGAGTGAAAGCAACTGGTGCATGTGTTTCTTATTGGCAACATGACCCTCCCAAAGTATAACAATATATATATATATATATAATATATATATATATATATATATATATATATATATATATATATATATATATATATATATATATATATATATATATATATATATATATATATATATATATATATATATGCTTGTGTGTCTCTGTCTATATATGTATGTGTGCATGCATGAATGAATACACTACGCTTTAGATTTAGTAGAATGTACAACCACTGATTCCAGCTATCTGCACGATCATATATTTTGGTTTTTAATTGTTTTATTTATTTCGAAAAAAAAATTATTCTTTGTCTTATATTTCAGGTATTTTTTTAAAGCAAAGCATTGTCCCTTAAAATACTACAGTGGGCCCTACAATGCTACCGTGGGCCCCCCGGGGACCACTTGCCAGTCCGCCACTGCCACTATACATTGTGGCAAAAGAAAAAAGGCAGAGACAAGTTATGTCTATAGGTAAAATACAAACATAGAGTGCCAAAGGATAAAAAACATATAGAAAGAAATAGTCAAACAGAAGAAAATAATAAGGACTGTAGTCCATTATGTAGACAAAGAAAAGGACAGTGAGGTGTAGAAAAGATAAGAAGGCAGAAGAGAGGAAAACACACAAAGTGGTGTGATGTCTATTATATACATAACTCGTCCTAGGTGTTGAGTAATTTAAACGTTTGGATATGTATACCAACTTTATTCTACAATATATATATATATATATATATATATATATATATATATATATATATATATATATATATATATGTGTGTGTTAGTATGTATACGTACATACATATATGTATACAGATGTACAGTAGTATGTATATATATACATACATGCACACATATATATGTACGTATGGGTTTACCGAATATTTATTATAATATTCGGTTTGTTTCATTTCATTGTTTTCCATTTATATATATATATATATATATATATATATATATATATATATATATATATATATATATATATATATATATATAACGAAGGCGATGTGGTAAGGAACCAGATGGACCATAACGCACCAGAGTACTCAATACTTAGGGTAGTAGAGTGGTTAATAGGAAAATGTTTGACCCCGACGCCAGAGCTCAAGCCGTTTCGACGGCTATTTTCATAAATAGCCGTCGATACGGCTTGAGCTCTGCCGTCGGGGTCAAACATTTTCCTATATATATATATATATATATATATATATATATATATATATATATATATATATATATATATAAATATATATAAATATATATATGAAGAATTCAGGACCCCGACGGCTGAGCTCCGGCCGTTTCCTTCTTTTTAATTTTTTTCCCTTCATTTTAATTTTTCCCCCTTTATTTTAATGTCTTTCCACCACTCTCTTCTTACACCCTCTCGGAACTCTTTTTCTTCCCACCGGTCTCCTGATGAAAGACTTAAGTCCGAAACTTCGCCCTACCCCACTGTCAAGCGTGAAACTAATACCAACACTGTTCGTACTGCACTCCTTGTTTTTTTTTTGTTCTTTGCCAATATATATGTATATATATATAAATATATATATAAAAGTGGATGAATACTTCAACAGGTACTATGTACTTGTAGAAATATGCAAGTTGTTTATAATATTTGTGGTTCAAAGGTACTAATTCGAGACACCAGAACAATATAAAAAGTAGCGGAGCAAGCGGTTATCAAACAATTCTCGAAATAAATTAAAAAACGATTTAAATAATCACCTGGTCTGTTGCTGCTACCGACGGTTTCATCATTCCAAAAGATTGGAAATCCAGAGAATTTCCAATGGAAAGAAATGAATCTTCAGACAGCCTATTTCCACACTATAAGGTTGCAAGCCCTACAGTAAGTAAATATTTCTCTTCCTGCCCAACGCATGCGGTCAAGCCGTTAAAATGACACACACGCAAAATCAGGTCGCTGATAATAGCTGTTTATTATAAACATGTTGATATTGCCACTAAAATTAGTAGCATTATTCAACGTTTTGTTCTCTACATAAGGAGAAAAATTATAAAAGTGGATGAATACTTCAACAGGTACTATGTACTTGTAGAAATATGCAAGTTGTTTATAATATTTGTGGTTCAATGGTACTAATTCGAGACACCAGAATATATATATATATATATATATATATATATATATACCTCTCCTCCTCCTCTTTCCTCCTCCTCCTTCAAGTTTGACCTGTGTGTAATTCTTTTCTCGCGCGGTCTTGGTCAAGCTGGTATGGAATTTTTTTCTCTCTCTCTCTTTCGTCTGCGACTTCACAAAACTTATGTTTACCGAATTCGTAGACCAGACCCCTTCTTCTTCTTCTTCTTCTTCTTCTTCTTCTTCTTCTTCTTCTTCTTCTTTTTCTTCTTCTTCTTCTTCTTCTTCTTCTTCTTCTTCTTCTTCTTCTTCTTCTTCTTCTTCTTCTTCTTCTTCTTCTTCTTCCCCCCCCCCCCCCCGTTAGACCTGTGCGAAATTCCTTCCTTGCTCACATTTCAACCAGGTTTGATGGTCTTTTGTCTCTTGTTCACGATTTCACCGAGTTTATATTCATAGAGATCTGGGACTTGTCTATTTCTTCTCACTTTCCGTTGCTTAAACCATTTTGTTTGTTACCCTAACGTCCCCTTTATTTACGTGTCCCAACGACTTTTTTTAGCCGTTGTTCGCACCAACCTGAGGCATATGGCCCTTAAAGCGATGAAATGCCTGGGACGGTTGGAGGGTCACTGATGAAGGACTTACTTTTTCATATGCACCACCATTTGCAACGCGCAGCCATCATTATTATCATATATATATATATATATATATATATATATATATATATGCATATATGCATATATGCATAAACAAACACACGCACGTGAATACACTGATATATATATATATATATATATATATATATATATATATATAAAATAAACTAAAATAAGTAAATCAAATATTTAAAATTTAGCTTCGTTTATTACTGCTATATATATTTCGGTGACAGCCATATTTGGCTGTGACCTCTTCAGGCAGTCGTCCGAATTAGTGTGGTAGAGACGAGTACACATGTTGTTGAGGTGTTAACTTTGTCAATACTCTGATATGCCCAGTTCCTGGTTGGGTTGTTGTTTCTATGAGGAACTGGATACTATATACAGTATATATATATATACACTGTATATATCTACATTTAGGCTGCCGACCAGGCAAGAAACTGCTAAATGTGTGGCCGCCTTCTTGTATCTCTGCCTTTTCAGCCCCATGGATTATATTCCTTCGTTAAATCTCGAATACCTGATGATGTCACAGGTTTCACACTGAACCCGGTCATTGAAATGTTCATAGTATAATAAACCTTTAAGGAATTACAACAGTCCAGCCTCCTGTTATTTTATAATATATTTATATATATATATATATATATATATATATATATATATATATATATATATATATATATATATATGTATATATATATATATATATATATGTATATATATATATATATATATATACATATATATATATGCATAAATAAATACACGCACGTGAATACACTGATATATATATATATATATATATATATATATATATATATATATATATATCAGTGTATTCACGGGCGTGTATTTGTTTATGCATATATGCACACAATATATAGATTGATAGAGAGAGAAAGTAAGAGATATGAGAGAGAGAGAGAGAGGGCGGATGGGAGGAAGCAAGAAAGATGAAGGTGTGTGGTAAAGTTTGTTAGCGTGTTTGTTGTGTAGGTGTACTTTTAAAACCGTTCGTTTGTCTTCACATCTAGCTGTCACACACATGCTCAAGCAACATTGTCACCAAACATCACGAAAGAGGGAAATGACAAGTTGAAATATTTGTACTGATTAACCCCACAATCTTTGGTATTCTCAAGTGTCTCTCTTGTCTGCCTGTTTACTTGTTTACCTTTCTACGTATGTAGGTATATATAAATATATATATATATATATATATATATATATATATATATATATATATATATATATATATATATATATGGGTGTGTGGTGTGTGGTGTGTGTGTTTATATGTATGTGTATGTATGTATGCATGTATAAATATATACATGTATATGTATATATTTATACATAATTATATATGTATATATATAATTATATATATATATATACATAATTATATATGTATATATATATATATATATATATATATACATATATATATATATATATATATATATATATATATATATATATATATATATATGTAGGAGGTGAGTTTTATTGTAGTACAATAAAGCAATGTAGATATCGGATAAGAAGCACTCTACAGTTTGTAGGACTGGAGTATACATAATATATAAGAACAAAAGATGGTTAAAGGAGTTCCATGTATTTTATTATGCGCATTTCAAAAACAAACATCATCATGCAATAATATTTGTGTTTTCATCAAATAAAACAGGAGGACATGATATGAAGGCTAAAAAACACTTGTGGATAGTGCAGTTTTAAATCAACATATGAGAAGTAGTTTTAGATTGATGTGTGATATTGGGAAAAATATTTTATTTAGAGGGGGTGGGGGTGGAAAGGATGAAAAAAACCTGCCAGTAGGAGAAAGAGGGAGAGGGGGTGGAGGAGACCCAGTCATGCGTTGATAGTGCCGACTACAGCTGGGCATGAGGTCAAAGAAGATTAAGCAACACGCCAGACTTAGCCTATGGATCAACACCCAGGAAGTAATCTCATGGTTCAGCAATATGGAGGAAAAACGAGACACTAAATTCATCCAGTTTGACATAGAGAGTTACTATGCTTCAATCACCTTACCGCTACTTACGGCTGCCTTGGACTTCGCCGAAACACTTGTGCCTATCACCGACCAGGAAAGAAACATCATCCTCCACGCCAGGAAGACAGTCTTACTCTTCGACAACTCCAAATGGATAAAGAGAGCTCCCGACTCACCCTTCGACGTCAGCATGGGCCCGACGGATTCGGCTGAGGTCACAGATCTTATAGGATTATTCCTAATAGCCAAACTCACCGATATGTTTCCTGCATTTGGCGGTGGTTTGTACCGTGATGATGGGCTCCTTACCCTTAAAGGGTACAAGCCCAGTAGTACAGATCGGGTCCGGAAACAATTAATCAGCTTCTTCCGCGACTGGGGATTTAAAATAACCCTACAAACGTCCCTGACCCGAGTAAACTTTCTGGACGTTACCCTTGACCTCGATAATGATCTGTACTACCCATACAGGAAACCTAACGACAACCTGCACTACATCCACCGCCGGTCAAACCATCCTAGGAACATCACCAATAACCTGGTTAAAAACATCTCCCTCCGCATATCTCGTTTGTCAGTTAATGAGCAGATATTCGAGGAACATGCGCCTTATTACAACCAGGCCCTCAAGCGGAGTGGTTTCCGGGCGGAAATATCCTACTGTCCAGCTTCCATTAGAGGAACCAGCAGGCGACACCGCCGCTCACACAATGTAACATGGTTCAATCCTCCCCCACAACGCCGAGGTGACAACTCCTATCGGGAAAATCTTCTTTAGGCTCATTGAAAAACACTTCCCACTACAACACCGCTACCACAACATAATTAACAAAAATACCATCAAACTCTCTTACAGCACCACACCAAACTTTGCACAAAACATCGTCTCCTCTAACGACAAAAAACTCAACCCCTATGGAAGAAATAACCTAAATAGCAGTGGAGAGCCGACCAGGAGGTGCAACTGTCCTGATGGATCCATTTGCCCCCTCGGCAACAGATGCAGAGATCGTAATGTGATCTACCAGTGCAACGTGAGGACGGACACCTCCAACAAAGCTTATATAGGATTAACCGCATGTGACTTCAAAACCCGGCTATACCAACACAGACATACCTTCCGAAACCCGGCCCGGCGTCACGCCACTACACTTTCTGGCCACATATGGGACCTCAAGGATAACAACATTACCTATGATCTCACTTGGAGCTTACTGTCCAGAGCCAACTCTTACACGGGAGGACGCCGTCCGTGCAATTTATGCTCGGAGGAAACTTTACAAAAGGTGTTTTCGACGGACCAACTCCTAAACAAGAAAGATGAACTCGTTACTGCATGTAAACACAGATTGCGTAGGACTTACCTCGCCCTCAAACCCCATAATGACCGGGGGGGGGGGGGTAGCCTAGGGCTATAACACCCCACTTGCCGATTTTGTAATGGGTAACCCCTGCTTGCAAAGGTAGACGTAAGATCTTCTTTTATATCTTTTTATCGCTTCCTCTATATTTCCTTCTTCCCCCCATCCCTCCCTAGTCCTTCCACCCCAGTCCTCTTTCTTTGTCGTCGTCCTTTTCATTTTCTCGCCAACCCGAGGCAGCCCCTCGGTCCTTTGTAGCCTCAGTACCCCCACCCCTTCCCCTATTCTATGATAGATTTGGCCGACTCCGCTTTTTATAGCAGATGTGTTAGACCCCGGATACTTGCCTTCTTATCCGATCGCTGCCCGTTTTCCGTGCTTTCTATATTTCTTAGTGGTATCTTTGCTTTAATTTCTCGTATATCAGTATTTATTTGGGGGGGGGGGGGAGGGGTTCTGAATTAATTTTCCGTATCAAATATATTTCGTAGTTTGCACTAGAATTTTTGTATCGTGGCGGCACCCTTAGAGATAGTATTAGTATTCTTTTTCGGGATTCTGAATTATTATTTCGTATTAGTTTATTTTTTTGCACTGCGTGGTTGCTGGCCTTGTGTCTGGGGTAGAAACCTTTATTTATTATTTCGTGGTAGTTTCTTTAGTATTTTGGCCCCTCACTTGTTGACCTGTCACCGTAAGATATACTCGGTTTATTACTTATACCTCTTAAAAGGGTCTCATTATAATTCCGTCCCACCTAGTAAACCTTTCTTTAGCCTAGCAGTACCAGTGAGAGACTTAGGTCGTAGTAACCAGAAATTGCTTTTTTTTTTTTACATTTAATTGCTTTTTAACACTCTCGGTATTTTTCTATATATTTACCCCATATTGTTTTACTTATTGTTTCGACTTCCTCCCCCTCCTCCTCCCTAGTATCTTCTTTGACCTCATGCCCAGCTGTAGTCGGCACTATCAACGCATGACTGGGTCTCCTCCACCCCCTCTCCCTCCTTCTACTACTGGCAGGTTCAGCTACCCCTTCGCGCCACAAATTGCCATGATAGAATTATTATGTCTCAACAACAAACTTTTGACCAATCCTTGTGACAATCACTTTTACCATATATGGAATTACCCCTTGAGAAGCTCGGCTATTCAAATACCAGGATAAAAATTTTCATTTAGTCCAGAATTAGCCGTCTAAACGGCTTGAGCTCAGCCGTCGGGGTCCTACTCGTTCCTATTACCCACTCTACTACCCTAAGTATTGAGTACTTTGGTGCGTTATGGTCCACCTGGTTCCTTACCACATTTCCTCTGTTATATATATATATATATATATATATATATATATATAGAGAGAGAGAGAGAGAGAGAAAAGGCGCATCTTCCACTTTAGCCGGTCGCTCTCAAGTGCTGGCTATTCGGTCTACTTAAGGCTATCTGGTGAGGGGGCGAAAGCTTATAATGTGCTACAAATCTCCCGGTCAAAGAGAAAAAAAGACAGAAAGAAAGAAGAAAAGTCAGCGTTAATGTCACACTACAATCAGGCTAGGAATTGCCGCGAAAAATGTTATTCTAAAGAACCTATATCTTAACAGAGGTATATATAGTGGACGTCTGCATGGTATAATGTGTGAACAGAAAATTGGAACGTTAAATTTTTGTTTAGATTTATAGGATGAAATTTAACTATATATATATATATATATATATATATATATGTATATATATATATATGTATATACATATTTTTTCCTCAGCTGCGACCTGTCTGTTTCTTTCTTACTGTTTCCCCTCTCTCTGTATCTCTCACCTTCTTTTTACCCCCTCTGCCAGTCACACACTTTCTCTCAGCTGGCCTCTTGCTCACACTTCCACTTACTCACTCTCTGCTTCTCCCCCTCTCTCACTTCCTCCCGTTTGACCTGTGTGAAATCCTTTTCTCGCTCATATCTCACCCATGTCGGATGGTCTGTATCTCTCGTCCATGATTTCACCAAGCTTAAGCTTATATATATCACGGACTTGTCTCTTCTCTTCCTATCTTTCCGTTGCAATACCATCTTTGTTTGTTTACATGTCTCGCTCGTTTCACCCTATTTTACTTGTCCCAATAACTTTATTTAGTTATTGCTCGCACCAACCAGAGGTATATGATTTTTAAAGCGATGAAATACCAATGAAGGTTGGAAGATCACTGATGAAGGACTAATGTTATTCATATGTAACCCATGTGCAACCACGCAGCACTCCATTTTTCTTATTTATATATATATATATACACGAAACGTTAATTATATTTATATGTATATACACACACACACACACACACATATATATAAACACACACACACACACACACACACACACACATACACACACACACACACACACACACACACACACACACACACGCACACACACACACACACACACACATACACACACACACACACACATACACACACACACACACACACACACACACACACACACACACACATATATATATATATATATATATATATATATATATATATACGAAACGTTAAGACCCTCTTCCTGCTATTTCAAGCGTTAAACTAATATATTCCTTC